>JAZKJV010010825.1:1190000-1513944 GCA_037367405.1 Ottelia alismoides
GTTCGTCTTTTCCTCAAAATATTTCACAATAGACATGCATTCATTGCCAATATTGTTCTTGCGACCTCCTTTTATTTGGTCCCTACAAAATTGACCGCTAACATGTTGCTCGCCAGATGCACCTATAACAGAAGAAATTTTGGACGCAGATAAACCACAAGTGTGTAATGTATCAATGAGACTTCTTGTACAAGAAGATACTTTCTTGTGTGATCTAAGCATCGCCACTTTCGATGGGCTTGCCAAGGCATGACTGTGCTCCTCATGAAATTGTCTTATAACCCAGAACCCTTCACCACTTTTGCATACAAAATGTGAGCAGCACATCCTTCTCGAATATCTCGTCTCCTTTTGACCTCGCATCCTTCGTATCGTTTGTCATTGAGATCTCTATATCCCTCTTTCGAACAAACAATTTTTCGGCCAATAACGAGATTGGTTTTCGACGACCTACGCACTGTGTCCTTACATGTAGAAAAATCAACTTGCCTTGCATATAGATTGTAAAATTCCAAGGCATCCTCTTCAGAATCAAAGATTATTCCAACAAATGGTTTCACAACTTTATCATCCTCCTCCTTATCACGTGCATTTTCATTAGAGACAAGATCAGAAGCTTCTTCACGTATATATGTGTTGTCATCACCATGTGCATAACTCTCTATCAATTCTCCTTCTACAGTGAATGATTCCTGTGATTGCAAAATTCAAGAAATAAATATTCTAGAATGAGTTAATACAATTCATACACTCAACCGCAACAAGGAAACAAAACAAACTAGAAATAAAAACTTTAAGAAAATCAAAATCTACATAAAATAGAGAATTATACTCGACTGAAATAATATTTCCAAGTTCAGTCTGTACATGGAGGCATCTTTTGGGCCAATTAGAACTATGCATACCTCTTTTGGGCCAAGTTCAATCTGTATATACAAAATCAAAATATTTGGTATGTTTAATTCAGCCATTTAAAATTAAAATTTCTCTGTAGATTACCCTGAAGTTTTCTCTGTGTTCTGCATATTTCCTTTAATGAGATGCAACTTAAATCGTAGAAACTGGCAATATATTACATGAACAGTATAATGCACATAGCATTGAAAGTCATTAATGTTCCTCCAAAATATATTGTCAGCATTTATGTTATGTTGTGTTCCAAGTCAAACTTTAATTGTCCAGGGAATTTGTAACTATCGACACGAGGTGGGGGAGATGATAGACAGAATCACCTCAGACTTGGTTGGAGGCCGGGGGAGAGGATGCCGTCGAGTGATCGGAATGACAAAAAAAAGATGTATTGGACAAGCGGCTCCCGAGATTGTGTGTAGGCCTCACTGTAGAGATGCGGCAGGGAGAGGCCATCTTGCAAATCATGATGTGCAAGGAGGAGGGGAGCACATTGGGAGGATGCCAGCCGCTTGTGGGCACCACCGGTAGAGTGTTCGATGATAGACTCCTGTGGTTGTGAGTGATCCTCACTGAAGAGATGAAGTAAGGAGTGGTCATCTTTCGATCCACACAAGTACGACATACCATCGTGCAAATCGCCTTGTGCAGAGAGGAAGAGAACACGTGGGAAGGCCGCCAAGTGCTTGTGGGCATCACCACTGAAGTGCTTGATGAGAGGATCACGTGGTTTCCTACTATCCATCATGGAAAGAAGCATCGATGAGGGACCGTCTTGCAAGTCAAGCAAGGAGGAGCTACCGTCTTGTGACTCATGTTGTCGAGGTAGGAGGGGAGCTCGTGGGGACGATGTCGGCCGCATGGGGGTGTCGTTGGTGTGGGAGTATGAGACCGTCATTTAGGGTTCATTAAGAAAAGGTGGTAGGATGGGAGTAGGTGGACATGGAGATTGGAGTACGGGTGAGGAAGGAAGGGTGCCGTGAGGGAGAGGGGTAATGTGGGGAAGAAGGAATTTTTGTGAATCGAAGAGGCCACTCGTTTACAGTCGTAGATGGCTAATGTGGAATGAACGACTGCTATTTCTGCAGCAGGGAAGCTGCCTACATCATGGAGCGGCATCCCTTTTCTACACACACACACACACACACACACACACACACACACACACACACATATATATATATATATATATGAGAAAAGGGATCCTACTCCATGGAGTAGGTAACTTACCTACTTCATTTTCTTCTTTTTCAAAATTTTATTATTTTTTTGAAAAATACTTCCATGAATTTTCATAACTATATTCCTCTAATATGTCATTCAAATTTCGTCAGAAACAGAGACTCCTACGGCCTCCATCCAGACAGTCATTTTTTAACGGTCTCAGATTTGCTGTATTTTTCGCGTTCTGGATGGAGGCCGTAAGAGTCTCTACTTCTGACAAAATTTGAATGACATATTAGAGGGATATAATTATGAAAATCCATGGAAGCATTTTTCAAAAAAATTGAAAAAAAGAGAGTGGAGTAGGTAAGTTACCTACTCCATGGAATAGGATCCCTTCATATATATATATATATATGGGTTAAATGAGGCTACACCCAGGTTGTAGCCAATTGGCTACTCCCACCCATATTTTTCCCTCATTTTTTATTTCTTTGGAAAATTAAATATTGGTATATTCATCACTATATCCCTCTAACATTCTATTAAAATTTCGTCAGAAATAGAGACTCCTAAGCCCTCCATCCATACGTCATTTTTTAACGTTCGCAGGATTTTTGAAATCGACCTGTTTGGATGGAGGCCTATGAGTCTCTGTTTCTGATGAAATTTTAATAGAATGTGAGAGGGATATAATGATGAATTTACAAATTTTTTATTTCCAAAGAAATTAAAAATTGAGGGAAAAATAGTTGTGGGAGTAGCTAAGTTGGCTACAACTAGGGAGCATACTCCCTTTTCCCTATATATATATAGGAAAAAATGGGGCTGCCCCCAACATGGCTGCCCCCGCCCCATTTTCGGCATTTTTTATTTTTTTTTGAAAATAAAACCATGTATATTCATCCATATATCCCTCTTATATACATTCGAATTTCGTCAGAAACAGAGACTCCTACGGCCTCCATCTCGATGATATCGATTTAAAAAATCCTGTTACCGTTAAAAATATTATTGTCCGGATGGGAGGCCGTAGGAGTCTCTGTTTCTGACGAAATTCGAATGGTATATAGGAGGGATATAGAGATGAATGTACATGGTGTTATTTTTCAAAAAAATAAAAAAATTTGCCCAAATATGGCGGGGCCAGCAATGTTGGCTGCCCCTAGGGGGCAGCCACATAGACCCATATATATATATATATATATATATATATATATATATATATATATATATATAGGAAAAAATGGGGCTGCCCCCTGGGGGCAGCCAACTTGGCTGCCCTCCCATTTTTCGGCATTTTTTTATTTTTTTTTGAAAAATAAAACCATGTATATTCATCCATATATCCCTCTTATATACCATTCGAATTTCGTCAGAAACAGAGACTCCTACGGCCTCCATCTCGATGGTATCGATTTAAAAAATCCTGTTACCGTTAAAAAATTACTGTCCGGATGGAGGCCGTAGGAGTCTCTGTTTCTGACGAAATTCGAATGGCATATAGGAGGGATATAGGGATGAATGTACATGGTACTATTTTCAAAAAAAATGAAAAAAACGCCGAAAAATGGGGCGGGGGCAGCCCCATTTTTCCATATATATATATATATATATATATATATTTATATATATATATATATAGGGTAAAATGTGTATGCCCCCTAGGGGGAGCTAACTTAGCTCCCCCCACCCTTTTTTCACAAAATTTTTTTATTTTTTTTGAAATCTAAAACCATGTAAATTCATTATTAAATCCATATATTATGTCATTCAAATTTCATGCGAAACAGAGACTCGTACGACCTCCATCCAAACGGGGTCGATTTAAAAAATCATGTTACTGTTAAAAAAATGACTGTCTGGATGGAGGCCGTAGGAGTCTCTGTTTCTCTTGAAATTTTTATGACATAATATAGGGATATAGTGATGAATATTCACGGAAAAAATTTTCAAAAAAATAAAAAAATTTGAAGAAAATAGGGCGGGGGGAGCTAAGTTAGCTCCCCCTAGGGGGCAGCCCCATTTTCCTCATATATATATAACCCGCATCCATAACGATATTCTAGTTTCGAAGATATTGTATGACATAGTTCTTCCTTTACTGGTCACATTCAAGTACGGGCGAAAGAAATTATCTCAACATATATTCCTTTACGTTCCATATATTGTTAACACAAAGCTAAGGTACATAATTGGCGCATCACAAACAAGTTTAAGGATGGCAGAAGCAGCAAGTTATTTATTAAAGAGAGCCTAATCGCGAGGCCGATTCGTTGGACTTTGGTGCTCTTCTACGGACCTGGAGGTCCACGACGGCAGAAGTATATGGTGCCGCAACGAGGGTTGTACGGTCGGCCGCGCGGAACGGGGAGTACCGTTCTATAAGGACTGGGTATGATTTGACGACTCCCGCCTCCGTCTTCTACATCACAGGCAAGTTCGCCATGACGATGAGATAATATACACATACAGGAACAAGGTATATATTTTGCAAGAACAATGATATACTACAAGTTCGAAAAGAAGGGGCAAGGCATTGCACGTACGAGTTGAAGGTGTGGATTCAGATAGCTTCCTCGCGGCCATCACAGAACAGGCAAAGACGTTGACCGCCAAGAGAACCATGAGGATCAGAGCTTTCTGGGAAGCCATTAAATTGTGGATGTTTGTTATTAGCTTGCTTCCTCTGAAGCCCCTTTTATAGATAGTGCTGGAGTGAAGACGCGCCCCTCCCCTCTCCCCGCTGTCCCATCCGCTTTGGAAAATTTGGTGCCCAATTATCTCTATGTTGACACCTTTGTGGAAATTCGAGTCCAGTCCACCCTAGTCTTCTTCTTCCACACGATTGAGACATTTCACTTAAAGAACATGATATTTTAGGAGGTGGATGGACTATGCCTTCGCCTACATTTGTCATATTATTTGACATCTTTCTATTACAATAAGAAGGCAAATGACACTTCTGGGATTTTTACAATCATATCCTTTTATACTTCCACAAGTATATGTTGACTCTTCGAAATTTCTGAATTAAGCCCAGACCATTATATGGTGCTAACTATTACGTGCCTTACCGTTCCATTAAACTCCATTGGGGATTTTATACCCATAACTTTGAATAGTTTTATATTTACCTTCGTAACATTGACTAACCGTGAATTGCATCCAAAAACCCTAAATGATACGTAACTCTTACATGATAAATCCATGTGTTCAATGTATTCTATTCTCTCCGTTAACTTTGACGGAAATTGTTACATGTTGAAGATCTTGCCTCTCAAATTTTATTTTTATTATAAAATAAGAAATGTCTCTTACCAACTCTTACAAATCAATTTATCGAACATCTTTCGTGCATGAACATACTCAAATCGGCAGGAGTAAGGGGCCGAGGAAGAGGTGGTCGAAGGGGCTGGAGGTGGTGGGCGTTGGAGGAAGATACAACAGATGAGGAGAGGAGGAGGAGGGTGTTGAATACATCATAGACCGAGATACTTAACGTACGGCCTTGGAAGGCCTGTGTTGACCGACAGATCGGATCCGGTAATCGCTATATCATACCCTCTCTTGGCACTCGGTATTCGACCAATGCGAAACAACAGCAATCAACCCACGCATATGATAAAGTAATGAATAATAGTGAACAGAAATTTATTGTACCATACAAATTATGTGTATAGTACGCAAATGTAGGGATCTAACCACTAAAAGCAAACTATAGATAGCTAATTATTAATAAATATTACTAATTATTAGTCATTTTTTAACTTTTTATATATTTTCTATTTTGGAGATTTTTTTTAATTTTGTATTTTAATTTTAGTTTTGCAAATCTTTGATGTCTTTTTTAAAATAAGATATATATTTATGTATAATAATATATAGATAATAGATGTAATACATGCAATACGTACATAATAGATAATATAGATTAATTATAAATATGTCAATTTATGTTTAAAACATGTAGAATATGATGTAAAATGATTTTTATGTTTTATATGTTTTTAGTTATTTTTATGTAATTTTTCTAATTTCATGGATTTTTAAATTGATTAAATATACGAAATAGTGAAGAAAAAAATATCTGAATTATTTTGTGTTTTTAAAAATGGATAAATCAAAAAATTCAAAACTGTTTTTAATATATATTATATATAATAGAAAAATAAGAGATAAAAATAATATTTTTTATTTTTTCTGAACATATATTACTTTTATGAGCTTTTTAGGGTTTTGTGACTTTAGGATTTTTGCTTTGTATTTTTTGGATGGAAGGTAGATTATATAATAATATAGCTAATAGAATTTTTTTTGGAATTTTTAGAGTTGTTTTTATATTTTTGGAATTTAACATGCAAAGAAAAAATAAATATGTATTTTTGAATTTTTAATAAATAGAAAACTATGTCAACAAGCAAGATAAAAATTATTCATGATTAGTCAATGTGTCTCGTAGGTAACATGAATTTTATTTGATTTTTGTAGCAATAAAAATATTTAAATCATGCAACAAGAGATAAATTAAACAACTGGAAAAGGACCACGTTGCAATTTAAAAAAACTATTAATGCATGAAAGAACCGATCCAATAAGGGTAAAGGCACAAACGAAAAGTTTCGCGCGCCTCACATGGTGTAACACATGAGGAGGGTCTAAACTGTGAATAGCAGAAAGTCTAGGGGCCCTTAAACAAAAATTTCACTTTAATTTACAACACAACTGAAATATTTAATAGATGTATAATATACAAAAAGTGGGCGTGGATGTATGCAATATACATGATGAATCCACAATTCATCGTCTTTATTCTTTTATTTTAGAAAAACTCATTAGCGAAAACATCTATAAATATGTGTTAAAATCAATAAATTGTCATTCATCATGGTGTGTTAATATTGTATAATTAACATTCTTTTTAACCAAAATAAAAGAATAAAGAAGAAAAGAAATAAAGAAGGTTGTAATTATGTAATAAGTGCAAACTGACCCAAATCCTAAGAGAAATTCAAATATTGGTCTGATCAACCAGAAATAAAGTAGGGAGAGATGGGCCTTTATTTATTCAAACACAAAATTCTAAAAATATCCTTCGTATATATCATCCTCTATTTATGCTATATAACATCAATACAAAATATCTCAAAATTGATCTATTTCCTTAATAAGACTTGTAAAAAAAATGTATTTTAAATCATAAAAATATTTACAACATTGTCTTGTATACAATTGTAGAGTATATATACCTTGATTTATTTATTTATTATACAAATTGTATATATTGTATTTTTAAACACTTGTATATATTCCTAATAATTATATAAAATTAACATAAAATACATAAAACACAAAATAAAATAAAATAATCATGTATAATAGCACAAATAGTGTATATATTGTACATAAACCTAATTAACTAACCCATGTATTTAATTTATAAAAACCCAATAAAAAAGCTTGTATACACTTTACAATATTTTGTAAATAAATAAAATATAAATATAATATATTTTTGAAAATATAATAAAATAAAAATGCATGTATATAATATATAGGTATATTATACCTATACATACTAATAAATATTGTATATAATATTGTATATATGTTACTAAAAATATATAAAAAATAGTTTGCAAAATGATTAATACTTTTTTATCATTTTTTATTTTAAAACCATTTACTATTTTTAATCAATTTACCTTTTACTTTGTAAATCCTTTTTTTCTGATTGGTCAACACAAGTCCGTTGACTTGAGTCAACCCTTTCCCTTTCAAGTCCGAACCCGACTGGGCTTCGTCGAACACGATTTCTCCCATTTCCCAGCCTGAGTTCGACCACCTTTTCCCTCAAATATCACGCCCGATTGTTCCCCACGGATCTATGATCTTCACAGATCCCTAGGTTTTGTCGGATCCACCTTGGTTCGCACGAAACCTCTCAATCCTTCCAGATGCCTGGGCACCCTATAAAGCTTCTTCTTGGCCACCGTCATGGCCTAGATCGCTCCTCATGCTCCTTTTCTCATTGAGACCCCAATAGGATAGTGAGACCGTTCCTCTGGACCTTCTTAGAGCTCGGTTTGGAACAAAGTTGAGCAGAAGCTGGTACGTGATCGGAGAGCTCCGCCACGTTGAACCTCTTCCACCTTCCGTAGTGGAATCAAGGTCACGACCCCACCAAGCATCTCGTTGTTCTTTGCATATTCATCTCCGACCCTTAGGTACCCTCATTCCCTTGCATTTCGCAGTCATTTTGTCGATTTTATCCATGAGTCGTCGTTCACATTCACTAGTCCAGCCACTATGTTGGAGCTCCATATCGACCATCAAACTACATCGATATCTTCGCCACTTCATCGTTCATCTCCCTACGCTCCCTGATCATCCTTAGAATCGATCTTTTGGTCATATTTAAGGTCAGACTTCCTTCCTTCATCCTCGCTAGAAGTCGCGTCCAACCCCCCTTCCCCCCCTCCCCTCATTGCTTCTCTTTGTTGCTTCATCCAAATGACATCCGTTGAAGCTTCGCCTTCGAGCATCACATCCTTTTGTCAGTCTAGGCGCTTGCAGGGAGTACGAAATGAGTCCCAGGCGTCCAATCCAGAGAAATTGCAGGTACAACACCTTCGAGCCCATCGTCCAGCCGTTTGATGAGACATCTAAGCCCTCCACCCGACATGGAATCATTTCAAGAGTGTGTTGAATGCCTTAGCCGATAGATCAGAGCCTTAAAGCATCAGATACTACCGATTAAATTAACTCCAGCGGAACCTTTAAGCTTCATCTTCGAGAGGGAAACAACCCAGATCACCAGCTAAGGACCCTAAATGACCGCTCAGTGATAAAGGAGGTAGGGGCGAAGAGATCGCCAGGAGATTTTCCTAGAAGAAGCCACCCTTCAAAGAATGCGTAATAGCTCACTAGTCGAGCGTGCTTGCGCCAAAGATGAACGGGGCTAAGCGCTCTGTCGAAGCTGTTGAATGTAAAAAAGCATCGGTAGGGGAGCATTCCACCTTAAAGGGAAGCACTCGTGCAAGTAGGTGTGGACAAAAAGGAAGCGAGAATGTCAGCTTGAAGCAAGTCTGCCCCTGGTTCTGTAGCTAGAGCCAGTCAGTCCCTAGTAAGCAAGTACAGATATCATCAGGAATGGGAGAAAACGTTGAGCCCCAATGTAGAATTCTTCGATTTCTTCCAACACCTCTAATAGCCGTCGTATGGACAAGCTCACCTTGTAGATCTGATCATGTCCACCCATGCTTGCCCAAAAGCTAACCGTCAGTTCGGATATGGAACAGATCTAACATGCATGAAATTCCCCTTTTCAGAGCCTTCAGACTCAGACAATGGCTCATCAGAGTCGTATAATTGTACCCAGCCTCCTCATAGTCAGATCCTTTTCAGAGCCACGTGTTGCACACTCCTGCTATGGATATATTTCCCTTTTACCCATATTGTTTATTCTATTCCAATTTAACACAATAATTGTAAAAGTAGTTTTGAACAGTTGTAACAAGAACACATAGTTTCTTTAATTGCATTTTAGTCCAGCCGAGTTCAAGTCATGTGTGTCTTCACATATTTTCTAGGATATTTGCTTGTTTAGCCCTATGTTTTTCACTTGTTATCTTAATCAGAGAAGTTTTTGATTATTTGCATTTATACCCCTCAGAGTCGAAATCACGTGTACCACATGTTCTACTCTGGACTTTTTGCATCCTTGGCCATGTGGTTTATTGCATATTACTGATGAATACCCATTCATCACTCTTTATTCTTATATTTTAGCTACAAAAACCTTTGCAAATGCACGTATATTCATGTAAATACAAATAATTATTAAAAGCATGCATTGTATAAAGTTTAATAATTAGCATGTTTTTGTGCAAAAATAAAAGAATAAAGAGTAAAAAGAAAAAGAGGGAAATATTTAGAATAAATATTGAGCAACCTAACCTAAGGGAGGGCTCAGCATGGGCCTGACCGCATAAAAACCAAAGTAGAGGGAGATAGGAGCTCATGTGTGTAAATATTTATGTAAATAAAATAAAAGTATTTTCCTCACAAAAATAGACTCAAATTGGTTTGTAGATAATTGTATATATTTATAAACATAAAATCAAGATAAAAATATAAAAATTAAAAATAAAACAAAAACATCACTCATGTACATAGTCACCTTGTATATAGTCCACTCATCCCTATTTATTTAGCTTTATAAATAAATAAAATTAATTTCCAAAAGTTTTGTAAATATTATACATTATATAGTATAAATAAATAAAATAAATTAAAACAAAATAAAAATAAAAATAACAAAAAATTAAAAATCCAAAAATACTTTGTAAATATACCATGTATATATGTACATAAATAATAAAAATAAAATAAAAATATCTTTTTATTCCTAATTTTATGATATAAATAAATAAAATATAAAATGGGAATAAAAATGTATAAAAATAACAAATTAAAAATCAAGAATAAAAATTTATATATATTGTATATATACCTATATACAGACCTACTATGTAAATACACTATTTTTATCTTGAAGAATTATTAGAAATCATAAAAAATAGAAAATGTTAGAACAAAAATATTTCATGTTTTGACTTTTTAATAATTCTGCCATTTACTATTTTAAATGATTTTTCAAATCATTTCCACGTGGCAGCTTCTCATTGGTCCACGGAGATGTTGACCTCCGGTCAACTCCCTCCGCGGACCTTCTTCTCCAGCGGATCTCGCGCCCGACCCGACTTCTCCTTTTTTTCGGTGCTCGATCCGCTCGCCATCTCCGCAAACCCCGGGTCCTACTTCTTCTCCTTGCATCCGACACCCTCGCCGGAGCCCTTGCCTCGGGATCCGCGCCTTCCATTGCCCTACCCGACCAACCCTAGTCGGACCTGCACCCATATATATACCGAGCTCCGCCACCTCCATTCCCATCTTTGGCTCATCTGCTTCGCTACTCGTGACCTCCACTGAGTTGGAAAGAGTGACAGCTTGCTCCAGCAAGTGTCGCAGCGAGGAGAGGGGCAGTGGCCCATCGATCCGGCGATCAAGCACCGTCGTGCTCCGCCCTGAGCTGGAGCTCGAGCCTCGGAGGGAGACGCTCCTCGAGGCGACGACCCAGAGCATCGCCTGCTCATCCCCAGTCTCATCGTCCACCCAGGTAGCCCTTTAGTTCTTTCCTTTTTGCTAATTTCCAATTTCCCCCAAATTCCGCCGTCGTCATCTTTCGCTGATTCCAACCACCTCGCACTTCGCTTCGATCATCAGAATCCACCATAGCCTCCGCCTTCCTCCCGCGCACGTTCTCCACACCTCCATCCAACCCAGCTCGCACAGGAGCTGGGGTTCGAGCTCCTCCGTCCCCACCTTCGCCGGAGCTCGCCCATCTCGACCATCCGATCACCTTCACCCCGCCTAACCGGGTCGAGGCAGTTTGCCCTCGACCCGCGAGTCTTCTGGTCTATCTTGCAGGTACATCCAAGCCCATCTAAGGGCTTGGACCATTCGGTCCAGGAGCTCTCCCTCCGCCGACCTCGCCGGAGCCCTCCAGGGCTCGACTGGATCATCGGAGGCCACCATCAGCTGCGGAGCGTCACGCCGGAGCTCCTCCGATCTTCAGAAGCAGCAGGGGAGGATCCCAACGCACGCACGAGGCCGGAGAAACTCGCCGACCAACTGTTCTTCCAGCATCTTCCCCGACCGTCCGATCGTCCTCGACCTCCAGTTTGCATCTCGACCGTCCACTTGAGGTGACCCAGCCACCGTCAGATCTTGGAGAGGCGATCTGGACCGTCCGTTGCACGAGGTTTAGCCACCGAGAGCCTCACCCGTTCGATCCCCCACGTGGCATACCCTCGACCGTTCGATCGCAGCGAGGACCCCAGCCTTGGAGCGCCCGCCGTTCTTCACCGTTCGATGCACCACGTGGCGTCCATCCTGCGGCCCGCATTAATAAAGGGTAAATTACACTTAGGCCCCCTCGTTTACTTTATTTAGTATTTAGTCCTGTAAATATTTTAGGTAGTTGTTTAGTTTTTGGGATATTTGCATAGAGGACCCTGATCTTTATTTTCTTCGCATATATGCCCCTGTGTGTTATGTGACACGTGCGTCGACACGTGATTTTCTGGTTTTTTTGCGTTTCTATGCCCTGTAGTTCTGAGTTGTTACTGAATGAATGAAAAATTTTGAGTAATTGCATTTATACCCCTGTGCGTATTTTAATTGTGCATGTGCGCTTTTTATTGGGTTATTTACAAACTACCCCCTGGACTTTTGGTACCAGTTACCAAATAGTCCTCGGAAGTAGTTCTTCTTACATTTGGGTCCCTGAGTGCCCAAGGCATGCGCCACACACGTGACCTCCTGGGTATTTTGCACCAGACCCCTCAGAACTTCGGGTATTTGCACTTTGGTCCCTGTGCACAGTACCCTCTTTCCATTTTTGAATAAAATAGCAAATCACCTCCAAATCCAACGAAAATTGGATACATCGCTCCTGCCATAGTGTAAAATTTTCTGGAATTTTTGGGGACAATTTTGTTTTGTTTTGATATTTAAAAAAATAAAAAACATCAATTTTTGTTACTGTCTGACTTTGAAAATCACAAAAAAATATTAAAACCTATCTAAAAATTACAAAAAATTACCTACTGTTTATTTTGGCTTGCATGATTTTCTAGCCAATTTTGGCTATTTTTCATTATCTAAAACACCTAAAAATTGAAAAACACTCAAAAATTCACAAAAATTCTAATAAATAATTTAAAAATCTAAAAATCATAAATCTAGTGCCCTAATTTTCATTAACCTTTCTAGTTTATAGGAAAATTACCCTTAGGAGTTGGGACCTCTTTTTATATTTTAGATTGGCCTTTTTCTCATGACTGGACAACACCCTCTATTTCTGTCATTGTTTCATTTTTAGAACATAAAATAAAAATCAGAAAAGCCCAAAAATTCATCAAAAACAGTAAAAAACATTAAACACACAAAAATATTTTTTTTCTGGAATTTTTGGTTGATTTTTAGTGCATTTAATAAATTGTTGAAGTGTGTTGTTTAGTTACTTTTCTTATTTTCTTAATTGATCAAAAATCCAAAAAAAATATAAAAACGATTAAAAACCACCAAAAATACCTTTTCTTTGCTTCTGATTGACTACTTCGTAGGTCGTAAGGCCAATCCGTGCTCCTTGTGTTCGACCCTGGTCGCTATACGAGGTTAATAAAATAGCCAGGACCGTTATCGTGTTTATTTACTTTCATCTGATTTTGGTGGTCTGCTTTATTTTTCTTGATTGATTGAATTATTTCTCTCGATCCGGGTCACAACGAATCTTGAGTGATTTTATATTGTATCCCGGATTGATTGAGCGAATTTTTCGATCATCAGAATGGCGCCGTTGCCGGGGAGCACAGCTTAGTAGTCGATTTTTGAGATTTTTCTGCGGCTTTTCTTTTCGCGGCTTTTTGGTATAGCTTTCTACATATACATATATATATATATATATATTTCTGACATTTTTATAATAATTTGGTTTGTGACACTTGCTTTCTTTCTTGCGAGGGTCCGAGGACCGCGGAGGCGACTTTCGAGGATCCGGCGCAACCGCAGGATTCAGAGGCAGCTCCCTTCTGCACGGAGCCGCAAGAGAGAGCGAGAGAGGAGCTGAGTGAGAGAGGAGTCTAGTTTAGGATTTATTTCCCGCACATTTGAATTATTGTAATAATACAGGTACTCAGAGACAGTTGGACTTTCGGGTCTGTTTCGCTGAGCACCGGTGTGCTTGGGGGCCCTTTAGACTAGCTCAGATTTTTCGCGGCTTTTTCGCGGTTTTAGCTTTTTAGGTACCTTTTACGGTTTTCAGCGGTTTTTCTCCAGCCCCTAGATTTAGGATTTTCTGCTTGACTGTGCCATAATTAGTAGGATCCCCACACTTAATTGCCTGCCTGTTCCTATAGAGCGATAATTGGACCTACTAATAATTCACTAATAAAAATAGCTTAGTCGCTTTCCTGAGAGCCTACGCGTCTCGAGCCTGTCCCGTCAAGCACTACTCCTAAACTCGACCTGTCGAGAAGAGGAGGGGTGGGTCTAGACCGGACTCTTTGGATCGAGGGCGAGTGGCTAAGCTAGACGGTTCTGTCAAGTAGAAATTGCATGTTTAGGACCCGGTTTTCACCGCTGCACCAAATAGGGAGTTTCTTTTCAGTCTTTAAATTCTGCGCGGATCATCTTGCATGTAGACTGCTGGAGTCAGGTACGCATATCTATCTCTGCATGCATCATTGATTTATCGCGCATCGGCTTTTTCGTCTTCTCCCCCCTATTTTGGACTAAATAACCAGGAGAACCGAAAAATTCGTTAGGCCGTTGTTTTTATTGAATAATATTAAAAAGAAAAACCATAAAATTGGGACTGTTTAAACTATTGACCCTAAAAGACACTTGACTGAAAAATTTGTCTTGGGGAGAGCAACCCCTCATTGTTTGGTTTGCTTGCGCGAGAGAGTGACCCGTCCACTAGGTAGAGCCCTCCGGTGCTATTCCTGGCTGACTATCGACTCTTCCGTGTGGGCCAGTCGGTTGGGGTAGCATCGGGAATCCCAACAGGTCACGTAAGCGCTCTGATAGATTGTTTGTTCACCTAATAAAATTTGACAAGATAATTTGACCGAGCCTTTACGGTCTTCAGCTCGTGTAGCATTGGTGAACAGAGGGTTTGGTTGCTGATCATAGTTTTTCCAGATCTCATCCGCCTTACTTGCCAGATCACGATGATGGGCAGGAGGTCTCTTAGGCAGCCTCTGGCTGCACCGCTTTTCAGCACTCCTGACCATTCATCTAGGTCGGTTCGTGGGAGTTCAGACCCGCTCTCCGAACCCGAGTATGATTCCACCGTGTTCCACCTCGATCACCCTTCTTCTGATTCAGAGATACCAGTGTCAGAGGAGAGACATACAGATGATTTATTGGCACCTGAGTTCAATTATTTTGATTTTTCAGAGACGATGGCCGGCAGTTCTGGTGATCACCCCGGAGGTCTACATGGAGAGCAGCAATTTGTTCTGGACCAGGGTGCGATCAACTCCACCCTGATCGCCTCCCTCAAGTCAGTGCAACAGCAGCTGAGGGATCAGGGAGCATTCATGATGGACATGAGGCGAGAGTTTGAGCAGATGAGAGCCAACCGCAAGAACCGCGGAGGAGGAGGACCCGACGATGCGGCAGCTGTCGCAGCAGCCGCAGGAGGAGCACCACCACCACTTAGATCGATGTGGGAGAACAGCAATCCCGGGTCAATCTTGACACACCGTTGGGTGGTACTTCCAGCGATCATGGGTGACTTTAAGTTCCCCCCGAACACCTTACAGCTTCTTCCCCGATTCCACGGTTTGGCCACAGAGGAGCCTCATCTCCACCTGCAGGAGTTTGAGATGATATGCAGCACTGTCCACGATCGTCAGGTGGACCAGGATACTATCAGGATGATTGCCTTCCCCTTCTCCTTAGCCGACAGAGCAGCCACCTGGCTGAAGCACTTGGGGAAGTTCGTTTACACCTGGGAGCAGCTCCGCACCGAGTACTTGAACAAGTACTATCCACTCGGGTGGACCAATGCAGCGAGAGCCCTCATCAGCAACTTCTCCATGCTCCCCAACGAGCAATTCCATGAGGCATGGGAGAGGTTTCGTGAGCTGACTGACCGATGCCCGCACGATGATATTTCGAAGCCCAACATTGTGCAGAGCTTCTTCAGCGGGCTGACACCAGAGCTCCAGAGCTTGGTGAACGCTTCTTGTGGCGGGTCTTACTTCGCCAAGGATCACGACCAGGTCTGGGACATCTACGAGGAGATAGCCGAGAACTACATGGTGATGTCCCAGACCAGGTTGTACACTCAGGGCAGACCCCAGCAGCTAGGACCCGTGCAGTACCAGAGGATAGCACGGGTCGACACCGGTCCTTCCAGTTCATCCGTAGTAGCCGCAGCACAGGCAGAGTCATCCGCTGCGGATATGGGTATCATCAGTGAGAAGTTGGACCGGATGGAGCTGATCGAGAAGAAGCAGTGACAGGGCATCACTCAGATGGAGCAGATGGCACAGACTCTGAGTGACATGAAGACCCAGCTCATGTGTCTCCAGGAGGCACAGACGGCTTCACAGCCCCGTCTTCAGTCGCGAGGCGATACCGACGGCAGCAGCGTCTCGTTCCAGCGCTCCAGCTCACACCAGCAGCCTAGACAGGTTCACCTTGTACAGGCGGAGCCGTACCAGCAGCAGCAGCAGCCCTTCTACCAGTCACCACCATCTCCAGACATGAAGATGGTGGTATACCAGCCGGATCAGCCTCTGGCAGTACTCTCGCCAGACCAGTACGATGCAGAGCCGTTGATGGATGTCAACGGGATTTGGTATGACCGTCCTCAGCCTGGGATCCGACGAGACCATCCCGGATTCAGGTGGGGGAGTGGAGGTACCCAGCCCCAACAGCAGCCATCTGGCCAGGGAGGCCAGTACAACCAGTAGAGGGATCACCAGCAGCAGCATCCCCCAGTTTACCAGTCACAGCAGCAGTCTTCCTTCTTTCCTCGTCCCTATCAGCAGGGACAGTCTTGGAGGCGAGAGCAGCCTCATCAGCCACACCACCAGCAGCACCCTCCTACCTACCCCTTTCAGCAGCAGCCGCACCAGTTCCAACAGCCTCATTACCAGAGAGGCTACCCGTCGGGCTCTCATGGTTCACCATACGAGAGCCCCGCCCTGGACGACATAGCCCGCCTCCTTACAGACCAGCAGGCTACTTTCAGACGGGAGATGGACGAGTTCTGCCAGGAGATGCGGGACATCGTGAGAGGGAAGGCCGCTATCCCTGCTCAGATAGAGCCGAATCCCAACAGCCTGAAGCGGAAGCCTGAGCAGGTAGTTTACACTGACCATGCCACTCCTAGTGATTCGTTTGATGATATGTCTTCAGATCTTTTTGATGCTGATTTTGTTACACTTAGGAGCGGTAGAGCACCAGCAGGCGGCGCCTCATCTGAGCGACATCATGAGGATACACCTAGAGTGCCAGATGAGGAGGAGAGCGGTACTGAGGTCGCACATGATGATGATGGTGGTACTGATGCCACCAAGGATGTTGATTCCCCAGGCGGTGCTGAGGCCGCCACTTCACCAGTTCGAGGAGGTGGTACTGACGCCATCCGAGTTGCCGAGCCAGAGCGCGGTACTGAGGCCGCGAGTCTTCCAGCTGAGCCAGCCGATGGTGGTACTGAGGCCACCAGACTTCATATAGAGAGATCTGTTGTTTTTCCTTCCACTGATGTACCTCTGAACAGTTCTGTGAATAAAGAAAAGGGTTTATTTTCTTCCGGTCCCATTGTGGTGCATGATGTATGTGTGGATCCGGTCGTCGAACCGCCTAGACCCTTTTCTAGTCCTTCATCTGAGAAGGACCCTGTGATCCCCTTCCCTAGAGCCCTCCAGATGGGGAAGGGGAAGAAAAGAGAAAAAGATCCAAAAAAGAGAGAGCAGGAGGAGTTCAGCCAGAGCATGATTGACAGATTTCACATACAGCTGACCCTTCAAGAGGCTTTGCAGTATATCCCCCTTCTTCAACGATCATTGAGAGACAGGACTACAGTCAGGAGGAGGAGGAACCACCATTCAGAGATTCATGTGCTGATGAAAGCCACGTGCTTCGCGATCCAGAACCGTCTGTCGGCCAAGAGGCCAGATTCAGGAGCCCCATATGTTAGATGTCACATCAGAGAGCAGCGGTTCGATCGTACTCTATTGGATAGCGGATCGTCTATCAACCTCATTCCGGCAGCCCTTCTCGACCGCTTCGAGTTGGGCACTCTTAGACAGAGCAGGACAGTCCTTCAGTTTGCTGATAGATCTGTCAAGAGGCCGAAGGGGTTGTTGCGAGACGTTGTCGTCACTATTCAGGGTTTGCAATTCCCCGTGGACTTCGTAGTGTTGGACATGGAGATCCCTGATTCAGTGACAGATACCCCCATCATTTTAGGTCGCCCGTTCTTGGCCACAGCCAAGGCAGTGACCGATCATGATAGCGGGAAGGTATACTTTCGCGTTGAGGGCGAGAGTGTACAAATAGAGACGGTCGAGGACAGCAGAGCCAGAGAGAGCATGCTCAGAGACCAGCACAGATACAGAGCAGCTGACAGATGCAGGGTTAGACATCCACCAAGACTGTGACTTTGTGATCACAGATGACGAGGCAGTTTGGGCAGACCCAACAGCACATGCCATCCTCTCATCTTCAGACACCGCTGATGCAGAGATGACAACAGAGGAGAGCTTGGACAGCACATTCCTGTTTCAGGATACTTTAGAGGCAGCAGAGCAGGTTCTCGACCGCGACACATAGTTTAGTTACGGTGGTACTGGTGCAACCTTGTTTGATGCAGATCCCTCGGAGTCAGAGTCTGAGTGGGCAGATTGTGATGACTACATGCCAGACCTGATTTCCACTGAGCCTACCGTTGAGGAGGAGGTAGATGTCGAGCAGATCAGAGACAGTTCAGTTGAGCAGCCTTCTCCAGATCCAATTTGCGAGAGTACACTTTCAGTCTCCCGGACAGATTTGGCAGCTTACACGCGTCTTCTTTCGAAGCCAGATTTGCCAGCACCTAGTTGTCCAGAGCTGAAGCCGCTTCCTTCGTTGCTAAAGTATATATTCCTTGTGGGTGAGCTTGAAATGTACCCAGTCATTATCTCAGCCGATTTGACTGGAGAGCAGGAATCCCGTCTGATGGGAATTCTTGAAAAGAACCGCAAGGCAATAGGATGGAGCGTAGCAGATCTCCATGGGATTAGTCCGGCCCTGTGCTCCCACCATATCTATCTCGAGGATGAGGCGAAGCCGTCGCGTGAGTTCCAACGGCGGCTAAACCCAAATCTGAGAGAGGTTGTCATGAAGGAAATTTCGAAATGGTGGAGCGCCGATTTTATCTATCCCATCTCCGACTCCAAGTGGGTCAGCCCTTTGCATGTGGTGCCCAAGAAGACATGCATCACTACAGTGATTAGCGAGTCTGGAGAGGAGATTGCTACACGAGTACCCACTTCTTGGCGGGTTTGTTTTGACTACAGGAGACTCAACCAGGACACCAAGAAGGATCATTTCCCCTGCCCTTTATTGATCAGATTATTGAGAGACTGGTAGGGAAGAGCCATTATTGTTTTCTGGATGGGTACTCGGGATACAACCAGGTGGCCATCGCTCCTGAGGATCAGGAGAAGACCACCTTTACCTGTCCCTTCGGCACATACGCCTTCTGACGCATGCCATTTGGGCTATGCAACGCCCCTGCGACTTTTCAGAGATGCATGCTGTCGATCTTTTTGGACATGGTAGGGGAGTGCTTAGAGGTCTTCATGGATGATTTCTCGGTTTACGGCGACGGATTCGACTCCTGTCTTGACTGCCTAGACCGAGTACTCCAGCGATGTATTGAGGTCTGCTTGGTTCTTTCTTGGGAGAAGAGTCACTTCATGGTGACTCAGGGGACGGTGCTTGGCCACATCATCTCCAACAGGGGCATGGAGGTTGATCCGGCCAAGGTTGATGTCATTAGGAAACTCACACCACCGTCCAATTTGCGACAGTTACGGTCTTTCCTGGGGCATGTCGGTTTCTATCGGCGGTTCATCCGTGATTTCAGTAGAGTTGCCCGACCGTTGACTGATCTGCTGACAAAAGACACCGAGTTCCTTGTCGATGACAAGTGTCTTTCGTCCTTTGATACTCTCAAGCAGTGTATTGTTGAGGCTCCTGTCCTCCAGCCACCAGATTGGTCTCTCCCATTCGAGATCATGACGGATGCCTCCGATTTTGCCGTGGGGGCTGTGCTGGGACAGAGGAGGGATGGAGTCCCATTTGCTATCCACTATGCTAGCCGCACCTTGGATTCCGCCCAGCGGAATTATACAGTCACAGAGAAAGAGATGCCAGCAGTAGTGTTCGCCCTAGATAAGTTCAGATCGTACATCATTGGATCTAGAGTGACTTTGTACACTGATCATACCGCCATCCGATACCTCATGGCAAAGAAGGATGCCAAGGCCAGACTGACTAGATGGATCCTTCTACTCCAGGAGTTCGACATTGAGATTAAGGATAAGCCTAGAGTCAAGAATGTGGTGGCGGATCATCTCTCCCGTTTAGAGCAGCCTGAGGAGTCTGAGCAGACTGATCCCATTTGTGAGACCTTCCCAGATGAGGCGATCCTTGTTATCGCCTCACTCCCGTGGTATGCCGACATTGTGAACTTTCTTGTTGCTAAGAAAGTCCCACAAGGTTGGCCCAGACAGAGGCTTGAGACCTTCCTCGCGAAGGCCAAGTCTTACCATTGGGAGGATCCCAACCTTTACCACGAAGGAGGGGATAGTGTCTGGCGTAGGTGCATCCCTCAGGATGAGCACCATAGCGTCCTCACGTACTGCCACAAGCTTGAGGCAGGAGGACATCACTCTGGGAGGAGAACGGCACAGAAAGTGCTCCAATCCGGCTTGTGGTGGCCTACCCTCTTCAAGGATTCTGATGAGTTCGTGAAGAGATGTACTGACTGTCAGAGGATGGGCACTTGTGGATAGCGTGATATGATGCCGATGCAGACCATT
Organism: Ottelia alismoides; assembly: GCA_037367405.1. Taxonomy (NCBI): domain Eukaryota; kingdom Viridiplantae; phylum Streptophyta; class Magnoliopsida; order Alismatales; family Hydrocharitaceae; genus Ottelia; species Ottelia alismoides. The sequence goes on from JAZKJV010010825.1 coordinate 1,210,751, forward strand.
CACTTCTGTGAGGTTTTTGACGCATGGGGCATCGATTTCATGTGTCTATTCCCTAAGAGTCAGGGATTTGAGTACATTCTATTGGTCGTTGATTATGTTAGTCGTTGGGTTGAGGCTATCCCCGCCCGAGCCGCTGATGCGAGGACAGTTTGCAGATTTTTGAGGAAGCACATCATCACGCGGTTTGGGGTACCTCGAGTATTGATTTCAGATGGGGGGTCTCATTTCATCAACGACCAGGTGAAGGCACTTGCCAGTGTGTTCGGCACAGACCATCGAGTTGCCACTCCATACCATCCATAGACGAATGGTCTAGCCGAGGTCTCGAACAGGGAGATCAAGACTATTTTGCAGAAAGTCATCCGCCCGGACCGAAAGGATTGGTCACAGCTTTTGGACTCGGTCTTGTGGGCATATCGGACGTCTTTCAAGACACCATTGGGCACATCTCCCTTTCTCCTAGTTTATGGCAAGCCATGCCATTTACCTGTTGAGTTGAGGCACAAGTCACTTTGGGCAGTCACGGATATTCTTTTAGATCCAGATAGTGTAGGAGACCAGAGGAGGGCAGAGTTAGCAACCTTGGAGGAGCTTAGAGATACAGCCTTCTCAAACAGCCTACAGTATAAAGAGAGAGTGAAAGAGTGGCATGATTCTCATATCAGCTACAAGCATTTTGAGCCTGGACAGAGAGTATGGTTGTTTGATGCGAGGCTTCGTTTATTTCCAGGGAAGCTACAGAGCAAGTGGAAGGGGCCTTATCTTGTGAGAAAGGTACACGACAACGGTAGCATTGATATGTCCGAGTTGTCTTCTGAGAGTACCTTTCGAGTGAACGGCCAGCGGCTCAAGCCATTTCTAGATCATGAGCCGCGGGTCGTTGATGTTGCCCCTATTCACTTTGCGTGAGATGTGGTCTTTCGATTCACATCTATTGCATCTCACGCCTGATTATCACTGTTCTTCTGACTTTTATAGATCCAGTTGTCTATATCACACTATTCTTTAGTCCCACATCCCTTTTCTCATCTTATGATTATGCTATACTTAGGGTGTACTTTACCCTAAGTATAGGGGGGATGTAGGACCTGTGGGTATTCTTTTTATTCTTTTTGCCCCTGTTTTGCTGCCTATACTTAGGGATATTTTACCCTAAGTATAGGGGGGCAGACTCTGTACATTCTTCACTCGGATTTCCCTTCATGTACAGCTTGCTATACTTAGGATTAGTTAATCATAAGTATAGGGGGAAGCCACCGAGTTTTTCTCATTCTATTCATTTATTCATTTTTATACCTAGCCATTCCTTTTCACTTCCCTTTTACTAAGCACGAGTTATGTCATCTTCATCGCTCTTGATCACTCTGAGGACATCGTTCGAGCTAAGTATAGGGGGGTGTATATATATTTCATATATACTTTAGCCATATCTCGTACTTTGTGTGAGTGTGTTAATAAATAAAATGGCCAAAAATCCTAAAAATCACAAAAATTAAAAATTTTTCCTGTAAATAATCATTCTTTTATTTGCACATACATAGCTAGTGTACAAAATTATTTTTGTAAAAATACTTTCAAAAATCTTTTGTGTAAAGTTTGTGTAAATATTTTCTTATCAAAATTATGTATATAGTACAAAATTTTTCCAAAATGTTTTGAAATCAAAAGTTTGCAAAAATCTTGTGTAAATGCTTGTAAATACTTTTGCAAAACTCGCACTTCATGCATCCATCCATTCATGATTTCAGAACATTTTTCAAAAATTTTGCACGATTGTAAATATTTGTAAATAGCATCTTTGTATATATATGTATATAGTTTTTCTTGGATGAGAGTTGACATTTAAACTAGCCTGGAATTAAATTGAGAAATGGAGCTTGATTAAGATCTTAATCCACCTAATTCTAAGAGGAACCTTATAGGGCTTAGGGTTAAGGCTTTTCAAGTCCATAAGGACTTAATTCTTTGAGTCTATGAGCATATGTCATCTTGATGAGCCTAAGTAGAGCACTTAACAACACACGCATGACTCTTAGAGACAATGGCTTAACTTGCACCTGCACTTTACACATAGCTCTCCACGGATGAGGTGGTGAGGAGGCAGTTTCCTTTGGCTTGGGGTAGCATATGAGGGTAGTACTTCTAGGCGGAACCTCTCTTCTTCTTCTAGTGAAGGAAGTGCGTCTCAACTTGGTCTAGTGGTGATGAAGGCTAAAGACAGAAGCCGTGGGTTGCAATAAAGCTTCAAAAGAGGGATAGTCTACTGGCTCAAGAGGAAAATTTCTTGTATATATGCTGCACCATGTAGATATGTTGCACAGAGGCACTTGAAAAAAAATGCAAAATGCAAAAAGAACTCCAAAAAAGTGGTGGGTCGTATTGAAAATTTAATAACCCCACCGGAGTGTATATAGTCAAATAAAGCAAAAGCTTATGGTATCCATGTTACATATCATGAAGCTTGCAGCGGGAGACTTAGCTACACTGGCTGAGCTTCCAAAAGTCTATACGTCTTCCCCCTCTTCTTGAGCCGGTTGCACTTGAACTTAGAAGGGAATACCCCGCTTCTCGAGGAAAGAGTTGCTAGACCGAGGCATTAGAGTTACCAGGTTGGGGGAGGTTGTTTCTTTGTTACTTCTGAGGTGGGGAGCTACATATCACTTACACTGCATGGAAAGATTCTTAGTCATTAGAGTTTGTGTATGTAGACTTGTTCTGATCTGGTTTATTGAGGAGTCTTGTCCATAGATTGGTGGAACTTAGAGGCTGTTGAGTTTTAAGTTTAAGTCTAAATAAGGTTCCGACACATTAATAATCCAAAGATCTGATCGAGCTCCATAATTCAATTTAATGAAGGAAAGTTTAATATTCAACATTGATCCGTGTACATTCCCCTCTTTTTCTTTTTCTTTCTTTCTTTTTCACTTATTTTTCAAATAAGTGTTTGCTAAGGGACTAGCAAAAGTTAAGTATAGGGGGGTGATGAATACCCATTCATCACTCTTTATTCTTATATTTTAGCTACAAAAACCTTTGCAAATGCATGTATATTCATGTAAATACAAATAATTATTAAAAGCATGCATTGTATAAAGTTTAATAATTAGCATGTTTTTGTGCAAAAATAAAAGAATAAAGAGTAAAAAGAAAACGAGGGAAATATTTAGAATAAATATTGAGCGACCTAACCTAAGGGAGGGCTCAGCATGGGCCTGACCGCATAAAAACCAAAGCAGAGGGAGATAGGAGCTCATGTGTGTAAATATTTATGTAAATAAAATAAAAGTATTTTCCTCACAAAAATAGACTCAAATTGGTTTGTAGATAATTGTATATATTTATAAACATAAAATCAAGATAAAAATATAAAAAATTAAAAAGAAAACAAAAACATCACTCATATACATAGTCACCTTGTATATAGTCCACTCATCCCTATTTATTTAGCTTTATAAATAAATAAAATTAATTTCCAAAAGTTTTATAAATATTCTACATTATATAGTATAAATAAATAAAATAAATTAAAACAAAAACAAAATAAAAATAACAAAAAATTAAAAATCCAAAAATACTTTGTAAATATACCATGTGTATATATGTACATAAATAATAACAATAAAATAAAAATATCTTTTTATTCCTAATTTTATGATATAAATAAATAAAATATAAAATGGGAATAAAAATGTATAAAAATAACAAATTAAAAATCAAAAATAAAAATTTATATATATTGTATATATACCTATATACAGACCTACTATGTAAATACACTATTTTTATCTTGAAAAATTAATTAAAAATCACAAAAAAAAGAAAATATTAAAACAAAAATATTTCATGTTTTGACTTTTTAATAATTCTTCCATTTACTATTTTTAAATGATTTTTCAAATCATTTCCATGTGGCAGCTTCTCATTGGTCCACGGAGATGTTGACCTCCGGTCAACTCCCTCCACGGACCTTCTTCTCCAGCGGATCTCGCGCCCGACCCGACTTCTCCTCTTTTTCCGCACTCGATCCGCTCGCCATCTCCACAAACCCCGGGTTCTACTTCTTCTCCTTGCATCCGACACCCTCGCCGGAGCCCTTGCCTCGGGATCCGCGCCTTCCATTGCCCTACCCGACCAACCCTAGTCGGACCTGCACCCATATATATGCCGAGCTCCGCCACCTCCATTCCCATCTTTGGCTCATCTGCTTCGCTACCCGTGACCTCCACTTCGTTGGCAAGAGTGACAGCTTGCTCCAGCAAGTGTCGCAGCGAGGAGAGGGGCAGTGGCTCATCGATCCGGCGATCAAGCACCGCCGCGCTCCGCCCTGAGCTGGAGCTCGAGCCTCGGAGGGAGACGCTCCTCGAGGCGACGACCCAGAGCATCTCCTGCTCATCCCCAGTCTCACCGTCCACCCAGGTAGCCCTTTAGTTCTTTCCTTTTCGCTAATTTCCAATTTTCCCCAAATTCCGCCGTCGCCGTCTTTTGCTGATTCCGACCACCTCGCACTTCGCTTCGATCATCGGAATCCACCATAGCCTCTGCGTTCCTCCCGCGCACGTTCTCCACACCTCCATCCAACCCAGCTCGCACAGGAGCTGGGGATCGAGCTCCTCCATCCCCTCCTTCGCCGGAGCTCGCCCATCTCGACCCTCCGATCACCTTCACTCCGCCTAACGGGTCGAGGCAGTTTGCCCTCGACCTGCGAGTCTTCTGGTCTGTCTTGCAGGTACATCCAAGCCCATCTGAGGGCTTGGACCATTCGGTCCAGGAGCTCTCCCTCCGCCGACCTCGCCGGAGCCCTCCAGGGCTCGGCTGGATCATCGGAGGCCACCATCAGCTGCGGAGCGTCACGCAGGAGCTCCTCCGATCTTCAGAAGCAGCAGGGGAGGATCCCAGCGCACGCACGAGGCCGAAGAAACTCGCCGGCCAACTGTTCTTCCAGCAACTTCCCCGACCGTTTGATCGTCCTCGACCTCCCGTTTGCATCTCGACCGTCCACTTGAGGAGACCCAGCCACCGTCAGATCTTGGAGAGGCGATCTGGATCGTCCGTTGCACGAGGTTTAGCCACCGAGAGCCTCACCCGTACGATCCCCCACGTGGCGTACCCTCGACCGTTCGATCGCAGCGAGGACCCCAGCCTTGGAGCGTCCGCCGTTCTTCACCGTCCGATGCACCACGTGGCGTCCATCCTGCGGCCCGTATTAATAAAGGGTAAATTACCCTTAGGCCCCCTCGTTTACTTTATTTAGTATTTAGTCCTATAAATATTTTAGGTAGTTGTTTAATTTTTGGGATATTTTCATAGAGGACCCTGATCTTTATTTTCTTCGCATATATGCCCCTGTGTGTTATGTGACACGTGCGTCGACACGTGATTTTCTGGTTTTTTTTTGCGTTCTATGCCCTCTAGTTCTGAGTTGTTACTGAATGAATGAAAACTTTTGAGTAATTGCATTTATACCCCTATGTGTATTTTAATTGTGCATGTGCGCTTTTTATTGGGTTATTTGCAAACTACCCCCTGGACTTTTGGTACATATTACCAAATAGTCCTCGGAAGTAGTTCTTCTTGCATTTGGGTCCCTGAGTGCCCCAGGCACGCGCCACGCGCGTGACCTCCTGGGTATTTTGCACCAGACCCCTCAGAACTTCGGGTATTTGCACTTTGGTCCCTGTGCATATTACCCTCTTTCCATTTTTGAAATAGCAAATCACCTCCAAATCCAATGAAAATTGGATACATGGCTCCTGCCATAGTGTAAAATTTTCTGGAATTTTTGGGGACAATTTTGTTTTGTTTTGATATTTTTAAAAAATCAAAAACATCAATTTTTGTTACTGTCTGACTTTGAAAATCATAAAAAATATTAAAAACTATCTAAACATTAAAAAAAAATTACCTACTGTTTATTTTGGCTTGCTTGATTTTCTAGCCAATTTTGGCTATTTTTCATTATCTAAAACACCTAAAAATTGAAAAACACTCAAAAAATCACAAAAATTCTAATCAATAATTTAAAAATCCAAAAATCATAAATCCAGTGCCCTAATTTTCCTTAAACTTTCTAGTTTATAGTAAATTTACCCTTAGGAGTTGGGATCCTCTTTTTATATTTTAGATTGGCATTTTTCTCCTGACTGGACAACACCCTCTATTTCTGTCATTGTTTCGTTTTTAGAACATGTAATAAAAATCAGAAAAGCCCAAAAATTCATCAAAACCAGTAAAAAAAACATAAAACACACAAAAATATTTTTTCTGGAATTTTTGGTTGATTTTTAGTGCATTTAATAAATTGTTGAAGTGTGTTGTTTAGTTACTTTTCTTATTTTCTTAATTGATCAAAAATCCAAAAAATATAAAAACCCTTAAAAACCACCAAAAATACCTTTTCTTTGCTTCTGATTGACTACTTCGTAGGTCGTAAGGCCAATCCGTGCTCCTTGTGTTCGACCCTGGTTGCTATATCAGGTTAATAAAATAGCCAGGACCGCTATCGTGTTTATTTGCTTTCATCTGATTTTGGTGGTCTGCTTTATTTTTCTTGATTGATTGAATTATTTCTCTCGATCTGGGTCACATCGACCCTTGAGTGATTTTATATTTTATCCCGGATTGATTGAGCGTATTTTTCGGTCATCAATTACTATTTGGCCCTATAACTTAAATAAATTACGATTAGGTCCTTTATTCCCGGTTTTAATTTTATACTCTTTTATTAATTGCAATAAGTAGCATCTTTAATCTAAAAAATTTCATAAAAATTGGGAAAAGCACCTACCAGTGTTTTCTTTTCATGGTACTTTTCATGTGTTGTTTTTCGTATATTTGATATTATAAAAAATTCAAAAACACACCAAAAATTCTTGATTACCTTAGAAAATTCATAAAAATTCAAAATTTTTCAAAAACTCAAAAATAATTTGATTAGTTTTATTTTGACTTGTTTGTTTTTCTGTCCAAGTTCCATCTTATTATCTTTTATAAACTCTAAAAATTTTCAAAACCCTAAAAATGCCATAAAAATTATATAAAATCTTTGAAAAAAACCATGTTTGTAGATATTTCAATATACTTTTTGATAAAAGTAGTGCCATGATCTTTGAGCTTGTTTTCTATTTTTAGTTTGAAAAATACTCATGGTTATGCAATATTTGCTTATTTTTCCTGTTTTTATTCATTTTGAAAACCCAAAAAAACATAAAAATCTCTTAAAAATTACAAAATAGTAAAAAAATGTTAAAAACACAAAAAACATTTTCCCTTATTTTTTGGTATATTTTTAATATATTTCAAAAATACAAAAAATAGTGAGCATGCGTATTTTATTCATTGTCTTTATTTTCCTTATTTTTGAAAATATAAAATTTACAAAATTCAAAATCATAAAAAAATGAAAACTTGGAAAACAAAAAAAGTAAAAAGTAAAAATCTATAAAAATTTTAAAAAGAAAAAAATCCAAAAAAAATCCAAGAATAGTGTGCCTTGATTTCCTTCTTTCTTGTCTTTGACTTTTCATTGACTTGATTGATCTTTGTAAAAATAGTTCCCTCCTTATGTTCGACCTAGGTCGCTATACCAGGTTAATAAAAGTAACTCAGTCCGTTGGCTTTACTTGCTTGATTTATATTGTGGTTGACTAAGATTTTCTCGATTACTAGCCTTAGTTCTCGGGTGATAGTGACAACTTGATTAATCAACTTAACCCTAATAGCTCAGGCCGGACATCAGAATAGCACCATTGCCGGGGAGGCACGGCGAGGGTAGTTAGTTAGTCTTTGCCTGCTATTCTTATTCTTGTATATATTATGTTTCCTTGCTATTTTATTTCATTATTTTTCATAATGGTTATTTGATGCATCTCTTATTTTACCTTTGTTGCAAGGGCTTGCGGAGTGAGGGAGGCTATCTTAGGAGAGCTGACACACCCGAGCGAGGAGGCCAGGCGTTTTATACTAATCGACAAGAGAGAGCAGCCTAAGAGGAGCATGGTGTGGAGAAGACCATCTTAGCTTTTAGATTTAGTGCTCATTATTATTGTAATAAATTTGTAACTATTTCTGGCACTTGCCCTTTTCTCTACGACTTGAGACTCTGGACACTTTGCCTTATTCGGGGTCTGTTTTGCCAAGTGTTGGTGTAATTGGGGAACCTCACCGAATTTTTGTTTTCATCACTTTTATTTCATTTGTTTTCTCATTGTTTTCGTGTGGTTGAGCCCCTAGACTTAGTTTTTATTTGGTTGATCAAGGTAGAGATTAGGTCCAAATCCCTAATAGAATATATGTTCCTATAGAATTTATTGGACTTAGTCAAAATAGAGTGGTTATTCCCGTAATAGAAGCTTTTGTTTAGGACGGTTTCATCGTGCATCATATAGATTTGTTTAAAATTTATGCACGGATCATATTATATGTAGACTGTTGTAGCAAGATATGCCTTCTATCTCGTGCATGCATTCATAGTTTCTCGCGCATTAGCTTTTCCGTCTTCCTCCCCTTATTTTCTTGGACTTAAGAATATAACGAAATTGAAAATTTGGTTAGCTGTTTTTTATCCAAAAATACCAAAAAAGCGATAACCTAATACAATCGGGGATTCCAAACAAACTCGATCCTAAAATAAACTTAAGGACTATCATTGTTTTGGGAAGAGTAACCCCCTCATTGTTTACAGGTACTTACCTCCAGACAGAGTGGGTGAGCACGTAGCTGCTAAGGATTAGAGCCAAATCCCCAGACTTCTACCCTATACTCATGTACATTACTCATTTTTGTATGGTTGAGATGCAAGAACTTACCTTCGACCCTTAGAAGTAGTCTTGTTCAAGTTGGGTATGCACCGCCGGCTTGATCAGGTTCTACCATAAGTAACCTCACCCGTGAGTCTGATTAAGTAACTGTATTCTTACTAAATTCTAAAACGGAAAAGATTAACGATCAAGCCTTCACGGTCTTCATTACATTGAGATAGTGAATTGGGGGTTTATTTTCTCATCCATTATTTTTCAGTCCAAACCTAATCTTCACTTCCCCCACATGAAGATGATGGGAAGGCAGTCTCTTAGGCTACCTTTGGTGGCACCGCTTCACAACACCCATGTCCATTCATCTAGGGTGGTTCTTGAGATCTCAGACCCTCTCTCGGAACCTGAGTATTCCACCTCCTTCTTATTTGACCTTCCCAACACATCACCTAAAGTATAGCAACAACAGTCGGATCCGATTTTTTGTTGACTTGGCGACACATGAGGTCTGCTCTTTTTCCTTTTTAGAGTCTGATGAGATGGACCGAGAGTATGAGAAGCCAAAGATTCCCAATGCATTTGATCAGGTAGATATCAACAACAACCTCCTAGCATACCTTGAGGCAATGTAGAGACAGATCTGTGGACTAGGGTTTACTAACGACAGAGGTGAAGAGGGAGTTGACACAGATGCGAGATGGGAGAGTAGAGCGATATATTTGTTGATAGCAAAGGAGATAATCCTAGAGATAGAGCCAATGATAGAGAGAGACGCCAGGAGGAGGTCAGAGATCCAGAGAGACATTTGTGCACCATGAGGGAGTTCCACAATCTTGGTGAAACTCTCACTTATAGATGGATTCAATTGCCTACCATTCTGGGAGATTTTGAGCTCCGTCCTCAGATGATTAAGTTGTTGTCCAAGTTCCTTGGACACGCCACCGATGTGAACCCCCTCGGATCTGGGTACCCATTTACGACATTTTCGCGGCATTTCATTCACATTAGATTGCACAAGCTAGAAAAACAGGGGAATTTTTCGTGCTGCTATGTTTGCATATGGCATTCACATTCTTTTCATAAACCACCACGACAAGAAGAACAAGTGTCACCACCATTTCATTTCATGACTTTTCATATAATTACAACATGTATAACAAATATACAGTATTCTCAAAATATTGTATAGAAGAGAAAGCACTTACATCATAAAGTGAACCAAAAAATGCAACAAAAGTAACATACCGTCTGGTATACACATGGTCTCCTGAAGTCATGTCTAGCTACTGAGCAGCATGCTGTTTGCCTGCCAAAACATGTTAGGAAAGAAGAGGGTCAGCGGGCGCTGATACCTCCCAAAAACTTATAAACATAAACATGCATTTAATATGTTCAAAAGTAACAAGTAGAAAGGCAGGAACAACACAATTTATTTCTACTTGCAAAAATAAGCAGGCTTCAAGTTACTTTGTAAGCATCTCTCATAATCGCCCATTAACCCAATCTTTCCCATATATGATATATTTGTATTGTAGTTGAATATTCAAGAATGTATGAGTGTAAGTATATATCACCATTTTCTTCAGAGATCATATTTGTAAGTGATGATGGAAAAGTTTGAGATTGGAAAGGTTTTTTGATTTATTTAGATTCTTAAGTCTAGCGGATAGTTTGTGGTCTTGGTTAGTGTGCATCCTCACACTATGACTCTAAGACTTGGGGAATGTCTTAGGGTTGGGATGCCTCCGTAGGCATGCGGTGTAGTATAATACATCCTAACTAAGTTCCCAACACGTCCACTAGCTTAATGGGATTTCGAATCCGATTATAGTCACTTCCATTTACTCAACTTTAAGTGTAATCCCTTCAAACCTGAAGCGCAAATATCTCAGATGTAACTCTAGATGGTGTAGATATAGATATTGATGATCTGGATGTAGAATTGCCAAGTCTGTTGGTGAAAGTAAAACTTAAGCGGTGAAGTAGCCAACAAAAAGGCTCTTCCATCTAGCCCTCTAGTTGGAAGTGTGGTCCAATAGAGGGAAAGGTCTAATCCAAAACTACGCCACTGAGACGGGTGAGAGACTCTCTGGAAAAGTCACTCTAAAAAGATGGCCCGATCGGTAACGGGCAACCGAGCTCGTACGAAAAACTAAACCAAGGATCCCCCGCATGGGTATCCTAAAACAAAGGGTCAGCGGATTGGTCTAAGTTGGGATCTCAAGGAGGCGTAAAAATGCTGCGAGCTCGCGTAAAAAGCTGAAGAAGGACTGGGATCCTAAACTCGCGCATTAAACGGCCGCTGCCCAAACTGAGCTTCCTATCTCCCGCCCAGTTGAGGATCACCACGGCTCGCACGACCAGGTGTAAGGGTTATCCTCGCCGGCACTACATTAATTACAATCATCACTGATTCACCATTTTCTTTCCTTCCTTGATTACTCAACTCATTCGCGGTCCTGTCTGTAGTGTACTAATCAGTTCTAGGTCTTTTGTTCTTATGGTCTTATCGATATTACTTATTCTAGTACAAATCCTTATTTAGTTATTTCTTTAAGCCAATACTTAAACAACCTTTTTTTTTCAGTATACCTTTAGTTGGCATTTTGACAACATGCACCAGTCTTTTTGCTAATAATTTTTGGGCTTAAGTTCCTTGGTATATTAATAAGCAATGAAAGATGGGGTGGGCAAAGTGTGTTTGTTACCCAACACATACTTGGTCTAAGAATATCGAGGTGGAACCTTCGCAGAAAGGCAATTATTATTTCAAGTAAATTTTTGAAATCCGTCAGTTCTACTGTATAGTCTATACTTCTAATCCTAGACTATAAGTTCACAATACAAAAGACGGCTTTAACAATTTCATTTCTTCAGAAATTTCCAATATAATCTATATTTCCTTGAAACTTAATATCTTGATAGAAAGTTGAAGCACTGAAATCAAGAGGCAAATCGCTTTACTCTATAACAACAGAGTAGGAAACTTTCTTCTTGATCTTCCCCAGGTGCACCACCAAGTCCACATCATATCTAAATATCCCTAGGGATCCACTCCTTGACATGCCTTGGCAATCATCAGCCTAACCATGATCAGATCTCCAGTCGTGAGGACAATGACCTAACAACTATTCTTTTAAACCACATCCTCGGTTATCGAAGCTATCTCATATCATTTCCTCTATAGGAAAAATATCATATCAAAGGTATTACTAACAGTTAGATATCTTTAAGAAGTCCAAAGGATCACTTTCAACACAGTTCATGGTGATATATGCATAACTATGCCTTAAATCTCCAGATACAAAATCAGAGTCCCTGAAATTGCGATCTTGATCTATTCGGATTCATTTACCGTCAACAAATACCAAAATCATAATCCTAATCTGTTCTGATTCATTCAATGTCCAATTTAAAGTTTAATCTAGTAATGTCCTTTATAATTATTCAGATTACATTAGTGTTAAATCCAGTAAAATTTCAATATTCTGGTTTTTATTTCAAAAAATATAGAGGAGACATGGTAAATTACTTATAAATAACTAAATCAAACAAAAATCTCAATGGTAGTTCCAAAAAGTTTTTTTATATCTTAATCAATGATTCTAACTTTCAACAACAGTCTGGAAAAGCCCACAGAATCCCATAAACTCTAATTATTCCATAACCTTATCCCCAGATTGATTAGTAATTTAAACTTAGACACAAGCAAATTGAAGAAGAATCAAGAGGCTAAAGGTAGGAAAAGAAAGTATCCATGGATTGTACGTGCATGGCAGCAAGGAGATGAGGATATAGGATGGTACATAAGATCTCCAAATTGAAGAAAAATGTTGATCTTACATGCAACAATTGGATGCAAGAGGTAATTTAAAATATTCATGCATGGCAGCAAGAAGAGTTAAGGATGAGGAGGGTACCTCATAGATCTCCTAAAAACTGAAATACATAAGTATGCAGGTGCTTGTACAGTTTCTGGACAGCAACAAAAAGGAAAAGGAAAATATAAATTAGAGACTAAATATTGATTTTTTTAGCAAAGAGAAGAGAATAAATACCTCTGATATTTCCATTTTTTTTTGAGATCACTATCAACATGCAGCTCTAATTAGGGAGCATCAAGGATAGGGCTGCTGTTGGGATTTTAGTAATTGCAGGAGATCAGCTCCATTTGGAGCAGTGGTGGCAGAAATTTCTACCGTAGGAAGTAGCAGCAACTTTTTGCAGTAGAATGGAAGGAAGGACAGGAGAAACTGTTGTGCTGCTCAATGGAAAAGGAGGTGGTTGTCTCGGCTGGAGTTGAAGTGAGAATTTTGGGAGGAGGATGGCAAGAACTTGGAGTTATAAATAAGGGAGGAGAGGATTCAAAGGTTTGACATGTGGTGGAAAGGGAGGAGCCACTTGCATGGAAGCACAATGCCAACGTGGGGCTAAAACAAAATTTTTTCTGTCAACAGTACAACTGCTTGCTATAGTTAACCGAATTTTATTTTATTATATTTTTTTAAACCAAAATCTCTATTTACTTAACATATTTAAAGTTGTCCATATTCGCGCTTCGAGTGTCGGATTTCGACATACAATATCTCGTTGTGATCGTCTCTGAACGACGATCAATATGAGTATATTATTGATATACTTCCGATCGGGTTTGGATGCTTGAAATTTTTAAGATACGGTTTCGGTTTGGGTTTAAATTTTACGATTTAAAAATATCAAATGACATCCGATTGACGAACGGTCAGTTCTGTTGGTCTTGTCTTGTCAAATCGGACTTTCTGACAGTCTTAGTTCTTTTCACGGTTTTCGAATTTACGTCGCAGCTTTTTCGCGGCACTCATTGCAATGCGACTGATTTTTGATCGATTTCGCCCGAACGACTTTTGATACACAATCAATTGATCATTTTAGGTTATCTAATGTTGCCAAATAACTTTATTGAATTAATGGAACCCTAATCGGGTCGGGTTCAAGTTTGTGTAGATTCCAGATGTTACAACCGAGGAGCTCCGTCTACACTTGCAGGAGTTTGATATGATCTGTAGCACCATCCACGATAGTCCGGTGGGAGAGGATACCATCAAGTTGATAGACTTCCTATTCTCCTTAGTTGACATAGTAGCCTACTGGATGACGTACTTGGGGAGGGTTATCCCTACCTAGGAGCAGTTGAGGACCGAGTACCTCAACAAGTAATATCCATGTGATCGTACGAATGCAGCACGATCTATGATCAACAATTTCACCATGATCTCAAATGAGCAGTTCCACGAGACTTGGGATTAATCTAGAGATGTCATCGACATGATTCTACATCACGAGATCAGCAAGCCCAGCTTAGTACATAGTTTCTTTTGTGGGCTGACACTAGATCTATAGGGGATTGTCAATGCCCCTTGTGGAGGATCTTGTTTTCCAAGGATGAGGATCAGGTATGGGTCATCTATGAGGATATAGCTAAGAACTATACTGTGATGACCCAGTTCCATGTCTACACTCAGGGGAAGACCTCCCACCAGGTATTGTATAACCACCTAGTTGCACGTATAAAGGTTGGTTCATCTTCATCTTCCTCATAAGCAGCACTAACAGAGTCATCAGCTGCAGAATTAGCCTAAAGTTGGACTGCATTGAGATAATATAAAATAAGACGTGCTAGGGCTCGGAAAAGCTCAACAAGATTGATGAGTTGGCCCATAATTTGAGTGACCTTAAGACACTGATCATGTGCCTTCAAGAGGTATAGACAGCCTGTACGCCACAATCTAGGTCACATGTTGATCAGGGGAGCAGATCTTCACAGCCATCCGCCTCATACAGACAGGTTCACCATAATCAGGAAGAGCACGTTCAGCCACCCTCATAGTACCAGTCACCACAACCACCTTCACCAGACACACAGATGGTGGTGTACCACAGTGATCAGCCATTGGCGTCCCTTCCCCCACCATTGCATGAGCAGTTAGAGTTGTGTCTACTGGAGGTGCCCAGTCCTAGCAGCAGCCTCCAGCATAGTCAGGTCAGGGTACTCAGTAGCAGCCCTAGTAATCTCAGCACATCATTCCTCGATCCTAGTAATAGGGTCAGTAGTGGAGGCAACAGTAGCCTCATTCCCTGTTTTACCAACCTCCCTCTTACTCTTACTCATAGCAGCATGTCCATCCTCAACACTTTCAGAGGAGTAACCCATCCGGGTCTCATGCACCATCATATGAGAACCCATCTTTAGACGACCTCGCTCGCATGCTTGAAGAGCAACAGACCACTTAAGGCGAGAGATGGATGAGTTCTAGCCGGATATGAGTGAGATCATTAGGGGCAAGGCTGCCATACCTGCACAGGCTGAGCCGAATCTGAATAGCCTAAAGAGGAAATATGAGTGGGTACAGTCTACAGAGTCCTCCACTCCTAATGAGGTACTTGATGATATGCATTATTTGTTTGACGTTGATTTTGTGACACTTAGGAGTGGTAGGGAGCCAGCAGGAGGTGCCTCATATAGGAAACAAAAATCAAAAAAGTAAATTAAGACTATAATAGAATCACCTCTCACTTGTGCAAAATACATGTATGCTTACCTCAGTCTTTATTTTTTTTATACATGAAAATACATAATAAAAATAAAAATTTATTTTAGACTCCAAAAAATATGTTGTAAATAAATAAAATATAAAAAGTAAGGTATTTGTGTAAAAATAACAAAATAAAAATAATTGTACAAAATACATAGGTATATTATACCTATATATCATACATTATATTGTATAAAGATCAATTTATTTTTCTTAAAAATAAATAAAAATAACAGAAAAATAGTTCAAAAAATAAGAAATATGTTTCATTTTATACAATTTTTTTTAAAATCATTTATTATTTTTTTAATTTTAAGTATTTTGTATATTCGAATTATCTGATTGGTCCACGTTACTTCGTTGACCTGGGCTGACGCCTTCTTCCGGGATTGACCCGACCCAATTGTCTTCGTCGGACCGATTTCTCATAATTTCTCCAGTCAGGTCACGCACCCCCTCACTTTGATTCTTCGCTCGTGTCTTCCTCGTGGATCCATGACCTTCGCGAATCCCTAGGAAGGTGCGGATCTTCCTAGGGATCCGTGCCTTTTCCCGATTCTACCAGCTCCTGGGAATGTTATAAGTCATCTTCTTCCGCCTCCCAGGTGCAGTAGCTCATGCCTCTCTTCATCCCTAGACACCTCCGATTGAGTGACAACTTCCGGAGGATCCCTTCTGTTTGAAGCTTGAGGAGCAGCCACGCTGCTCAGCCTCATGGCCGGCACAAGCTACCACGATCAGCCTCCCGGCCTTTCTCAGCTAGGTTGAGGCCATTACCTCGCCGACCGCCTTTGATTGAAGCTCTAGAGCTCCCCTAGGACCTCAGGTACCCTCCATTTCCTTTACATTTTCCGATTCGATCCAGTCATTTCATTCACTGCTGCCGCAAGTTCATCTGCTCTGACCAGCTGGTCGGAGTCCCGATATCCTTATCCATCTGCTCCAATCGAACCCCGACTCATGCTCCACCTTACACCGTAACCTTATCACCCTTACACTCGTCCCTTAGGACGACATTAAGAACCAGATCTCCTCTATCACCTTCGTCAGAGATCAAACCTCACCCCAACTCGTTTCTTTCTAGTTCTACTCGAATAACCCCCGACAGGAGCTTCGCTCCGAGTCGAACTTCACTTCGTAGGTGTTTTCACGTGCTGGGAGCTTCAGCTCCATCTCCCAGACAGTTCGTCGGAGAGCCCTAGGTCCACCTTTGTCGCCACGATCATCCGAGCATCAGCTCTCCCATCGGACCCGACCAGACGACGTGGAGTACTTCCACGACCATTCCTAGTCCTTCCAATCGATCATCTGAGCCATGGATCCCTTCCGAGGCTATGGTGAACTTCGCTGGGCCCCTGTTCTTCTAGACACCTTTAGCTCCGTTGGATCAGCCTTCGTCCTCCAGATAGAATCTCAACTGCCGACCGTCACAGCTTTAGGGGTCGTTAGATCTGACACCTGACGTATCTGAGCCCCACGACCCCGATAACACATGAGGCATCAGATCTAACACAACAGAGGATCACAACCACACGTCCCTGCGCCTCAAGTATCCACCACGTGTTCCCCTCCACGTGCTCCGTACGTGCCCGCGAGGGTATATTGCATTTCCTTCAGTTCACTTTTATACTTTATTTTCTAGTTCATTAAATAAAGTTGTAGTTTGAACTATTTGTGTGATAGTCCCTAATGTTTTCAGTATTTGCACTTTAGTCCTCCACGTCTGAAAACACATGCATGATCACGTGCCCTGTGCGTTTTTGCATGTTTCATCCTGTACTTTCTTATGGTTACTGCTTGAATGAAAAGTTTTCGATATTTGCATTTATACCTTTGTGCGTTGGTTAATTGGCATGTGTGTGTATTGCGTGGGATTTTTGCACGGATAACCCTGGACTTTTCATATATGTTATTATTTAGTCTGTAAACTTTAGGTTATTTACAAATAAGTCTCTGCAACCTGTGTGATTTTTTTAGATCAAATAATTATCAAATCCACTCCAAAATTTCCCCAAAAATTACCATTAGTTCCTTCTAGTGTGTAAATATTTTGGTAATTTTTGTGACACGATTTGATTTTATTTGATATTTTCTAAAAATCAAAAACCCCTAAAAACGTGTTTGTCTGTTTTATAAAATACCAAAAAATAAAAATACCTCGCAAAATTTTGTAAAAATTTCTATGTGTTCGTTTTAGTGTGTTTTAACCCCTAGTACTGGTGTATTCCATTATCTTTTATAAAACCCCTAAAAATTTCAAAAGCTTAAAAACCTTATAAAAATCATTGAAATTCTAGAAAATTCAAAAAAATGAAATTCCAGTTTATGTAATTAGCTCTTTTTATCTACTTTTTTCATAAAATAGCCACCAAGTCTTTCAAGAAATTTAAGCATTTTAACTTTGCCTTTAGGTCACGGTTGAACAATGTACTTATGTTTTGTGTTTGTTATATTTTTATAAAATCATGTAAAAAATTTAAGAACACCATAAAATCACCAAAAACATTTGCATTTTTTAAAAAAAATATTTTTGTTTCTAATTTTTGAGAATTTTTAGTCATAATAAAAGTTGTTTGAGTTTGATTGTCTTTATCTTTGTATTTGCTTTCTTATTGGAAAATATAAAAAATACAAATTAAAAACCACAAAAAGATGTCTTCTATTTTCTGATTCTTGACTACTTCGTATGCTTCGCTCGAGCTCCTTGTGTTAAACCCTGGTCGTTATACCAGGTTAAATAAATAGCGGAGACCGTTACATTAGATTTTTTATCTTGATTGTTTATTTCGTAGTCTTTATCTTCTTGTTGAGCCCAGATCGGGTGGTTGAGATTGCAATGACCTTTGATATCACTTGGACTTTACCGCCAGACCGCTCATCAGAATGGCGTCGTTGCCAGGGAACACGGTTTAGTAGTCAATTTTCAGACTTAGTTGTTTTATCTGTTTTCAGTTCTATCTATTAACACTATTTTCTGACTTATTTGTGTTTCACTTTCTATGCAAGGGACCGCCCGAGGACTTTACGACTTTTGGTTGGAACACCTGCATCCAAAGAGGAGCAGGAGGACATGAAGAGCTTAATTATCTTGGATAGAGTAGTTAGTTTATTTTTAGCCATTTCCTTATTGTTGTAATAATACTGGAACTTCAAACTCTTTGGACACTTGGCATATAGGGGTCTGTTTTGCCGAGCACCGGTGTGTTCGGGGGACCTCACCGTAGTTTTACACCGGTTTTGATTTTATTGCCTTTTATTTTATTTTGATTCTCTAAGAATTTGGCCATTAGACTTAGGAGTTTCTTTGATTGTGACGTAATTGATTAAGGCCCAATCCCTGATTATTTGCCTGCACCTATAGTTTGTAATTGGACCTTATTAATAAATAATAATAAAAAGATAGTTTAATCAGACTTGAGTCCACGCACCGTGAGGAACCACATACAGCACTGGTAGAACCCGTTGTAGCGGGCACTGAGTAGTTCCCAAGATCGGACTCCGGACTTAGTCTCATTAGCTAGCTTCAGTTCTTCTCGTGTAGAAATTTCCCGTCTATGGTTGTTTTCTTCTTGCATCATTTAGGATAGTTTTATTTCTGTCTTTAAATTTATGTGCGGATCACCATGCATGTAGAGTGTTGGCAACATGTACGCATCTCTTACTTTGCATGCACCATAGTGTTTAATCGCGTATTGACTTTTTCAACTTCTTCCCCCTATTTTTGGACTATAAATAATCAGGAGAATCGAAAAATTCGTTAGAAGTTGCTTGCTTATTGAAAAACACCTAAAAAGTGATATTCATAAAATTGGGACTGCTAATCAAACTTGATTATAAAATACACGTCATCTAAAAATCTGTCTTGGGAGAGTCATCCCCACATTATTTGGTTTGCTAATGCGAGAATGTGACCCGCACACTAGGCTAGAGCCATACCTGAGCTCTCGTAATACTACTGATATTAGGGTTAGTCATTCTCCAGTGAGGATCACTTCGGTTTCCTGTAAAGCGGACAACGATATCCTTAACAGAACGATTGATCAGGTAGCCGACAAACGGTCCGTATCTTGTACTAGCTGGGAAAGATCTAGCTTTGGGATTGGGACAGTCTCTTGGGAGCATCGGGTTCCACCAACTTGCTTAATCACCCTGTTAGATTGAATTATCACCTAAATAAAATTGACAAGATAAAAGATCGAACCTTCTCGGTCATCAGCTCTGCATTGCGTAGGTGAATTGGGGGTTTGATTGTTGATCCTGTTTGATTCCAGATCCCATCCGCCTTCTCTCTATATCATGATGATGGGTTGGAGATCCCTTAGGCAGCCTTTGGTTGCACCGCTTTCGAACACTCCACCGCATTCATCTAGACTGGTTCGTGAGAACCTAGACTCGCTCTCCGAACCCAAGTTCGATTCCGCCATGTTCCCCCTTGACCACCCTTCTACCAGTCCCGAGGTGCCAGAGCAGATATTCATTCATTTGACAGCACCTGAGTTCGGGTCTTTTGCCTTTGCAGAGACCCAAGAGATGGCCAGCAGCGAGGAGCGCATAGATGGACATCCTCATACCACCACATATGTATTAGATCAGGGCGCCATCAACAACACCTTGTTAACCTCCCTGGAGACGATGCAAAGATAGATCAGAGACCAGGGGACTTTCATGGCAGATATATGTGGAGAGATGACCCAGATGCGAGTTGACCGTAGAGAGAAGAACCGACTAGACAGTGGAGAGATACCAGAGCTTCGAGGAGGATATGGACCACATCTAGAAGAACCACATGAGCCAGTCCGATCAGATAGGATGACGAGAGAGTTGCACAACTCTTATGCGACTCTTACAGTCGTTGGATTCAGCTTCCGACAATTTTGGGAGATTTCAAGCTCCCCCCTCAGATGATTCAGTTGTTGCCCAAGTTCCGTGGGCTAGCCACCGAGGAGCCGTATCTGCATCTTCAAGAATTCGAGATGATCTGTAGTATGGTCCACGACAGATATGTGTACAAGGACACCATCAAGATGATGGCTTTTCCATTCTCCCTGGTTGATAGAGCAGCCTACTGGTTGAAACATTTTGGGAGATATGACACTTTGTGGGAAGATCTCCGGACGGAGTACTTGAATAAGTACTATCCTCTCGGCCAGACGAATGCAGCTCGAGATTTGATCAACACCTTCTCCATGATCCCCAACGAGCAATTCCATGAGGCTTGGGATCGATTCCGAGAGCTCATTGACTGGTGTCCACATCATGATATTTCCAAGCCCAATTTGGTAAAGAGTTTCTTTTGTGGGCTAACACCAAAGCTGCAGGGGCTTGTGAATGCTTCTTGTGGGGGCTCCTACTTTTCTAATGATGAAGACCAGGTCTGGACCATATACGAGGAGATGGTCAAGAACTACATAGTTTTGTCCCAGACCCGTCTCTACACTCAGGGGAAGACCCCACCCCCGGCCGTGACCTATCACAAGATATCACAGGTCCATGCAGGTCCATCCACCTCTTTAGCAGCCGCAACACAGGCAGAGTCATCAGCCACTGATATAGGCATCATCAGCGAGAAGTTGGACTGCATTGAGATTATTGAGAAGAAGCAGTGCCAGGGCATAACTCAGATTGATCAGTTGGCATAGATATTGAGTGATCTAAAGACTTAGATCATGTGTCTCCAGGAGGCACAGACGGCTTCTCAGACCTGTCTCAGGTCACGGTCTGATCCTAGCAGCAACAGCTTAACCCAGCACTCCGCCTAGTACAGACAGGTTCACCACATCTAGGCGGAGCCGTTCCAGCAGCTGTCACACCAGTACCTTCAGCCATCACCATCTTAGGACACTCAGATGGTGGTGTACCAGCAAGATCAGCCCCTGCCAATCCTTTCTCCACCCCCCTTCAAGCAGGACCTGTTGATGGAAGTCAATGGGATTTGGTACGACCGATAGCAGCCCGGGATCCGTCGAGATCATCTCGAATTCAAGTGGTCGACGAAGGTGCCTCATCCCAGTAGTAGCCTCCATCTTAGGGTGGACAATTCCCTCACCAGCCACAATAACAACACTACCAGTCAGGTCCTCATCCCTACCAGCAGGGACAGTCGTGGAGGCAACACCAACAACAGCCTCAGTAGTATTCTCAGTTTCCCCCTCATCCTTCCCAGCAGCAGCCTCACTTCTAGAGAGGCAACCCATCCGGTTCTCATGGGCCAGCCTATGAGAACCCAACACTCGATGATCTAGCCTGCCTACTTTCCGATCAGCAGGCCACATTCAGACACAAGATGGAAGAGTTCCTTCAGGAGATGAGGGAGATCATCAAGGGTAAGGCTGCCATACGCTCTCAGATCGAGCCAAATCTGAACAACCTAAAAAGAAAATCTGAGCAGGTACAGTTCACAGAGACCACTACTCCTAGTGATTAATTGGGTGGTGTTGCTTCATATACATTTGATGCTGACTTTGTTATACTTAGGAGCAGTAGGATGCCAGTCGGCAGTGCCTCGTCTGAGCGAGGACACCACAAGGATGCAGGAGCGCTAGATGAGGAGGATAGCGGTGTTGATGATTCTCATGATTATGATGGTGGTGGTGCTAACACCACTAAGGATGTTGATCCAACCAACGGTACTGAGGCCATCGTTTCCCCAGATATAGAGCGTGGTACTGATGCCACCAGAGATCTAGATGCTGAGCTAGAGTGCGGTTCTAATGCTGCAATTCCCGATGTAGTGGGTGGTAATGAGGCCACCCCTTCAATTCCTGCAACATTTTCTCTAGTTTTTATACCCCGAGATCACATGAAAAACACCAAAAAAATAATAAAGGAAAGGATTCTTTATCTTCGAGTCCATATGTGATGCATGATGATAGATTCTATCCCCTCTCAATAGCAGGAACCCATTCCTAGCTTTCTATCTAAGGAGGGCCCCGCCATCCCCTTTCCTCAAGTACTCCACTTGGCTAAGGGGAATAAAATAGAAAATCTAAAAAAAATCATAGGAGTTAGAGTTCAGCCAGCAGATGATTGATAGATTTCAAATTCAGATGACTCTACAAGAGGCACTCGAGCACATCCCTCTCTTCGAGAAGAACTTGAGAGAGAAGACCACCATCTGCAGGAAGAAGAGGAACCATAATGCAGAAATCCATGTGCTCACTCATGCCACCTGCTTTGCCATCCAGAATCGTATGCCAGCCAAGAGATCGGATGCAAGAGCTCCCTATGTCAGATGCCATATTCATGAGCAGAGATTTGATCGTACTCTATTAGATAGCGGCTCTTCCATCAACCTCCTTCCGGAAGCCTTACTCGATCGGTTTGGGTTTGGCCCGCTTTGGCAGAGCAGGACAGTCCTTCAGTTTGCTGATAGATCTGTCAAGAGGCCTAAGGGATTGTTGAAGGATGTGGTCATCACAATTCAAGGCCTGAAATTCCACGTGGACTTCATTGTGTTGGACATGGAGATCACTGAGGTTATGACCGATATCCCAATCATTTTAGGATGTCCATTCTTGGCCACAACCAAGGCGGTGTCTGACCATGATAGTGGGAAGGTGTACTTTCGTGTCGAGGGCAAGAGTATAAAATAGAGACGATCGATGAGACTAGATAATGAGACTTATCTTGCTCAGAGAAGTGTAGTGATACAGAGCAGATGATAGAGGTAGAGCGAGACGTTCACCATGAGTGTGACTTTGTGATTGTTGATGATGAAGCCGCTTGGTATGACAACGTTGCACGATCCCTTCACTCACCTTCATATTCCGTAGATTCACAGATCCCAGCTGAGGAGAGTTTGGAGAGCACACTCTTGGCAGAGGACACACTCGAGGCTGAAGACCGTGTTCAGGATAGAGAGGTAGAGTACATTTCTTGTGATTCAGATCCTTCATATTCAGACATAGACTGGGCCAAATTTTATGAGTTGTTACCTCGTC
The DNA here is from genome assembly GCA_037367405.1 of Ottelia alismoides. Taxonomy (NCBI): domain Eukaryota; kingdom Viridiplantae; phylum Streptophyta; class Magnoliopsida; order Alismatales; family Hydrocharitaceae; genus Ottelia; species Ottelia alismoides. The sequence goes on from JAZKJV010010825.1 coordinate 1,234,013, forward strand.
TGATTCCAACAGAGCCAACAACTAGGGTGGAGACTGAGCCGACACTGATTACATAAACACCAGTAGAGCCACCTTTGCCAAATATTCATGATCAGCGAGAGCTCTCACACACAGATCTGGTTGCATTCACTCAGACCTTTCAGAGGCCAGATTTTCCAGCTCCCAATTATCCTAAATTAAAGCCCTTGTCGCATTTGCTGAAGTATAGATTACTTACGGCTGAGCATGAGATGTACCCAGTCATTATCTCAGCAGATTTGAGTGGAGAGCAAGAATTGCATTTGACGGAGGTTCATGAAAGGAACCGCAATGCGATAGGATGGAGTGTAGATGATCTCCAGGGGATAAGTCTGGCTCTGTGATCCCACCATATCTATCTCAAAGAGGACACCAAGCCATCGCGCGAGTTCCAGCAACGATTGAATATGAATATTCGAGAGGTAGTCATGAAGGAGATTTCGAAATGGTGGAGCGTCGATTTTATATACCCCATCTTCGACTCCAAGTGATTTAGTCCATTACATGTGGTGCCCAAGAAGACAGACATCACTACAATTCTGAGCGATTCTAGAGAGGAGATAGCTACCTGGGTACCCACTTCTTGGAGGGTCTATGTGGACTACAGACGATTGAATCAGGCCATCAAGAAGGATCATTTCCCGATGTCTTTTATTGATCAGATTATAGAGAGGTAGCTGGGAAGAGTCGTTACTTCTTTCTTGACGGGTACTCCGGTTACAATCAGGTGGTCATTGCGCCTAAAGACGAGGACAAGACGACATTCTCCTGTCCGTTTTGGACTTATGCTTTCAGACGGCTGCCCTTTAGTCTATGTAATGCCCTGGTGACATTCCAAAGGTGCATGTCATCTATTTTATCGAACATGGTGGGTGACTGTTTAGAGGTCTTCATGGATGACTTTTCAGTCTATGGTGACGGGTTTTATGCTTGTCTTGACTACCTAGACCGCGTCCTTCAACGCTGCATTGAGGTCCATCCTGTTTTATCTTAGGAGAAGAGCCACTTCATGGGGACTCAGGGAAGGTGCTTGGTCATATCATCTCCAATAGGGGCATGGAGTTTTATTCGGCCAAGGTGGATATCATCAAAAACTCAATCCACCATCCAACTTGCGGTAGTTACGGTCTTTTCTGGGGCATTTTAGTTTGTACCGACGGTTCATTCACGACTTCAGCAGGATTGTCTGACCGTTGAATGATCTACTGACAAAAGATACTGAGTTCAATGTAGAGGATAAGTGTCTTGCATCATTTGAGACTCTCAAAATCTTAGTTGTTGAGGCTCATGTCCTAAAGCTTCCTAATTGGTCTCTTCCATTCGAGATCATGACGGATGCCTCCGATTTTGTCGTAGGGGCTGTGCTAGGACAGATAAGGGATGGAGTACCATTTGCCATTATCTACGCTAGCTGTACATTGGATGCCGCTCAGCGGAACTACACTGTCACGGAGAAAGAGATGATAGTCGTAGCCTTTGCCTTGGAAAAATTTCAATCATATATTCTTGGATCTAAAGTGACTATCTTTACCGATCATACCGCCATCAGGTACCTTATGGCCAAAAAGGATGCCAAAGCGAGACAGGCTAGATGAATCCTTCTACTTCAGGAGTTTGATACTGATATTAAGGATAAACCTGAAGTCAAGAATGTGGTGGCGGATCATCTCTCCTGATTAGAGAATCTTGAGGAATCTGAGCAGACTTATCAAATTTTAAAGACCTTCTCAGGTGAGGCGATCCTTTCTATCGCCTCGCTCCCGTGGTATGCTGACATTGTGAACTATCTTATTGCTAATAAAGTTCCACAAGGTTGGACCAGGCATCGACTTGAGACCTTCCTCGCGAATGACAAGTCTTACCATTGGGAGGATCCCATCCTTTATCATGAAGGAGGGGATAGCGTATGGTGTCGGTGCATTCCTCAGGAGGAGTACCATAGCATCCTCACATATTGGCATAAGCTCGAGGCAGGAGGACATCATTCTGGGAGGAGAACATATAGAAAGTGCTCCAATCTGGCCTATCATGGCCTACTCTCTTCAAGGATTCTGATGAATTCGTGAAGACGTGTACTGACTGTCAGAGGATAGGCACTTATGGACAACGTGATATGATGTCGATGCAACTCATTCATTTCTATGAGGTTTTTGATGTTTGGGGCATCGATGTCATGGGTCCATTCCCTAAGAGTCAGGGACTTGAATACATTCTGTTGGTTGTTGATTATGTGAGTCGTTGGGTTGAGGCCATACCATCCCGAACCGCAGATGCCAAGACTGTTTGCAGGATTTTGAGCAAGAATATCATTTAACAGTTCGGGGTGCCTAGAGTATTGATATCTGACGGGGGGTCTCACTTTATCAATTACAAGGTGAAGTCCCTTTCTAGCGATTTAAGCATAGACCATCGAGTTGCCACTCCATATCACCTTCAGACTAATGGTCTTGCTGAAGTATCGAACAAGGAGATCAAGACTATATTGTAGAAGGTAGTCCGCCCAGACCGAAAGGATTAGTCATAGCTTTTGAACTCGATCTTGTGGGCATATCAGACTTCCTTCATGACTCCTTTGGGTGAAGGATATGGGGAATCCTCAAGCGCATCACGGAAGTGTGTTGATCGCATCTTATGCGATCTGAGCGGCTAGTCGCACTAATCGCTTGATGCAGCAGAATTTAAAAACTTTAAATCAAGAGATGAAACTACATGATCACAAGAACATTTCTTGGATCTTTTCATCTAAACACGAAGTATTAGAAATACCTCTTGAAGCGTGGTTGTGATCACTAGATCTTTAAAGCAATAGATCCTCCTGACTCAACTCCGATCCACGAAGATGGCACTTGCGGGCACGATGATGAGACATGTGCTTCCCGCAATCTCGGTGAAGATCCAATTCTTGAATCTCCTGATTTCTTCCAACAAAATCCGACATCTCCTTCTAGAGCAATAAGCTCCAAAGAAGATAAGGATCCACGAGCAATCAAAGTGACAGCACGACGACGTAGAAGCGATTGATATTCCCTCAAGAACACAAGGTGGACGGCTACCTTTAGAGAGATAAGGAGATGGCGAGAATGAGAGATGAGAGAGAGAGAGACGTGTACCATAAATTGTATCTCAAAGGGATAGGGTTGCCCTCCTTTTATACTAGTTTGGGAGTCCATGGATCACAATCCATGGCATACAGAAAATCAATGGTTGGATTGATACGTGTATTTAATCAAGATGTAATATTGCATCCGTCTTTGATATTTGAATATGTTCTTTACTGCATTCTAGTGTTGTTCTCCATAGCAGGACTGGTAACGACTTACCACTCCCACTACATGGAAGATGTCTGGCCTAGTACACATCGTGGCATACATTAAGCTTCCTACAGCTGATGCATAGGGGTATCCAACCATGGCCTTCTTTTCCTCAACACTTTGAGGAGCCATCCCTTTAGACATATAGATACCATGTCTTAAGGGGAGGAATCGTTTCTTGGAGCTATCCGTACGGAATCGCTCAAGAATCTTCTTAATGTATCCATGTTGTGATAATCCCAATATCGTCTTTTCTCAATTTTTGAAAACTTCAGGCCTAAGATGTAAGAGGCTTCTCCAAGATCTTTCATCTCAAAGGTATGGGATAGCCAAATCTTCACACTGGTCATCATTCATGTATCATTCCCGATGATAAGGATATCATCAACGTAAAGTATGATGAACACAATGGATCTTCCACTAAGTTTCTTGTACACACAAGGTTCATCAGGATTCTGCACAAAATCATAACTTTTTATGGTTTCGTCAAATTTGATGTTCCAGCTACGAGAAGCTTGTTTGAGCCCATAGATGGATTTCTTTAGCTTGCATACTTTTCCATCCTCAACTATGAATAGATATCTTCCTAGAGATATCGATTGAGGAAAGTTGTCTTGATGTCCATCTGCCAGATGTCGTAGTCAAGAGATGCAGCTATAGCTAGCAGTGTCTTGATGGACTTAAGCATAGCCACAGGAGAAAACGTCTCATTGTAGCCGATGCCTTCTCTCCGTGTGTAGCCCTTGGCCACGAGCCATGCTTTGAAAGTCTCTACTTTCCCATCAGGTATCCTTTTTCTCTTGAAGATCCATTTACACCCAATGGGTTTTACCCCTTTAGGTGAATCCTCTAGGGTTCATACACCATTCTTATGCATGGAGTCAATTTTTGACTTCATTGCTAGCATCCATCTATCCATGTCATGATCCGCGATGCTTCATCGAATGAAGAAGGATCATTGTCAGTCTCACCTGACACATGGAATCCATACCTTTCAGGTGGTGCAACCACCCTAGAACTCCTTCGAAGTGGTATGGGTGTTTCTTCTTTATTTATCTCTTCAGTTTCTGGTTCAGGAATCTCATAATCCTCAGGGGATTCAATGAGTTGCTCTACTTCATTTTTGTCTTGACCTTTAAGGAAACCATCCTCCAAAAATTTCACATCTCTAGAGACAAAAAACCTTTTAGGTATCAGTGTCATAAAGCTGGTATCCAATACAATCTTTAACATACCCAATGAAGTAACACTGACAAGTGCGAGATTCTATCTTACTTGCGTCCACGTTCTTCGCATGGACCAAGCAACCCCAAACCCTCAAGTGTTTAACACTTGGCTTGGTACCGTACCAGAGCTTGTGAGGAGTCTTGGGTACAGACTTTCTAGGAATCTTGTTCAAGATATATATTGCAGTCTCTACTGAATATTCCTAGAAACTAAGAGGTAAACGTGCTTTGCTCATCATTGAACAGACCATGTCCATGATGGTCATGTTGCGTCTTTCAGCAACACCATTAATTTGAGGGGTTCCAGGGGAGTGATATTGGAGACAATTCCATTCTCTTTAAGATATTCCTTGAATTCATCTGAGAGGTACTCACCACCTCAATCAGATCGAATCCGTTTAATGTTCCTATCGGTTTGGTTATCAACAAAAACCTTAAACTCTTTGAACTTTTTAAAGGTTTCAGATTTATGACGTAGTAGGAAGATAAACCCGTATCGTGAATGATCATCGATAAACGTCAAATAATATCGATATTCATTTCGAGTCGTGGTACTGAAGGGACCACATACATCAGTATGTATTAGGTCAAGAATATCTTCACATCTCGTAACCTTGTTACGGAAAGGTGCTCTAGTCATTTTACCTCGAATGCAATGTTCGTAGGTAGGTAAAGATTGAACCTGTAGAAAATCTAAAGGTCCATCCTTTATCAATCTATTGATCCTATCAACAGATAAATGACCAAGCCTTTGATGCCAAATCATATTCGAATGATTTCCATCCTCCCTGGATCTTTTGGGGTTTTCATTATTAGTGGTGGTAACATTCATGAGACATTCATCGATGCACAATTCATAGAGTCCACCAGAAGTCAAAATAGCATCCGCAATATATTTATTGTAACGGTTTATGATTAGTTTATTATAGAAAGAGAAGGAATATCCATTTCTAACAATCATAGATACAAATATCAGATTCCTTCTAACTTCAGGAACATAAAGACACTCTTTAAGTACTAAGACTCGACCACTGGATAATGATAATCGACAGGTCCCGATGGCGATCGCTGCAACACTTGCATCAGATGCCATCTGGATGACTATCTCCCCTTGCTACAGATTCCTAGTTTCCTGAAACAAATGCAATGAATTGCGTACATGAACAGAAGCACCGAAATCTACAACCCAACTTCCTTCTCGTTCAACGAGAAAGCTAGTTTCAATGATGAATGTAGATTTCATACTTGTAGGGGCTTTACCTTTGTCAACTGACTTCAGGTATTCTGGGAAATTACGCCGCCAGTGCCCCGGCTTCTTGCAGAGGTGACAGACATCGGTCTTCTTCGATGTCATTAGTGTAGAAGCACTAAAAGATGAACCAACTCCTTAATTCTTCTTCTTTCTCTTCTGGGGCGGGCCCTTTCGAGAACCGTACTTCCGACCGTGTTTTCCTCTTACTCGTGCAACCATTGCACTAGCAGAGGGGCCGTCCTTCTTCATTACGTCTTCTGCAGACTTTAAAGCAGCTAACAGCCCAATGTTAGTGAAATCACCTTTTCTCATGTGATAAGACACGACAAAGTTGTTGAAAGACTTGGGGAGCGACAGGAGAATGAAATCAGCATGCATTTCAGAATCCATGTAAGCTCCCAGGGTTTCCAATTCAGAGAGGTACCCAAACACTTTGAGTGCGTGTTGTCTGACAGAGGTTCCTTCCTGCATTTTTGCAGCAAATAAGCTCTTTCATCACATTATAGCGTTGTGTGTGGTTTATGTCACCGAACATTTCCTTCATATTCAGCATGATTTTTTGACAATGGTTCATTTCCACATGCTACTTCTAAAGCACATTGGACAATGAGACAAGGATATAACATCTTGCCAAGTTATGATCTTCATCATATTTCTAATTAAAAGATTTATCTTCAGCAGTCTTAGGGTTTGCTATCTTGTCCTGGGATAACACATACGAGATGCGCTCCGCAGAAAGGACAAGATCCAAATTTCGGATCCAATCCGAATAATTTGGTCCGGTCAACTGATTGACCTCTAGGAGCCTGTTCAGTGGGTTCATGGACTTCATTTTCTGAAATTAAGAATGCACTATATTAGAACATATAAATAATTATATGTTCATTTTTAAAACATTTGATTAAGGCATTTTAAATCAAATTTGTTTTGCTATGTCAACTTTGAAAGATTATTCTCTTATTGTCTTTCAAAGTAAGAGATATACTTACCACTATATCTCAAGCAAGATCTGGGATCTCCTCTTTTTCTTTATCACATCCCAATAATATGAGAACTTGTGACTCGAATAAAGAGAAGCGGGAACACATTCCGCCTTGCAAGTCCAACTTGCATTTCCCAATCCGATCTTTAACAACCGAGCCCACCACCCCAAAGGCGATGTTGACCCGTTTTTAATTAAACCAACTGTCAAGAGGATTAGAACTCGCTATGCGCAATCCAATATCTCCCCAATAATATGAGGACTCGATATTGGGGTCACTACGTATACGACCTTACTCTTTCGACAAGCAAAGAGCACGATCCAGATGTGCTTGTATACAGGAGTTGTCACTTCGAACAGGCGTCGCCTACATACAATCCCTAGCGATGGAACTTCACCTTGACGGGAGACCATGGATGTCACTTATGTGATCCTTTACCTCATATTCAAATTTTAATAATTAATTATCGTGGATCATATTCACATAATTAATTCTTCCCAGGGAAATACAAATCTGTTCATAATAGAGTGCTTTTAATTGGATATAATCAATTTAATCACATTAAATTAATTATCAATCCAATTATTAATCAACAAACTTGATTATTACTTGAATAGTAGGTATAATCTCAAAGTATGTATTATTTGAATTTTAATGATTAGAAAAATAAACTTTGACTTCTCTGGCATTATCGAGTCCCTACCCACTGTCATGGTCAGTACCGACGGGAGTGGGACGAATCACATCTGGTGCAACCCGCTACCCCAACGTTCCCCGACTAGACACCATATCCACCTCAGGAAAGGATAATGCCAGATAGATCATTATGTACTTCGAGATGCTTATCGGTTTTCCAACCAAAATTATACCATATAATATTCGTCAAAACTATTTTGATAATATTATAAGGAGATTTGCTAAACAAATCCCCAATCCTATTCAATCAAAGGGGCTTGCATGTAAAAGTTATCCCAAACTATTGTAGGATAAACTAGGATTTTTCATGAAAACAATGTTTGTTGATGATTTCATATCAACCAATTATGATCAAGATCAACTATCTTATCATCATGGTTAGTGAAATGTCATTCAATGAAATAATTATCTCTTTAAATATTTCACAAATATTTATCAATAATCATTTCAGAAATTTAACTACTAATTTTCATCAATTTATTTGAATGACTATCACAAGGATTATGATCAAAATTCGTCAATTTTCATCAGTGGCCCCTACTCACTAAAATCAACATATCTTGATCAATTTAAATCCAAATTACGCAAAAATAGTTTCCAGAGATTGCTAATTTGATTTATGATAGAACGCATATTTCACGCATTTCTATGCACATCACAATAGTAATTAACTCATTAATCATGTTTAGATTCGCAGTTCCCACAACAGTGAATATATGTTTATTCAAAGGGCCATATATTGAGCAAATGAAATCCAAATTACATAAACTCAGATCCTATGCTTTCTTTATTTAATGAGGAACAAAATACAATCGAATATTTTGTGTTTAAATAATTTAAATAGTGTTGAAAAAATCCAATTAAACAGAGGTGCGAAAATTGAAATGCGATAAAAACTTTCGCAACCCCTTCAAACCCAAGTCATCCTAGGTTTACGGATCATATCAAAAACCTTTCTGACCTGAGGCTCTGATACTACTTGAATGATATGGTGAATCCTTAAGCGCATCACGGAAGTGTGTTGATCACATCTTATGCGATCTGAGCGGCTAGTCGCACTAGTTGCTTGATGTAGCGGAATTTAAAAATTTTAAATCAAGAGATGAAACAACATGATCACAAGAACATTTCTTGGATCGTTTCATCTAACCACGAAGTATTAGAAATACGTCTTGAAGCGTGGTTGCGATCACTAGATCTCTAAAGCAAGAGATCCTCCTTACTCAAGTTCGATCTACGAAGATGGCACTTGCAGGTGCGATGATGAGATGCATGTTTCCTGTAATCCTCGATGAAGATTCAAGCCTTGAATCTCCTGATTTCATCCAACAAAATCTGACATCTCCTTCTAGAGCAATAAGCTCCAAAGAAGATGGAGATTCACGAAGAATCGAAGCGACAACACGACGGCGTAGAAGCGATTGCTATTCCCTCAAGAACACAAGGTGGATGGCCACCTTTAGAGAGAGAGAGGGAGATGGTAAGAATGAGAGATGAGAGAGGGAGATGTGTACCATAAATTGTATCTCAAAGGTCTAGGGTTGCCCTCCTTTTATACTAGTTTCGGTATCCATGGATCACAATCCATGGCATACACAAAATCAATGGTGGGTTGATATGTGTATTTAATCAACGGACATGATCATTGTTGTTTAAAAAACAACAACATATTAATTATTAAATTATGTTGCATTATAATCAACATAATTTAATTCAAATATTCAATTATCACAAGATAATGAGATAATAATTAAAAAGATAATTAATCCATCCCAAAAATATGGGGTGTTACCCATGATCCTCATAATTTTAGTGGATTATCTTCTCCTTTTGATTTATATCATTATCTCTTAATTATTTGCAATAACATTTATTGCAAAATTATCCACTAAATTATATCCAAATTAATTAGTGAATATTTTAATCGTGCCATTGAAAATATGTGAATCATATTCACAACCCAAACTAAATTGTAAATTACATTTCCAATTAATTATTTAATGTGAATCTAATTCACATTAATAATTAACAAATGTTATTTACAAAGGTGCTCTCTCTCTAATATATTATAAATCATATTTATAATCTATACACATATATTATGGATAGCACTATCCACAATCGGCATTTCCTTGATAATTAAATCTCAGTTAATTATATTGGATAATCATTCTCACAATATGAATCTTATTCATATTATACTTGATAATTAAATCTCATTTAATTATCAACATCTTGTTGCTTGGATACATAATTCATCAAATGAATTATTCTTGAACTCCTTCAAGAATAATGTTTTCTACGCAGATACTTGGATATAAGGACAGGACGATTGTATTGTTCCACGTATAGTGACTTGGATGTTGAGATCTCATCTCAAATCCAGATCTTATGTACCTCCCACAGATGCTTGATTAAATCAAGACCACAAAATCTTCTCATTGCATCTGAATCTCATTCAGACCAATGTCCAACACTTGGACCAAGATTAGATCGTTTTTACTGAGAGGAGTCACTAAAATCCAGACATGTTTCATCACTCCCTCGGAATGGAAGAGTCATGGTTATACAATCGTTTATGATCACATCACCCTCAGGTATTCCCAATACCTGTACATCCTGCATATTGGAAGACATATGATCAATCTGAAGATGTAGATCAATTTTATACTGTCTTCTTCATGGTTTGATCACCAAATTTCTCAGTATTGGTCATTGGAATCGGTATCGATCATATGCTTTCCCAAAGCATATATCATACCTTAAAATTCTTGTCATGCTTCCAAAGCACGACAACTATGCATGGAATTTGATCGATCCCAATACGTCATGAGTGAGCTCATGTCTTCCGGTTCATAAGTAAACATGTATGATCCCTTTGAGAGATTGTATTACTCATATGCCCTTACATGCACACCAGCGCGCCAGTGTATAGACCTTGGTTAGGTCATCAACCTATTGGTCTGCTAAATGTACACACCCAGAGATATATAGCAACATATCTGTCTCCGGTCAGCGGATGTGTGCCTATGCTATGACAGCATTCAACATAGGACTTTGGTTATCTCGATCTCATTAAGTCAACCCTTTGACCTAACTAATCTGACACCTCCGAATCACTATTCACATGCAGAGGACTGATGAAACTCGATTTCATCATATTTATTTTCCATTATTAACCCCCTTGCTTAAAGTTGTATCAATAAAACCCAGTTAGTGTCCTGTAATTAACAGAGTCTCAAATAAATTAAAAACCACAAAAAAATGGCAAAACAAAAATCCGTGGTATTTTTAGCCTTAAAAATCCCCTTAAAAATATTTCGAGTCTTTATTTTGATCTCATCTCCAATTTTGGTCAACATGAAGCTTGTAGATCTCATCAAGATCTACAACTTTCATGTTTTGAGTTTTCTCAACATCGGCCATTTGTCCCTTCAAAAGTCAACTGAAAGCTTCGAATAATCTGATTGGGCCACGTGGCCCGTTCTGGGTGAGCCACGTGGCCCGGTCTCCTTTGTCTTATCCACCACCGCTCTGAGCCGTTGGATCTTCATCTCGATCCAACGGTTGCGCTCTTTCCACGCGCTCCCATTTTCCTCAGTCGTTTGATCATCCCCGCAGCTCATCGTCACCATACGCTAGTGCCTTCACCATATTCAGCCACGTGGCACGACATGCGCCATTAGATCTCGCCTTTAGCTCTTCGATCATCACTGTTCACTACTACTTTGAATCCCAACCGCCCGATCGAAGCCCTAATACAATCACTACCGTCCGCTAGCGCGCATGCCTCGGCTTGACACGTGGCGCATTCAGCGCCCTTCGATCACCTCACCTCGGATCTAATCCACGTCGCCCCTTCGCGCATCGCTCACCACCGTTGGATCTCTCGATCCAACGGCTGGGCTCCGTTGTCTACCTTCGGTTGCCCTTCGTCCCCACGTTCTCCATCTCGCACAGCCCGTTCACCCTTTCCATTTCCCCCGCGTCTCCAGCCATCACCTCCACTACCCGGAAGCTCCACGACCATCACCACTCACCCATCATCCTCGCGTATGCCTCCATGATCCACGGCGTCCTCTCGATCATCCCACAATCCCCTCACAACCCACGTCTTCACCTGCCATCCGCTCCTAGACACGTTGTTCTATTAGCGAGTGAAGAACATGTTGATTTGACTAGATCTGCAGTCTAGGTGCGTCTTTTAAGTGTATGTGGTCCTAAAAATTACGAGCATAAGCAATTCCTAGAGTGGCTCGAGGAGCCGCTAGTGCAAGCCTAAATTACAATTCAAACCACACAGCAGACGGGGACACAGTTCCCTATTTTTACACATGCGAGAACCCAAACGGGAACCGCTGGAAATGCAAAAAAATGTGGAAATAATTAGAAGTACAAGTTCTCTCAAATCACTCAAACAAATTACAATACGGGTTCCTCGAAGCATCTTCGACTCCGGCGTCCCTCCCATAAAAACAAGTTGACGTCAGATAGAGAACGACACAAGAATGCAGAAATTTAAAAGATAGAGAAATATTCACAAGAAAAATCGGGGGTCAGACTACCTGGGAATAGAAAGTCAAACAATCAGAATTTCATTGCAAATTAACCTAAGCCGTGCCTCCCCGACAACGGCGCCATTTTGATAACCGCTCCCGCTACCCTAGTTAATTCAGGCAAATTAATGTCCAACTTAATTACTAATGTTCGTTGCAGTCGGATAACGAGAGGGAATATCAAAAATCACTTTTAATTTAATAAATTAATTTCGAATGGCAATATTTTTTTACTTGGTGAAGTCCAAGGTCGGACTCAAGGAGGCATCTGCCTCCTTAGGTGAATTTTAGCAAAGTCCACGTGTTCGATTTTCAAGGAATATTTTTTTGGTCTTTTTCTATTTTCTATTCAAGACAAAAATATATTCAAATGAACTCCAAAAATGATGAAAATTGGCCAGATGATGAAATATGGTGAAAATGAACTATCCTAATTTTTTTTGGAATTTTTCGATGAATTTACCGTGAATTTAAAATGAATGCGGGGTGATTTTCACTAAATTAATTTTCATAAATATCAAATCACAAAATTTTAAAGAAATAAAATTATCCTAGATAGATCTAATGATGAGGAATCTAGAAAAATTGCCAAACCTAAATTTTAATTTGAAATGAACCTATTAAAATTAAACTAAGGAAATTACTAATTAATTTATTCAGGCCTCGAAATGTGTGCAAATGAGCTGAAATTTTTATGCCATGTTAAGTTAACTACCTTAGAGCTATTGTGATTTTTTTGGGAATTTTTGGAGTTACAGAGAATTAATTATCAATTAAAAGGTCCAATTGAGCAAAATATCACAAAAAACAACCAATTAATTAATTAAAAATTCTACTGATATCACAAAAAATTGACAAGTATCACAACAGATAGAGGACAAGTTAAGATACAACATGCAATTTTTGGAATTCAAAAATGATGCAAGATGACACCTAGGGATGCGTGCAAAGACAGGGGTGTAATTGCAATACAGGAAATAAAAATTACATAAAAATAAACATGCCGACAGGGACTTAAATGCAATTATCTATAATATTGGGGGGTGGAATGCAATTTCTCCACGGTGCACGTGCTCCTCACGTGGGGTCGCTTCACATGGACCAATTTGTAATTTCTTGAAGTTCCAGGGGCTTCTGTACAATTTACCCAGGCGTACGTGCTGCTCACGTGGGGCGCCTAGGTTCGGGTGATGTCGGCGGCTCAGGTCTTGGCTCGGGGGCTTCTGGAGGTTCGGCTGAGGATCGGTGAAGCTTCGGGTGGTCCGAGCCGAGAGGTCGAGGAAGAGTCTCGGACCCGATGTCGTGGCGTGCTCTGGACCTTTGGATCAAGATCGATCCAAAGGCTGTCGTTGATGACACGTGGCGTGATCAGAGACCCTCAAATCTAAGCTGATCCAACGGTGATTGGAGAGCGCCGGAGGGGGCGACGTGGCTGGCTGCGGGCCGTTGGATCACTGATCGATCCAACGGTGATGTGCTGCTCCAGATGTGGATGATGTGGTGCACTGAACACCGTTGGATCTGGAAGGATCCAACGGTCCTGTGATGCTTCGGTTGAGTGGAGACGTGGACGGCTAGAGACCGTTCGATCAAGATGATCGAACGATGGCTGTGCTTCATCCTCAACGGTCCTCCGTCACCTGTGGAGGAGTTGGCGGGGCTCCGGCGAGGCGGGCTTGGCGCCGCCCGATCCTCCTGGCGTCGGTGACTGTCGATGGTGAGTCTGATGTAGCTTGGAAGACGCGCGGGGGTGCGGCGAAGCTTCAAGTGACTTCAGGAGCAGAAGAGGGGCGCTGGAGCACTACGGCGGTGAATATCAAAAAGAGCTCCGACGAGGTTCCGGTCGATGATGGATGTGAGTGCCTGTAGGTGTTAGGTCTATAGCCGAAGCGTGTGCGTGCTATTGGAGGTGTGGAGGTGCGAGTGCGAGGCCTAAGGTGGAGTGTAGGTGGTACGGCGATGGTGCTCCGCCCAGGTGGCGGAGTTGGAGCTGATGGAAGGTGAAGTGAAGTGTCAGAGGGCGTGAAGTACGACGCGAAGGTCAGAGCTCTGTCGTGGAGCTCGACGAGGTGAAAGCGGAGTAAGGAGATGGCTGAGGGATGCGAATAAAATGGGAGAAATAAAAAGGGAAAATCAAAGCAAAGATCAAACGAAGATGGAGGAGGTTACCTGGGGTTTGGAGCTCGAGTTAAAGCTGCAGGTTGTTGCTCGAGGGATCGGTAAGGTCCCGAGCTCAAGCAGCGTCGCGGAGGGCGGCTGTGACACGGAGGTGGCGCCGTGGATCTCGCCGAAGAAGAAGACCGTCTTCGCTCAAGGAGGCTCTTAATTCCTGTCACCAATTGGAAGTTCTGAGCTCTAGGTTCCTCTCTGGGGTGGCAAATGGGTGTGAAGTTGGTCGGTGCTCGAGTATTTAAAGGGTGAAGGTCTCAGCCGGGCTGGTGATGGGGTGAAGTTCATGGAGGTCGTGGAGCGTCTATGGTGGAAGTGCTGGCGAGTGAGGGAGTTGGCGAGGATGAGGGACGAGTGGGGAAGGTTGTGGCGGTGTTGGCGGTCGGCAAGGGTGGCAAGCGTGCGGCCGAAAATAGAAAGGGGCAGCGTGTGGCGCAAGGTCGAGATTATGGGAGAGAGAGGGTGTCGGAGGTGGAAGACGAAGCCCTCACCGTTGGATCTTGTGATCCAACGACAAAGAAGAAGGCAGGATGGAACGGGTAGGATTAGATCTGGGGTGAGGAGATCTGAGGGGTGTGATGACACCACTTGGTGCGATGGGGGCGAGGCGCGTACGGGCGGTTGAGATGAGGCTAGGGCTCAAATTGGAGGGCTGAGTTGCAAGGTGGGATGAGCGGTTCAGATGAGAAGGGGGGAATGATCAGACGGTGGAAGTGAAAGGTATACGTGGAGCGCTCCTGGTCGTTGGATCTTGTGAGAAATCCAATGATTAGAGGCGCAGGCGGCTTGGGCAAGAGGAGCGGGCTGCGTGGCGCAACCAGAGAGCGCCACGTGGCCAGCTATGATTGGCTGCGAAAAGAAATGAGTGTAGAGGGAGAAGGAGGACGAATTTGGAAATACTCAAAACATGAAAGTTGTATATCTTGATGAGATCTACAAGTTTCATGTTGACCAAAGACGGAGATGAGGTTAACTATGATACAAAAATACACAAATATAGTATACATAGTGTACATAGACGCCAAAAAACCCAACTTTTTCATAAGAGCTCCAAATTGGATGAAATTAGTCTCATTTTAAAGGTCTTTTAATGTGTATTATTTTAAATGTGAGTAGACCTATTTTGGAGGTTGTATGAGGGAGCTATGGGCATTTTATGGTCCAAGGGCTTTAAGGCTTTATTGGGTGCTTTTACAACGGGGATTCCTGATTTTATTCCTTATATTATTAACTAAGGTGTACATATTATAAAGGAGAGGTTATTTTTATCAGTGGATATTTTACAAGTGATTTTGGCTTCTTATTTAATGCGAAATTTGAATGCTAAAATGCATATTTTATGAATGCTTGTATGAATGCTATTTATGCATTATAAAGGGAAATATGCCTCTATTTACTCGGGAACTAGGCTCTATTTTTAACTTTTAGAGTGATGAATCACAGATTCATCAACCCCTTATACTTAAACCTTGCTCGTCCCCGAGCAACTAAATGAAATGCAGGAGTGAAATGATTTTGGGTTCCATACCAAGGTCATGAACAAAAGTTAAAAATGGATCTTGACTCGACCTTTAGAGATTAATTGTGTGGCGGAACCTTATTTGGACATGAACTTAAGACCTAACAGACTTCAAGTTCCACAAGTCTTATATTCAAGATGTGTCAACAGTCAGGTCAGAACAAATCCTCAAATGCATATTTCTGATGACTATGGTTCTTACTTGTACTGTGTGAGTGAAATGTAACTCTTCAGATCAGAAATGACTCGGAACCAGCCTCCTCTAACAAGGTAACTCAATAACCCGGTCCAGCAACTCTTTCCTCGAGGAGCGGGGTATTCCCTTCTAAGTTCAAGTGCGACCAACTCAAGAGGAGGGGGTAGAGAAAAGAATGGATGGTAGCCTGTGTAGCTACCTATCCCGGGATGCCTGACCAGTGTAGCCAAGTCATCCAACTACATTTCTTTGCTAATATATAGACTCCGACAGGTATTTTATTTTCACTTGGACCTGTCTGATTTTTTTAAACTACATACAAGGTGCATCATGTACATCAGGAGTTTTTCCTCTTGAGTCAATAGACTATCCCTCTTTTGAAGCATTATTGCAACCCACAACATCCTGTCCTTAGACTTCAACACCACCAGACTAGGTTGAGATGCACTACCCTCCCTAGAGGAGGACGGATGTTTCCACCCATGTGCTACTCCAAGCTAAAGGATTCTACCTCCTCACCACCTCATCAATGAAGAGCTACGTGCATTGTGATTGTCCAAGTTAGGTCATTGTCTAAAAGAATCATGCGTGTGCACGAGATATTCTACTTAGACTAATCAAGATGACATGTGAACATAGACTTGCAGACTCAAAGAATTAAGTCACTTGACTTGAGAAATCTTAACTCCAGTTCCTATAAGGTTCCTCTGGAATTAGGTGGATTAAGGTCAAATCAAGTCCATCCTCAATATCTACTCATGACTTGGTTCAGAACCCACTAGCTTTTCACCTTGCATATGCGACATATGCAGATGAGGTGTAGATGACATGCTATGAATGAAATGCAAGACTCTTTTTTTTGAATTGCAAGGATGATATGCAAGAGTAAATAAGAAGCCTTATTTTCAACATATATTCTTTTTTAATATACAATAAATTTTATTATTTACAAGAAGTTTTTAATTTACACATAATATTCATAGTATACAGTACACATTTTTTTGGGTTTACATCTTATTTTACAATAAATTTTACATGAGTATGTTTTACCATAATTTTACAACTTTTATACAAGTATTATACATATAATACAGAAAAAAATTTCTCAATTTTTACCCACCTTGTAATTATTGCATAATATATACAGAAAATACGTGAAAATATGCAAAAGTACGAGCTATGGGTAAAGTATATATGTAATATATACACGCCCCCCTATACTTAGCGTGTGCTATGTCCTCAGAGCACGAAAAGCGATTAAAAAGACATAGCTCAGGCTAAGCGTAGGAGAGCTAAAATTACAAAATGTATAGAAGTCGCTCCGCCCCCCTATACTTAGGCTCTGGCAGCCTAAGTGTAGAAGAAGATCAAAAATGGGGCGAACGAGGCCAAGAGGGGAAATGGATGAGTATATACACGACGGGCATCGATCCCCCCTATACTTAGGCTCTGGTCAACCTAAGTATAGGACAAGAGTGAGTATGAGAACTGATGTGATCTGGAGGATGTATAGTCAATAGATGCGGGTCACTCTCCCCCCTATACTTAGGATCTGGTTATCCTAAGTATAGTCATAAAATGAAATGAGATGAGACGGGACGAGTGATTCGGATCACTGGAGAGGGAGGGAGAGAAAGTATATACAAGAAAGAGTGAGAATATATAAGGATTAAGAAGGTTTGTGATGAACCTTCTTGCGGACGCGAGGAGGTGGATAATATACATATGGGTCGCTGTCGTAATCATCCTCAGATGAATAATAGTGAGGTGTAGGGATCGTCCAACGAGGGTCGACACACGGCTGCTTGCTTAGATAAGGCTTGAGAACAGCCGAACTGAGCTCACTCATATAAATTACCTTGTCCGAGCCAGATGAGGACTCCTTAGAAAAATTCTTCTTCGGTATGTTGAAGGAGACTTTCTTAGTCGGTTTTCTAAAATCTGAATCATTGAGAGGGAGACGAGAGAGATGCGCCTTGAGAGGTTCGGGGGAACTCCTCTAGGAATTAATTCTCGACTTCTTCTCACTAAATAGCCGACTAGAAGAGGGAGAAACCGTGTTTTTATGTGGAGTCAATTTAATCTTGGTTGCTTCCTTTGAAGGTCCGGGACGTAGTGTGGTGCTGACCATGGGTTCCTCATCAGATGAGTCACCGTATAGATTATAATATTCCTGAAGGGTCAGCACATGTCTCAGGAAGGTGCTAGTGGTCTCAGTTGGCTTGGCATTATTGGTCTCTTGTGTCGGATCATCAACATGGTCAAGGCAATCAACAAAGGTCATGTCTGACTTAATGGTAGCCTCTGGTCGTGAGTCCTCCTTAGAAGCTGTCATGGTGACGGTGCAAGCAGTTGATGAAGTGAAGATGTGGGGAGTCTCAGAACCAACGTTCGTCCGGGCAGTCGGTCTCTCAGGTGTAGCAGAGAGGTGGGACTCATCTACCTCTCGATGGTCACGACTGTCAGCGGATGTGCGGGTCACCTTAGAGTAAAGTGTATATCAAAGAATGGATGAGGTCGGAGTGCCCCCAATGCTGAAAAATCAATATCCCGAGTCTCGCAATCTATAATCGCCTTAGTCAAGGCTAAGAACGGCTTCCCGAGAATAATCGGAGACTGGGTAAACTCTCCTCGATGCTCGATGTCAATGATCGTGAAGTCCACCTGGAGTAGAGCACCTTGGAAAGTAATGATGACTAAAATATTTCCTCTAGACCGTTTGATGGATCGATCAGCTAGCTGAACGATCTCTCTTGACTTTCTAATTGGCCTGAGTTTGAGCTTGTCAAACACAGAGGTCGGGAGGATATTTATCGGCGAGTCATCATCGATTATCGCATGGGTAAAGATGGTGTCTTTTATTTCACACTCTACTCGGGGCAACCGCTTCACTCTGCGGCTCTTAGTCTTTCTCCCCATCACCAAGGAAGTGGCGATAGACACTATGTGTCTCTCAGTCCTTGTTCTCTTCTTACCCGACCTCCTGGGCATCAATTTACTCTTTACAAATCTCTTGAGGTCGGGGAAGTGATCTATGGCCTTTATTAAGGGAAGTTTGAAAATCAATTATTCATCGAGTGCTTCCCTTAGGGTAGAATCCAATTTTTTAGGTCTTTTTCATTTTCAATTTTTATGTGGGTTTTTTATTTTTAAATTTTTTTGGTGTTTTTGGTAGATGAATAAGCAGACTCTGGATTGGAGGGCAAGTGGTTAGTAGAAGAGGGAGATAGAATGGACTCCAGTTGTACAGACGGTGTGGGTTCCCTGATGCTTGCTCGATTTTCAACATCAGATCTACTTACTTCCTTCTCCACTTTCATACCTAGGATGGCCAAAATTGAGTGCAATATGTTCATGAAATCTCTTAACTCGTTACCAAATGATTCATTTTTCTTGATAAGTCTAGAGATGTCATCCTCCACAAAATTCTCATGACAAATCATGGGAGAGTTCTGATCAGTTGGAGGATACTGTTGAGATATTGGGATCTCATACTCAACATACCTAGACTCTGGCATGTAATGCTGGGTGAGTATGGATTATCCAAATGGAAAATATTGGTCGGAGCCTCATATGATGGAGTCAATGAAACAGGGACTGATAAGTCTAGGTCATGAGTCCAATCTTGTGAATGTATAGGCTCTCCAAATGAAGGCTGATTAATGGAGGCTTGATCACTAAAGTCAATAAAGTCTGGGAAATCATGATGTACAGGCCTCTTCATTCGGTTTATTCGATCGACCAAGTTATGCCCTAAGGTTAGGTCGGGATGTGTATATGTAAATTGTTGTATGGTCCCTACTTGAGGTGAGAATGAAGTATGTGGGGCCATATAATTTTGCCAATCATCTGTCTCAGCAGTGGCTTGCTCTTCATTCTATTCTTTGATTCCTGCAAGCTCTCGAGAATAAGGACAGTCAGCCCAAGATGGAAGTGGATCAGGAGTGTTAGAATATGGAGTAGGTAAGAAATGCGAAGAAGTGGAGAAGTCGGTCGAAGTTCTGACTTCATCATTGGGCTGAGGTGGAACCGACCACGGGTAAGGGTCTCCCGTGGATGGCAGAGGATACATGGAAGAAGGAGAAGGTGAAGATGGACGATATATGGTCGAGGAGGAATGTCCAGAAGTGTATGGGGACCAATATCCTGACATCTTGAAGAGGAAATGATGTAAGTAGAGCGAGATAGAAAATGCGTAATTACACAGGATAACACACACGGACAGACACGAAGACAAATGCAAGAGCAAACCCTGAGTTCACACTCAACACAATGAAGGACCCGAAACCGAGTCTGATTAGTCTTGTTGATTTTAAGTGTGAATTTTTCAGACAAGGTAGCAAGGAGTTACGCGGCCTATAGGGAAGTCGGCTCAGAGTCGGATGCGTCTTCCCTGTTTAACCTGTCGCCTAAGATACCACCGGTCCTTCCTTTCTTCGCTCCTATTCGGAGTTCTCAAAGATCGTGCCCCTATCTACCTGCAAGCAGGCGGAGGCTGACAAAGCTAGGCCTTATCGCGAAGTACCGTTGGTTCACCCCTAACTACCTGCGAATAGGCGGAGGCTACTTGGTACTGGTCAGTGAATCTAAAAATATCCAACTCGTGATATTTGCTAGGATCAGTTGGTCCGTGATATGAAAGGCGGGGATTTGGGCTCTGCCTTAAGGTGTTCACACACACACTCAAGTACCCTCACTCAGCCTGAAAACAAGGTCGGGGTTAATCTCCCGCAAACAAGGGTTAATTTTAGTCAATTTGTTTGGTCAAATTCAATTAGCAGTCCCAATTTTAGAGATTAGTTATCACTGATATTAATCCACACAAGCAATCACGTCTACCGTCCAATCCCAATTCCTTTATCCTAGGTTGGAAACGATGCAATTGAGAAAACGATGATGAATGCTCGAGTAAGAATACTTACAGTGCCTCCAGCTCTCTACAATGTGGGATGCAAGGCTGAATAGAAATTTTACACTACATGCAAATGCAGACGACGAAATCCGCTCCTAGACAGCCAGTTCTATTAGCGAGTGAAGAACAGGTTGATTTGACTAGATCTGCGATCTAGGCGCGTCTTTTAAGTGTATATGTGGTCCAAAAATTACGAGCATAAGCAATTCCTAGAGTGGCTCGAGGAGCCGCTAATGCAAGCCTAAATTACAATTCAAACCACTCAGCACACGGGGACACAGTTCCACTATTTTTACACATGCGAGAACCCAAACGGGAACCGCTGGAAAATGCGAAAAAAATGTGGAAATAATTAGAAGTACAAGTTCTCTCAAATCACTCAAATATATTACAATGCGGTTCCTCGAAGCGTCTTCGACTCCGGCGTCCCTCGCACAAAAACAAGTTGAGTCAGATAGAGAACGACACAAGAATGCAAAAATTTAAAAGATAGAGAAATATTCACAAGAAAACCCGGGGGTCAGACTACCCGGGGATAGAAAATCAAACAATCAGAATTTCACTGCAAATTAACCTATGCCGTGCCTCCCCGGCAACGGTGCCATTTTGATAACCGCTCCCGCTACCCTAGTTAATTCAGGCAAATTAATGTCCAAATTAATTACTAATGTTCGTTGCAGTCGGATAACGAGAGGGAATATCAAAAACCACTTTTAATTTAATAAGTCAATTTCGAGTGGCAATATTTTTTACTTGGTGAAGTCCAAGGTTGAACTCAGGGAGGCATCTGTCTCCTTAGGTGAATTTTAGCAAAGTCCACGTGTTCGATTTTCGAGGAATATTTTTTTGGTCTTTTTCTATTTTCTACGCAAGACACATGCAAAAATCAAGCCAATTTAGAAGTTAAATCAGAAATATATTCAAATGAAGTCCAAAAATAATGAAAATTGGCCAGATGAGGAAATATGGTGAAAATGAACTACCCTAATTTTTTTTGAATTTTTCGACACTAAGTGAATTTACTGTGAATTTAAAATGAATGTGGGGTGATTTTCACTAAGTTAATTTTAATAAATATCAAATCACAAAATTTTAGAGAAATAAAATTATCCTAGATAGATCTAATGATGAGGAACCGAGGAAAATTATCAAACCTAAATTTTAATGTGAAATGAACCAATTAAAATTAAACTAAGGAAATTACTAATTAATTTATTCAAGCCTCGAATTGTGTGCAAATGAGATTAAATTTTTATGCCATGTTAAGTTGACTACCCTAGAGCTACTGTGATTTTTTGGGAATTTTTGGAATTACAGAGAATTAATTATAAATTAAAAGGTCCAATGGAGCAAAATATCACAGAAATCAACCAATTAATTAATTAAAAATTCTAGATATCACAAAAAATTGACAAGTGTCACAACAGATAGAGGACAAGTTAAGCTACAACATGCAATTTTTGGAATTCAAAAATGATGCAAGTTGACACCTAGGGATGCATGCAAAGACAGGGGTGTAATTGTAATACAGGAAATAAATATTACATAAAAAACATGCTGATAGGGACTTAATTGCAATTACCTATAATGCTGGGGGTGGAATGCAATTTCTCCACATGCACGTGCTCCTCACGTGGGGGCGCTTCACAGGGACCAATTTGTAATTTCTTGAAGTTCTAGGGGCTTCTGTGCAATTTACCCAAGCGCACGTGTTGCTCACGTGGGGCGCCTAGGTTCGGGTGGCGTCGACGGCTCGGGTCTTGGCTCGGGGGCTTCTGGAGGTTCGGCTGAGGCTCGGTGAAGCTTCGGGTGGTCCGAGCCGATAGGTCGGGGAAGAGGCTCGGACCCGATGTCATGGCGTGCTCTGGACCTTTGGATCTAGATCGATCCAAAGGCTGTCGTTGATGACGCGTGGCGTGATCAGAGACCGTCAGATCTAAGATGATCCAACGGTGACTGGAGAGCGATGGAGGGGGCAACGTGGCTGGCTGCGGGCCGTTGGATCACTGATCGATCCAACGGTGATGTGCTGCTCCAGATGTGGACGACGTGGCGCGCTGAACACCGTTGGATCTGGAAGGATCCAACGGTCCTGTGATGCTTCAGTTGAGTGGCGACGTGGACGGCTAGGGACCGTTCGATCAAGATGATCGAACGGTGGTTGTGCCTCATCCTCAACGGTCCTCCGCCACCTACGGAGGAGGTGGCGGGGCTTCGGCGAGGCAAGCTTGGCTCCGCCCGATCCTCCTGGCGTCGGTGACTGTCGATGGATAGTCTGATGTAGCTCGGAAGACGCGCGGGGGTGCGACGAAGCTTCAGGTGACTTCAGGAGCGAAAGAGGGGCGCTGGAGCACTGCGGCGGTGATGTTTAAAAAGATCTCCGACGAGGTTCCGGCCGATGATGGATGTGAGTGCCTGCAGTTATTAGGTCTATAGCCGAAGCGTGTGCGTGCTAGTGGAGGTGTGGAGGTGCGAGTGCGAGACCTAAGGTGGAGTGTAGGTGGTACGGTGATGGTGCTCCGCCCAGGTGGCGGAGTTGGAGCTGATGGAAGGTGAAGTGAAGTTTCGAAGGGCGTGAAGTACGACGCGAAGGTCAGAGCTCCGTCGCGGAGCTCGGCGAGGTGAAAGCGGAGCAAGGAGATGGCTGAGGGATGCGAATAAAATGGGAGAAATAAAAAGGGAAAATCAAAGCAAAGATCAAACGAATATGGAGGAGGTTACCTGGGGTTTGGAGCTTGAGTTGATGCTCCAAGTCGTCGCTCGAGGGATCGGTAAGGTCCCGAGCTCAAGCAGCATCGCAGAGGGCGGCTGTGACACGGCGGTGGCGCCGTGGATCTCGCCGGAGAAGAAGACCATCTTCGCTCAAGGAGGCTCTCAATTCCTGTCACCAATTGGAAGTTCCGAGCTCTAGGTTCCTCTCTGGGGTGGCGGATTGGTGTGAAGTTGGCTGGTGCTCGAGTATTTAAAGGGTGAAGGTCTCGGCAGGGATGGTGATGGGGCGAAGTTCATGGAGGTCGTGGAGTGTCTATGGTGGAAGTGCTGGCGAGTGAGGGAGTTGGAGAGGATGAGGGACGAGTGGGGAAGGTTGTGGCGGTGCTGGCGGTCGGCAAGGGTGGCTAGCGTGCGGCCGAAAATAGAAAGGGGCAGTGTGTGGCACAAGGTTGAGATCGTGGGAGAGAGAGGGTGTTGGAGGTGGAAGACGAAGCCCTCACCGTTGGATCTTGTGATCCAACGGCGGAGAAGAAGGCGGGATGGAACGGGTAGGATTAGATCTGGGGCGTGGAGATCTGAGGGGTGTGATGGCGCCACATGGTGCGATGGGGGCGAGGCGCGTACGAGCGGTTGGGATGAGGCTAGGGCTTAAATCGGAGGGTTGAGGTGCAAGGTGGGATGAGCGGTTCAGATGAGAAGGGGGGAATGATCAGATGGTGGAAGTAAAACGTATACGTGGAGTGTTGCTGGCCGTTGGATCTTGTGAGAAATCCAACGGCTAGAGGCGCAGGCGGCTTGGGCAAGGGGAGCGGGCCGCGTGGCACAACCAGAGAGCGCCACGTGGCCAGCTATGATTGGCGGCGAAAAGAAATGAGTGTAGAGGGAGAAGGAGGCTGAATTTGGAAAAACTCAAAACATGAAAGTTGTAGATCTTGATGATATCTACAAGTTTCATGTTGACGAAAGATGGAGATGAGGTTAACTATGATACAAAAATACATAAATATAGTATACATAGTGTACATAGAGGCCAAAAAACCCAACTTTTTCATATGAGCTCCAAATTGGATGAAATTAGTCTCATTTTAAAGGTCTTTTAATGTGTATTATTCTAAAAGTGAGTAGACCTATTTTGGAGGTTGTATGAGGGAGCTATGGGCATTTTATGATCCAAGGGCTTTAAGGCTTTATTGGGTGCTTTTACAAAGGGGATTCCTGATTTTATTCCTTATATTATTAACTAAAGTGTACATATTATAAAGGAGAGGTTATTTTTATGAGTGGATATTTTACAAGTGATTTTGGCTTCTTATTTAATGCAAAATTTGAATACTAAAATGCAAATTTTATGAATGCATGTATGAATGCTATTTATGCATTATAAAGGGAAATATGCCTCTATTTACTCAGGAACAAGGCTCTATTTTTAACTTTTAGAGCGATATCACAGATTCATCAGTCGCCGACCTTCACCTTTAAAAACGATGCCTCCTCCTCCTGAAACCTTCGTCCACCTTTACGTGGGGGATCGCCCAGCCCTCCTCCGTCTCCCTGTGACAGGGGGAGGCGGAGGATCGAGCGATGACGACGAATTCCTCCTGTGTCGACCCACCACCTATCACGACGGTGTCGCGGCGCTCTCAGCCCGCTCGAGCTCGCTGGCAAGGCCGTCCAGAACGTGCGAAGACCCCGAGGTCCTCAGATGACCTCGATCCCAGGCCACTACCTCCATCTCCGGCCAGGTAAGCTCTCTGATCTTCTCTGATTTTTCTTCTTATTCTGCGTAATTTTCCAGGTCTCTACGAACATTCTCGACCTCCATAGAGCTTCCTCCTAACTCCGCCATGCTTCCTCCTTTCACGCGATGTCCTCCGATCACCAGATCCCTTTCTCCACAACCTGACCTCATCCTCCACCTCCATCTCCGATCGCCGGAGATCGAGCTTCGAGCTCCCGTCTTCTTCGCCCCACATGAGCTCTCACTCCACTCACGCACGCACCTCTTTGGCTTTGGCTATGTGCTACTAATCGCGCAGGTCTTCGAAGCTCGCAATCACCGGAGCTCCATCGGAGCCGACTTCATCATCCTCGCAGTAGTCATCAGAGCTCCGATGACTGAAGCCAGAAGCTCCAGCACCTTCCCCGAGCTCCCATCTTCCTCGATGAATGTTTATGGAGCTTTGGGGAGGTCCAAGTCGACTGAGAACGAGAGGCGGAGGAGAGGTTCCATCACCGGAGACCTGAACTCGCCGCCAGCTGCGGATGGTGGAGGAGAAGCAGTCACCGTTGGATGTCCCTCTCCAGGGGATCATCCAACGGTCCAAGAACGTCCACGTTTCCAATCAGCGCCTCTTGCAGGTACCGTTGGATCCTCGAGATCCAACGGTTCCCGTTCAGCCATGTCGCCTATCAGCGGGGTCCCCGTACACCGTCAGATGCTGTAGATCTAATGGACATCCAGGATCCACGTGAAGGATCTAGAGTAGCACATAGCCTCAGTGTCCGAGCCTCCAGGATTGGATGCCTCGTGCCTTATCCGAACCTAGCCCGAACCTACAGCGAGCCCAAGCCAACCTCCGAGCCAAGCCGAAGCAGCCCAAGTCTTCTCCGAACCTCCGAGCCATTCCGAGTCTGGAAGAGCACGTGCATAACACGTGCGACTTTGGGTTATTTGCAGAGAAACCCTCAGACTTCTCCAAATTTGCAACCAAGTCCTGTAGCATGTGCAGCACCTGCGTGCCTGGGGTTATTTACACTCATACCCTTGCGGGTTTAAATAATTGCAAATATGCCCCCACGCATGTGGTTTATTTACACGGAAGGACTCGTTCTTTATTTTTATTACATTTTAGTCCCTCCCAGGGACCTGTTTGTAGTTATTCTTTCTTGTTTCCTTTCAGTTATGCCCTTGCTTTCTTTCTTGCATATCTTGAGCACTGTAACTCCGATTAAGTTGATTTCAGTTTCATTTCGAAGCTTGTTTGATGCACTTTCTAATGGCATATTTAATTCTCATTTTTGGACACATTAATTCTGATGTATTATTTTATTCTCCATGTGTCTCTTAAAGCTTTAACTTGTGCCTAGTTTAATTTGTCCATCAAGCTTGATAGCTTAATTGAACCTAAAAAAGACTTCAGTTAAAATTGCTCGTCATTTTTGTACGAGGGAATATTCATTGCTTTGCATTGCATTGCATTTATTTGCATGATAAAAATAACATAATAAAAAAATGCATGTTTATTTTAATGCATTGTCCTTCATGCATACTTTGACCTATATGTTCTTCACCTCAACACTTAGTTTAATAGATAAAAATCCGGATAATTAGAGAAAGGCCCGTGTCCCTGAGTTCGACCTTGGTTTCTTGCCAAATAAAAAAATATATAATACGACCATATCATTTTGATTGATAAATTTAAATCAGATGGTCTTTGATGAGCCCATTTTGGCCCGACTACGATGATGATTTCAGGTGTTAATTACACACTATTAAATGGTCGATTTCACTATTCATCAAATGGCACCGTTGCCGGGGACACGACTCATTTCTTAGATTATTTGGAATTTTGTTTATTTAATTAAGTATTTTATTTTTATAGGTCAACTTGTTCATTAATGTTTCATTATAAAATTTGTCTTTTTTATTTGATCTCTAACCTTTATTTTTTTGTGGCAGGGCCCTTGATCACTCAATGAGGTGAGGAGCTGGTGCTTCCCGCTGCGAGGAGCTGCAGAAACTTGCTTGGAGCAAATAGAAAAAAATGTCTCACATTTTTTTCTTTTCATGTAATAACCGTCTTTACAGCGGTCTTCTATCGAAGGCTCGCGTTTGTAAATGAACGATTATATGTGGTTGTGTGGGGATTGTCCCCACTTGAGTGTCGACTTAGGACCAGGCACACGGCTCTTTGAGCGTATTTCATTTTTATCTTTTACGTGCTTGCTCGTAGGTAGGACACACTTTAAATGAAGACGCACGTAATTTCGCTTCACTTAGCCAATTTAAAAGGTATTTTCTCCTCGCTAATAAAAGCATGTTAGGTGCGGCTTTTTGATCGACTTGCATACATATTGATTTTGATTTTTAAAACAACCCTAGTTTTTCACGGATTTTTGCCAAGTCACTTCATGTTTTATCGCTTAGTCTAGATCACGGTTTTTATCGAATACATGGTTTTTTTCTCGGTTTCTCTTCCTAGCCTGATCACCTAGGATTAAACGGAATATGGGAATGAATGGTAGATGATGATTGCTTTATTTTGTGCTAACCATAATCCAGTGATAACCTTGAAAAAAATTGGGACTGTTAATTGCAAGTCATCCTAAAATGGAGTAAAACTTTGGTTTTGGGAGAGCAACACCCTCGTTTACACATTGATTTCCACTTAACATTTTTCTCCGCGTAAATATTAAATGTTTTATCACAAATAAAACCAACAAGATAATCAACCAACCTCGGTTGGTTTCATGTGTGAGTTGGTGAATTTGAGGGTCTTGCTTGCTTGATTGAGCCATGCTTGTGTCGATACACTCCCCAGAACCTTAGTCACTCCATCCATCTCCGTAGATTCATCCGCTCCCTTGTAAATCCATTCCTCTTCTTCGTTCACCTTGGGTCCCTCCCAACATCAATTTCCATCTGTATACTTAGGCTAATCTCAACCTAAGTATAGGGGGGACCCGAGTCCCTGTGATTTTCTCTACTCATCTTTCCTTGCCTTTATACTTAGGTTATTTCTAACCTAAGTATAGGGGGAGCCCCTCTTAGCTCCCGTATATTTCTCTATATTAAATGGACCTATGGACTTGTACCATCCAGTGCTATGAGGACATAGCAAAGTTTAAGGATGGGGGTATACCGTATATACCGTATACTTACTTTAGCTATAATCTGAAAATTTTTAAAAATTTAAAACTTTTTTGCTAAAGTAAAAATCTTTGAACTAAGAGGACTCAAATGTTTTCACGGCTTTTCTTATACTATGTTACGCTATTTTTAAAATTTATTTGAAAAATGAGTTTTCCTTGTTTTGAAAAATCTTTTGAAAATGTTTTGAAACCTTTTTATTTGTGTGACATGGTTTTGAAAATTTTTCTCTCTCTTTTCAAGGAAAGTTGAGTCTAACATGTGTTTTAACTTTAAATTAAAATCCATAAAAAATGAGAAAAATCCAAAAAACCCTTTAGGAGTCATTAGTGACTACTAAGCCCAATTAAATAGCCGCGTTCAGTTAGGGTTCACCCTTAGCAGATTGGATGGTTTAGAGGACATGGCGTAAGGCCCCGTCCTCAAGCAACGGGCTCTGGCCTGTACTTACATCCATACTGGATGAATGCAGATGCATCTATTTAATTGAGATTAGGCAGTCCTAATATCTCTTGAATTAAAACAAAAAAAAATTCTTGAATGAAGAAGTTGGATTAATCCTCTACACTTACACTTCCACCTAGGATTTGAAATGTTCAAGGAGACTTAGTTTTATGAGGTCTTTGACATTTTAGGTTAACCAGCCTTAGCCATCAGGGTCATAGACTTAATCATCCACATTCCCTTAGGTTTCCAGATTTGCATTCTATATTCCATGCTTAGTCTCAGACAAAAAGAATATGATCAGCACATCACATACACGACTGCGGTTTTTGATGAGATGAGTTGACTTTTCACCTGAGGGATTGGGATGAGGAATTCGAGTTTGGATTTGATTTAATGATGCTCGAGGATGGGATAAAATCTTTGATGGCTTCATGAAACCTGAGTGTCAACAATATTAGCCAGTATGAGAACTTGGTTCTTATACTAATCTTTTGATATTGACCTAAGTGCCAGGGTGTGAATATTATAAAATATTGTTGATCAGTGTGCGCCAACTCTTGGTAAAAGCACTGGAGCTAGTCAAAAATACTACAAATAAATGAAAGGTCAAAGAAAAGCTCTCATTCCACAAAGTCAAATATCAAAGAGCTTCCACCAAAGGCGAGCGCTCCCAACCATTTCAAAGTGTCCACTTGGACCACCGCTATTAGGACCAGGAGTCGGACTTGCACCAAAAAAGGGCTCTGCATCGTAAATGCTACAAGTCTGGGTGTCGAAGGTACGATAGGTACTCAAAAGAGACACACCCCGATGTATTCCCAGGAAAACAAGTGCAGACGGCTCCAACTTCTCTTGACGGACACACTGGTCAACACCAAAAAAATGTGTTGCGTAAAATGCACTAGAGAGAATCCTTATTCCAATGAGAGGGAGAGAAGAAATGACACAAACCCATACCCTCCATTACTGGCCTGCCATCTACATTTTCTAAGTCTGACAACTAATGAGATGGTGGACTGAATGCAAGATTTGATTTATTCCCTAGTGTTGAGGATTGGGTCCTTAGGAGATTTTCTTGGACCAAGACTTTGGGTGACAATTTGACTCTACTCTCGGAATCGCAGTCAACACTAAATTTCATATCCTTTAGATTATATGTACATCAGAGAGAGTCTGGAAAATTAGAGGAATTGGGTACCTCTTGGTTAAGGCTGGGCTGAACTCGAGAATTTTGGACCTGTAAGGATTGAGTCTACTTGAACAGATTGGATCTTGTACTCACATGCACAAGGGGGTTAATCCAGCTTACTCATTCTCTTTAAGGACGAGCATAGTTTAAGTATAGGGGGTGATGAAACTCGATTTCATCATCTTTATTTTCTATTATTAACCCCCTTGCTTAAAGTTGTGTCAATAAAACCTAGTTAATGTCCTGTAATTAACAGAGTCTCAAATAAATTAAAAACCAGAAAAAAATGGCAAAACAAAAATCCGTGGTATTTTTAGCCTTAAAAATACCCTTAAAAATATTTCGAGTCTTTATTTGATCTCATCTCCAGTTTTGGTCAACATGAAACTTGTAGATCTCATCAAGATCTACAACTTTCATGTTTTGAGTTTTCTCAAATTCGGCCATTTGTCCCTTCAAAAGTCAACTGGAAGCTTGGAATAATCTGATTGGGCCACGTGGCCCGTTCTGGGTGAGCCACGTGGCCCGGTCTCCTTCGTCTTATCCGCCGCCGCTCTGAGCTGTTGGATCTTCATCTCGATCCAACGGTTGCGCTCTTTCTACACGCGCCCATTTTCCTCAGCCGTTTGATCATCCCTGCAGCTCATCGTCACCATCCGCCAGCGCCTTCACCATATTCAGCCACGTGGCACGACATGCGCCATCAGATCTCGCCTTTAGCTCTTCGATCATCACTGTTCACTACTACTTTGAATCCCAACCGCCCGATCGAAGCCCTACTCCAAACACTACCGTCCGCTAGCGCGCATGCCTCAGCTCACCTCGCCTCAGATCTAATCCACGCTGCCCCTTCGCACGTCGCTCACCACCGTTGGATCTCCCGATCCAACGGCTGGACTCCATCGTCTACCTCTGGTTGCCCTTCGTCCCCACATTCTCCACCTCGCACAGCCTGTTCACCCTTTCCATTTCCCCCGCTTCTCCAGCCATCACCTCCACTACCCGGAATCTCCACGACCATCACCACTCACCCATCATCCTCGCGCATGCCTCCACGATCCACGGTGTCGTCTCGATCATCCCACAATACCCTCACAACCCACATCTTCACCAGCCAGGTTGCCGACCTTCACCTTTAAAAACACCGCCTCCTCCTCCTGAAACCTTCGTCCACCTTTACGTGGGGGATCGCCCAGCCCTCCTCCGTCTCCCTGTGACAGGAGGAGGCGGAGGATCGAGCGACGATGATGAATCCCTCCGATGTCGACCCACCACTTATCACGGTGGTGTCGCGGCGCTCTCAGCCCGCCTGAGCTCGCTGGCAAGGCCGTCCAGCATGTGCAAAGACCCCGAGGTCCTCAGATGACCTCGAGTCCAGGCCACTACCTCCATCTCTGGCTAGGTAAGCTCTCCGATCTTCTCTGATTTTTTCTTCTTATTCTGCGTAATTTTCCAGGTCTCTACAAACATTCTCGACCTCCATAGAGCTTCCTCCTAGCTCCGCCATGCTTCCCCTTTCACGCGATGTCCTCAGATTACCAGATCCCTTTCTCCACAACCTGACCTCATCTTCCACCTCCATCTCCGATCGCCGGAGTTCGAGCTTCGAGCTCCCGCCTTCTTCGCCCCACATGAGCTCTCACTCCACTCACGCACGCACCTCTTTGGCTTCGGCTATGTGCTACTAATCACGCAGGTCTTCGAAGCTCGCAATCACCGGAGCTCCATCGGAGCCGACTTCATCATCCTCGCAGTAGTCATCCGAGCTCCGATGACTGAAGCCAGAACTCCAGCACCTTTCCCGAGCTCCCATCTTCCTCGACGAATGTTTATGGAGCTTTGGGGAGGTCCAAGTCGATTGAGAATGAGAGACGAAGGAGAGGTTCCGTCGCCGGAGACTTGAACTCGCCGCCAGCTGCGGATGGTAGAGGAGAAGCAGTCATCGTTGGATGTCCCTCTCCAGTGGATCATACAACGGTCCAAGAACATCCATGTCGCCAATCAGCACCTATTCCAGGTACCGTTGGATCCTCGAGATCCAACGGCTCCCCGTTCAGCCACGTCGCCTATTAACGGGGTCCCCGTACACCGTTGGATGCTGTAGATCTGACGGACATTCAGGAGCCACGTGTCAGATCCAGAGCAGCACCTAGCCTCAGCGTCCGAGCCTCCAGGCTTGGATGCCCCGTGCCTTATCCGAACCTAGACCAAACCTGCAGCGAGCCCAAGCCAACCTTCGAGTCAAGCCGAAGCAGCCCGAGTCTTCTCCGAGCCTCCGAGCCGTTCCGAGCCTGGAAGAGCACGTGCACAGCACGTGCGACTTTGGGTTATTTGCAGAGAAACCCTTGGACTTCTCCAAATTTGCAGCCAGGTCCTGAAGCATGTGTAGCATCGCCTGGGGTTATTTGCACTCATACCCTTGTGGGTTTAAATAATTGCAAATATGCCCCCGCGCGTGTGGTTTATTTACGGGGAAGGACTCGTTCTTTATTTTTATTACATTTTAGTCCCTCCCAGGGACCTGTTTATAGTTATCCTTTCATGTTTCCTTTCAGTTATGCCCTTGCTTTCTTTCTTGCATATCTTGAGCACCGTAACTCCGATTAAGTTAATTTCAGTTTAATTTCGAAGCTTGTTTGATGCACTTTCTAATGGCATATTTAATTCACATTTTTGGACACATTAATTCTTATGTATTATTTTATTCGTCATGTGTCTCTTAAAGCTTTAACTTGTGCCTAGTTTAATTTGTCCATCAAGCTTGATTGCTTAATTGAACCTGAAATCGACTTCAGTTAAAATTGCTCATCATTTTTGTACTAGGGCATATTCATTGCTTTGCATCGCACTGCATTTATTTACATGATAAAAATAACATAATAAAAAATGCATGTTTGTTTTAATGCATTGTCCTTCATGCATACTTTGACCTATATGTTCTTCTCCTCAAAACTTAGTTTAATAGATAAAAATTCGGATAATTAGAGAAAGGCTCGTGTCCCTGAGTTCGACCTTGGTTTCTTGCCAAGTAAAAAAATATAATATGACCATCTCATTTTGATTAATAAATTTAAATCAGATGGTCTTTTGTGAGCCCATTTTGGCCCGACTACGATGACGATTTCAGGTGTTAATTACACATTATTAAAGGGTCGATTTCGCGATTCATCAAGGACCTGCATTAAGAAGTCCGTCAGATATCAGCCTATGTGAGAAAGGATTGCCATCTCCTACTCATGATGGAGATCATCTCTTAATAATCATTTGACGGTGCTTGATGAGTCCTCTATCTAACTCACTAGATATTCATCCAAACACCAGCCTCTATGATTCATTTAATGAATCAAGAGCTATATGATCATCAAGATGGACATGGTACATATCCCTAATTGTACAGAAGGACCTTATAGTGCATTCATTCATTTAATTTCAGAAAGGGAGTGAAACATCAATAACTTTTATTGATAAACATGTATATATATATTTCAATAACATTTATTGTAAGAATGGTTCGCCCGGGGCTCACGTGACCAACATTGGGTACATCTCCCTTTCGTATCGTTTATGGAAAGCCTTGCCATTTACGTATTTAGATCAAGCACAAGTCACTTTGGACTATCACCAATATATTATTGGATCCAAAGAGTATAGGAGATCAAAGGAAGGAAGAATTGGCAACCTTGGAGGAGCTTAAAGATACAACCTTTTCAAGTAGCCTACAGTAGGAGCGAGTGAACATATGGCATTATTCTGATATCAGCCATAAGCAGTTTGAGCCAGATCAGAGAGTATGGTTGTTTGATGACAGGCTTTGATTAATTCCAAGGAAATTGCAGAGCAAGTAGAAAGGACCGTACCTGGTCCAAAAGGTGCACGACAATGGTAGTATTAACATATCTGAGATGTCATCTGAGTCCACCTTTCGTGTTAACGGTCAGTGCCTCAAACCATATACAGATCATGAGCCGCTAATTGTTGACGTCGCCCCGATTCATTTTGCATGAGATGTGATCTTGACTTACATCAGTTGCATCTCGTGCCTGAGTATCACTCTCTCTCCTTATATAGATCTAAATGTCCATATCATCTCATTCTTTAGTCTAACACCCCAGCTGCATCTTGTGATTATGCTATACTTAGGATGCACTTTATCCTAAGTATAAGGGGGTGTTAGATTCTTGATTATTCTTTTGATTCTTATTACCTCTGTTTTGCTGCCTATACTTAGGGATATTTTACCCTAAGTATAGAAGAGGTAAACTCAGTACATTCTATCACTCGATTTTCCCTTTATGTACAGTCTGCTATACTTAGGATTATTTGATCCTAAGTATAGGGGGAACCACCGAGCCCTCTTCATTCTATTCTTTGATTCATCGTTGTAATATAGCATTCCTTTTCAGTTACCTATACTAAGCATGAGTTATGTCTTCTTCTTCTTCACTTCTCTTTGTTCACTCCGAGGACATCGTTCGAGCTAAGTAAAGGAGGGTATTGTATATATTACATATATACTTTAGCCATAACTCGTACTTTGTGTGAGTGTGTCAATAAATAAAATGGCTAAAATCCTTTATTTAAAAATCGTAAAAATCTTCAAAATTTTTCTTGTACATAAAATTCTTTCTTGCACATACATGGCTATTTATAAAAATTATTTTTGTACAAATGTTTGTAAAAATGTTTTGTTTCTAAAAGATTGTAAAATACATTTGTATCAAAACTAGGTATATTGTACAAATTTTTTGTAAAATGTTTGAAAAATGAAAAGTTTGCAAAAACCCTGGTGTAAATATTTATAAATAATTTGCAAAATTTCTGTATTCATGCATACATTCAAACATTTTCAAAAAATTTGCACATTTTCAAAAATTTTGCAAAAAAGATTTTTGTAAATACTTGTATATTCTTTTGAATCATAGTTGACATTTAAACTTGCCTGGAATTAAATTGGAAAACGGAGCTTGGGTAAGGACTTAATCCACCTAATTCTAAGAGGAACCTTATAGGATTTAGGGTGGAGACTTTTCAGGTCTATTAGTGACTTTATTCTTTGAGTCCACTAGGCTACGATCACATGTCATCTTGATGAGCCTAAGTAGAACACTTAACGACGCACACATGCCTCTCGCAGACAATGGCTTTACTTGCACCAGCACCTTACACATACCACCCTATGGATGAGGTAGTGAGGAGGCAGTTTCCTTTGGCTTGGGGTAGCATACGAGGGTAGTACATCCAGGCAGAACCTTTTGTCTTCTTTTAGTGAAGGAAGTGCGCCTCAACTTGGTCTGGTGGTGTTGAGGTCTAAAGATAGGAGTTGTGGGTTGCAATAAAGCTTCAAAAGAGAGATAGTCTACTGGCTCAAGAGGAAAAATTCCTTATGTATATATGCTGCACCATGTAGATATGTTGTACATATGCACATCCAAAAAAAAGGTGCAAAAGAAAGAAAAACTCCAAAAAAGTGGACATGCCTGATTGAAAATAAAATGCTTGTCGGAGTGTATATAGCCAAATAAAGCAAAGCTTGAGTTACATCGTCTCATCTCATGAAGCTTGCAGCAGGAGAATTAGCTACATTGGTTAGGCTCCCAGGGATACATGACTACACTAGTCATGGTCCATTCTCTTCTTTCCCCTCTTCTTGAGCTGGTTGTACTTGAACTTAGAAGGGAATATCCCGCTCCTCGAGGAAAGAGATGTTGAACTAGGGCATTAGAGTTACCTTGTTGAGGGGGACTGTTTCTTTGTCATTTCTAATGTGGGTAGCTACACATCACTTACACCGTACAAGGAAAGATTCATGGTCATTAGAGTTTGTGTATGTAGACTTGTTCTGACCTGATTATTGAGGAGTCTTGACCATAGATTGGTGGAACATAGAGGCAGTTGAGTCTTAAACCTAGGTCCAAATTAGGTTCCAATAAACTAAAATCCAAAGGTCTGACTGAGCTCCATACTTCAATTTAATGAAGACAAGTTTAATAATAAACCTTGATTCTACTTTTTCTTTTCTTCTCTTTTTCACTTTTTTTTCAAATAAGAGTTTGCTAAGGGACTAACAAAGGTAAAGTATAGGGGGGTGATGAATCTCTGATTCTCACTCTTTATCCTTTTATTTTAGCTATTTATCTTGGCAAAGCATCATGTAAATAGATATAAATACAATAAGTTAGCATTATGCATGCATTTTCAATATTGCATAATTAGCATGTATTTACGCAAAAAAATAATAAATAAGAAGAAAAATGAAGGAGGTATTTAGAATAAATACAGAGTGATCCGAACCCAAGAGAAGGTCAAGCATTTGCATGATCGCCAAATAAAACAAGTAGAGAGAGATAGGGCCTACTCTATGTTGTACATATTATTTATGCAACTAAATAAGTATTTTTGGACAAAATAAAAACAATATATTCTTTCTACCTCATTAGATATATTCTTAAAAATAAAAAAATCAGAAAAACAAAATAAGACTAAAATAAAATCACCTCTCACTTATGAAAAATACATGTATACCTACATCATTCTTTAATTTTTATATATATGTACATAAATAACAAACATAAAAAATTTATTTTAGACTCCAAAAAATATGTTATAAATAAATAAAATATTAAAAGAAGTGTATTTATGTAAAAATAACAAAATAAAAATAATTGTATAAAATACATAGATATATTATACTTGTATATCATACATTATACTATATAAAGATCAATACATTTTTCAAAAAAATAAATAAAAATCATAGAAAAATATTTTGAAAAATAACAAATATTTTTCAATTTATACACTTTTGATTTAAAATCATTTATTATTTTATTGAATTTGCAAGTATTTTGTATATTCGAATTATCTGATTGGCCCACGTCACTTTGTTGACGCGGGTCAACGCCTGCTTCCATGCTTGACCCGACCCGATTGTCTTCGCCGGATTGATTTCTCCTAATTTCTCAAACGGGTCACGCACCCCCTCGCCTCGATTCTTTGTGTGTGGCTTCCCCATGTATCCATGACCTTCGTGGATCCCTAGGAAGGCACGAATCTTCCTAGGGTTGTGTGCCTTTCCCGATACTCTCAGCTCCTAGGAATAATATAAATCATCTTCTTCTGCCTCCCAAGCATAGTATCTCGTGCCTCGCGCCTCCCTTCTTCCCTAGCCACCTCTGGTTGAGTGACAACTTCCTGAGGGTCCCTTCGGATTGAAGCTTGGAGGAGCAGCCACGCTGCTCAACCTTGTGGCCGGCGCATGCCGCCGCGATCAGCCTACCGGCCTTTTACAGCTTGATCGAGGCCATTATCACGCCGACCGCCTTTACCTGAAGCTCTAGAGCTCGCCTAGGACCTCAGGTACCCTCCATTTCCTTTGCATTTTCCGATTCGATCCAGTCATTTCATTCATCATTGTCGCAAGTTCATCTGCTCTAACCAGCTAATCTAAGCCCCGATATCCAAAAACATCCAATCCGATCGAAACCCCGACGCGCGCTCCACCTTACACCGTAACCTGATCACCCTTAGGCTCGTCCCTTAGGCCAAGATTAAGGACCTAATCTCCTCTATCGTCTTCACCTAAGATCAAACCTCACCCCACTCATTTCTTTCTGGTTATGCTCGAATAACCCCCAACCGGAGCTTCACCCCGAGTCGAGCTTCACTTTGTTGGTGTTTGCACGCGCTGTGAGTCTCAGTTCCATCCCTTAGAGAGTTCGTCGAAGAGCCCCAGGTCCACCTTCGTCGCCACGATCATCCGACTGTCAGCTCTCCCATCGGACCCGAACAAACAACACGGAGGACTTCTGCGATCATTCCTGACCCTTCTGATCGATCATCGAAGCTACGGATCCCTTCCGACGCTCTGGTGAACTTTGTCGGGCCCCTGTTCTTACAAATGACTTTAGCTCTGTCGGATCAGCCTTCGTCCTCCAGATCGAATCTGAGTCGTCGACCATCTCAGCTTTAGGAGTCGTTAGATCTGACACCTAATATATCTGAGCCCCACGACCCTTATAGCACCTGAGGCGTCAGATCTAACATAGTAGAGGATCGCAGCAGCATGTCCCCGCACCTCCAGCATCCGCCACATCCCCTCCCCCCACCCGCTCTGCACGCGCCTGCGAGGGTATATTGCATTTTCTTTCCTAAACTTTTTGTGCATTATTTTCTTGTTCGTTAAACAAAGTTGTAGTTTGAACTATTTACATATTAGTCCCTAATGTTTTCAGTATTTGCACTTTAGTCCCCCATGTATGAAAACACGTGCATGATCACGTGCCTTGCGGTATTTTTGCATGTTTCGTCCTGTACTTTTTGATGGTTACTGCTTGAATGAAAAGATTTCGACATTTACATTTATACCCCTGTGCGTTGGTTAATTGGCATGTACGTGTATTGCGTGGAATTTTTGCACGGATATCCCTGGACTTTTCATAGATGTTATTATTTAGTCTGGAAACTTTAGGTTAATTGTAGATAGGTCCCTACAACGTATGAGATTTATTTTAGATCAAATAATTATCTAATCCACTCCAAAGTTTACCCAAAAATAACCATTAGCTCCCGCTTCTGTGTAAATTTTTTGGTAAATTTTGTGACTCAATATGATTTTAATTGATATTTTCTAAAAATAAAATCCCCCTGAAAATGTGTCTGTCTATTTTATAAAATACCAAAAAATATAAAAATACCTCCAAAAATTCTCTAAAAAATTCTTTGTGTTTGTTTTAGTATGTTTTAACTCTAGTACCAGTTTTATTCCATTATCTTATAAAACCCCTAAAAATCACAAAAGCTTAAAACCTTATAAAAATAATTAGAAATTCTAGAAAATTAAAAAAAATGTTTCTGTAATTAGGTCTTTTTATCTACTTTTCATAAAATAGCCACAAAGCCTTTCAGACAATTTTAGCATTTTAACTTTGCCTTTAAGTCACGACTGAACATTGTGCTTCTGTTTTGTATTTGTTTTATTTTATAAAATCATATAAAAATATGAAAAACATCATAAAATCAGTAAAAATATTTTTATATTTTAAAAAAATAAAAAAATATTTTTGTTTCTTATTTTGAGCTTTTTTAATTAAAGTTGTGTAAGTTTGATCATCTTTATCTTTGTATTTGCTTTCTTATTAGAAAATATAACAAAAATTGCAAATTAAAAACCACAAAAGGATGTCTTCTATTTCCTGATTCTTGACTACTTCGTAGGTTTCGCTAATGCTCCTTGTGTTCGTCCATGGTCGCTATACAAGGTTAAATAAATAGCGGAGACTGCTATATTAGTTTTTTGAGCTAGATTGTTTATTTTGTGGTCTTTATCTTCTTGTTGAGCCCGGCTCAGGTGGTTGAGGTCGCAATGACCTTTGATATCACTTAGCCTCTACAGCTAGACCGCTCATCATCGTCCCTTTTCTAGATGCTGTAGAGGATGGTGCTGATGCCACCAAGTGTCCACATGATGAGCCAGAGCACGGTACTGATACCGCTTCATCAGATGTTGTCAATC
The DNA here is from genome assembly GCA_037367405.1 of Ottelia alismoides. NCBI lineage: Eukaryota > Viridiplantae > Streptophyta > Magnoliopsida > Alismatales > Hydrocharitaceae > Ottelia > Ottelia alismoides. The sequence continues at coordinate 1,273,580 of JAZKJV010010825.1, forward strand.
GTATTGATGCAACCAAGAGTCCATGTACAGACACTTTAAAATGGAAAAAATTGAAAAACAAAAATATGAATAAAGGAAAGGTTTATATTTCTTCTCTTGGTTCATCTGATGTGATGATTGATGATGCTTGTATGGATTCCAACCATTTGCATGTTCAGAGACCTATTCCTACTCCAGACCTTTGAGTTTCTGAGGAGGATACAACTTTGCCCTTCGCTCAAGCACTCTGCTTAGGGAAGGGCCCAAAATAAAAAATCCCAAAAAGAGACAACAATTAGAGTTCAACGAGCCGATGATAGATCGATTCCATAATCAGCTGACTCTCCTAGATGCATTGTAGCACATCCCTCTCTTCTAGAAGAACCTTAGAGAAAAGAACACAATTCATATGAAGAAGAGGCACAACCACAGGTAGAGATCCATGTGCTTATCCATGTCACATGCTTCTCCATCCACAACAGTTTACCAACCAAGAGGCTAGATGCAGGGGATATGTATGTCAGATGCCACATTCATGATAAGCAGTTCAGTCGTACTATATTAGACAGTGGGTCTTCGATTAACCTTCTTACGGTATCCTTACTTGACCACTTCGATTTCGGACCTCTTAGACAGAGCACGATAGTAATTCAGTTTGCAGATAGATCTGTCAAGAGGCCGAAGAGGTTACTGAAGGATGTTACCGTCACACCATTCATAGCCTAAAATTCTCTGTGGACTTCCTTGTTTTGGAAATGGAGATCCATGAATGTGTGACAGATACCCAAATCATATTAGAACGACCTTTCCTGTTGACAACAAAGGCCATGTCTGATCATGATAGCGGAAAGGTATACTTTCGCGTCGAGGGAGAAAGCATACAAATAGAGATGATTGAGGAGATGAGAGATAGAGATTCATCCAGCTCAGTGCAGATGATAGATTCAGATCCAGACATCCACCACGAGTGTGACTTTGTGATTACATATGATGAGGCTGTTTTGGCATATGAGGATTCACGAGATTTAGTCACACCTTCTGAGTTATAAGATTTACAGATGCCATTTGAGGAGAGTTCAGAGAGCACATTTGAGTAGCATGATACCATAGAGGTTGGTGATACCGATTCTGTTAGTGAGGCTGATTTCATTTCATGTCATTCAGATTCTGATCCCTCTGATTCACACATGGACTTTGTCTGGCAGGAGTTTGATGAGTACCTTCTGTGTTTGATTTCTATAGAGCCTACAACCAATATGGAGATAGTTCTAGTGCAGTCGATAGAGACATTGATAGGGCCATCTTTGTTGAGTTTAGAGATGTAGAGAGAGAGAGAGTTCTTACATTCAGATATGGTATCTTTCACACAGACATTTCAGAGGCCAGATTTACCAGCTCCAACATGCCCAAAATCGAAGATTTTAGTGCATAGCATGAAGTATTGATTCCTTGTAGGCGAACCAGATATGTTTCCACTCATTATCTTAGTGGATTTGACTGATGTCCAAGAATTTCGTTTGATGGAGATTCTTGAGAGGAACTGCAAAGTGATAGGTTTGCTTGTATTAGATCTCCATATGATAAGCATGATCCTATGCTCCCACCACATCTATCTCAAGGATGACGCCAAGCCATCATGTGAGTTCTAGCGTAGGCTGAACCCAAATCTTTAAGAGGTGATCGTGAAGGAAATATCTAAGTGATTGAGTGTCAATTTTATCTATACCATCTCTGACTCCAAGTGGTTTAGTCCATTACGTGTGATACCCAAGAAGATGCTTATCACTACAATTGTGAATGAGGATGGAGAGGAGATTGCTACCTGTGTACCCACTTCTTGGAAGGTCTGTGTGGACTACAGACAATTGAATCAAGCCACCAAGAAGGATCACTTCCCATTACCATTAAGTGATCAGATTCTTGAGAGATTAGCTAGGAAGAGTAATTACTGCTTTCTTGATGGGTACTCAGGGTATAATCAGGTGGCCATTGCCTCTGAAGACCAGGATAAGAGGACATGCACGTGTCCATTTTGAACGTAAGCTTTTAGACGGATGCCTTTTGGATTATGTAATGTCCTGGCTACATTCCAAAGGTGCATGCTTTCCATCTTTTCAGACATGATGGGTGACTGTTTAGAGGTCTTCATGGATGATGTTTTGGTCTACGATGATGGGTTTAATGCTTGTCTTTCTTGCCTAGACCGAGTGCTTCAACCGTGCATTAAGGTCGATCTTGTTCTATCTTGGTAGAAGAGTCATTTTATGAAGACTCAAGGAACGGTAGTTGGTAAATCATCTCCAACAGGGCATGGAGGTCGATCCTGCCAAGGTGAATATTTTCAAGAAGCTCACTCCACTATCCAATCTGAGGCAGTTGCGATCTTTTATGGGGCATGCTGATTTCTATCAAGAGGATCTAAATGAGCACCTAGAGCTAGGAATCAAGGAGGAACATCAACGCCAAATGGAAGTACTTGTTCTCCGCTATTCTTCGTGATAGTGCCAGAGCCATTGGATCGAAGGCACGACTGACTAAAGTTGGAAGAGATAGGATTTTTATTTATTCAAACATAAAAATTCCAAAAATATCCTTGTATATATCACCCCCTATTTATCCTATATATATCAACAATATAAGGTCTCAAAATTGACCTATTTCCTTAATAAAACTTGTAAAAAATGTTGCAAATAATAAAAATATTTGCAACATTGGCTTGTATACAATTGTACATTATCTATGCCTTAGATAATTTATTTATTTACTTACTTACTTCCTTATTCATTTTTTCATTTATAAGTTGTATATATTATATTTTAAAACACTTTTATATATTTCTAATAGTTATATAAATTATAAAAAAATCATAAAACACAAAATAAAATAAAATATAATATAATATTCATTGTATAATAACACCAATAGAGCGTATATTGTACATAAACCTAATTAATTAACACATGTATTTAATTAAAAATTGATAAAAATAATTTTACATACTTTAGATTAATTTGAAAAAACAAAATATAAAATATAATGAATTTTTGTTAAAATAATAAAATAAAAATACATTTATATAATATATATGTATATTGTACCTATACATACTAAAATATGTTGTATAAAAGTGTGTATATATGTTATTAAAATTATTAAAAATCACAAAAAAATAGTTTGTAAAATAACTAACACTTTTTTATCAATTTTATTTTAAAACCATTTACCATTTTTTTGTTATTTTTTTATTTTGAAAATCCCCTTTTCTGATTGGTCAACCGGGGTCCGTTTACTCGGGTCAGCCATTCCCCTTGCAGGTCCGGACCCGGCTAAGCTTCACCGGACTCGATTTCTCCCATTTCCCCAATCTGGGTTCATTCCCCTTTTCCCTCAAATCTCACGTTGGATTGTTCCCCCAAGATCCATGATCTTCGCAGATCCCTAAGCTTCACCGGATCCACCTCAGTTCGCGTGAAACCTCTCGGTCCTTACAGATGCATGGGGCACCATATAAAGCTCCTTCTTGTCCTCCATTATTCCATAGATCGCTCCTCAATCCTACTTTCCTAAACAAGACCCTGTAGGATAGTGATAGTGTCCATCTGGATCTTCTTTGGAATCAGTTTGGTGTCGAGTTGAGCAGAAGCTCGTACATGGCCATAGAGCCCCTCCATGTTCAGCCTCTTCCATTTTCCACGGTGGAATGGAGGCCACAACCCCGCAAAACATCTCGTTGTTATTTGCATATCCATCTTCGACCTTCAGGTACCCTCATTCCCTCACATTTCATCATCCTTTTGTCAATTTTATCCATCAGTTGCCGTTCACCTTCACTGCTTTGACCACCGTGTCGGAGCTCCATCTCGATCTTCAAACTGAATCGACATCTTTTCCACTTCATCGTTTACCTCCCTATGTACAGTAATCACCCTTAGAACTGATCTAAAGGTTAAATTTAAGATCATACTTCCTTCCTTCATCCACGTCGGAAGTCACATCCACCCCCACACCATCACTATTCTTTGTCTCTTCATCCAAATAACATCCTCCGAAGCTTCGCCTTCAAGCACCACATCCCTTTGCAGGTCCAGGTGCTTGTGGGGAGTATGAATCGAGTCCAAGACGTTCGGTCGGAGCACTTAGGTGCAACACCTTCGAGCCCATCATCCAACCATTCGACGGGACATCCGAGTCCTCCACCCGAGGCAGAATCACTTCAGGAGTGTGTTGGATGCCATAGCTGATAGATCAGAGCCTTAAAGCATCAGATACTTTCGATTGAATCAAACCCAACAGAGCCTTCTTTGACTTCTTCGAGCACCTCTAATAGTCGTCGGATGGATGAGCCCACCTTCCAGATCTAATCGTGTCCACCCATGCATGCTTAAATGATGATCGTCAGATCAGATATGATGCGGATCTGACACGTACGACATTCCCCTTTTTAGAGCTGTGAGATTCAAATAAAGGCTCATCAGAGCCATATGACCGTGCCATGTCTCCTCACCGTCAGATCCATTTCAGAGCCACGTGTGGCACATGCCTACTATGGGTATATTTCCCTTTTACCCTTATCATTTTTGTTATTTCTATTTAGCATAATAATTTTAAAAGTAGTTTTGAACAATTGTAGTAAGGACCTCATAGTTTTTCAATTGCATTTTAGTCCAGCCGAGTTGAAGTCATGTGTATCTTCACGTGTTTTCTAGGATATTTGATTGTTTAGCCCTGAGTTTTTCACTTGTTATCTCAATTAGAGAAGTTTTTTATTATTTGCATTTATATCCCTCTATGTCCAAATCATGTGTAGTAGGGGTGTAAATGAGTCGAACCTGAGTGAACCAACTCAGGCTCGGTTCGGCTCGTTTAACATACTTTGAGGTTCGGGCTCGGTTCAGTTCGATAAAATGAAAATTGTAATCTGCTTCGGTTCAGCTCGGGTAAGATTTGTAAAGATTCGATTCAGCTCATTAAAGGTTCATTTAATAATAAATGTTGTGCATGTGATTCTGTTCAAAGGGAAATCTGCAGTTGCAGGGAAGGGTTTTTAGGGGTTTCAGGAATAGCGACTTAGGGAGTGGATGACTGGATGGATTTGAAAAAATAAGTGAATGCTCATATGTTAATATAGAATGTATTTTTTCCGTGTATATATACAATATTTATGTATATATACTTTTATATATGTATGTGTGTATACAATCGAACTTTTAACGAACCGAATTTGAGCAAACCTATGTTTTTGAGGTTTGGTTCGTTTATTTAATTGAGCCCAAGCTCGTGTTCAGGTTCAGTTCATTTATTTTCGAATCGAATCTGAATCGAACTTTTAACGATCCGAATCTGAACGAATATCGAAACTGAGAAATTTTTGATAGTCCTAATGTGTAGTGCACGTTCTATACTGTACTTTTTACATACCTGATCGTGTGGTTTATTGCTTGTTATTGTATGGCCCTAGACTTAAATAAATTATGATAAGGTTCTTTACTCCCTATTTTAATTTTATTCTCTACTATTAATTGCATAAAATTAGGATAAGCACCGGCTAGTTTTTTCTTTGCATGGAAATTTTTGTGTGTTGATTTTCATTTATTTGGTATTATAAAAAATTCAAAAACACACTGAAAATTCCCTATCTACTTTAGAAAATTCAAAAAAACAGATTAGGTTTATTTTAACTTGTTTGATTTTCTATCTAAGTTTCATCTTATTATTTATCATTGTTGGAGTACTTGGTTGTATGCGTCATGAGGTGTAGCAGGGTAAATGGATCTTGGAGAAGATCCATTTACCCTCATCTAATGTTTAGTCCCACATCATCTAGTGGTGGGACTTGGAGGCTCTGTAGAGACTATATAAGGAGCCCCAGACCTCCTGTACTTGAGAAAAACAATAGAAAAGTATGCCCCGTTGAGGGCTTCTCCCGTGGTTTCATCTCACTCCTTAGGAGTAGGGTTCCGAGTTAAATCTCGCGTTCTTTCTTGTTCTTTATCTTTTTCCATGTTCGCTTCTGCTTGTTTATTTTTTAACGTGGTACCAGAGTGGGTCGATTCTCGAGGATTCCGTGTTCTTTATTTTTTCGAGATTCGATGTTGATATTAAAGATGTGTTTGTGGAGATCATTATTCTGTTCAAAGTTCATGATCTATTCGAGAAATTTTGTTTAGTGTTCTCTAGAACCCCAGATTTGTCATGATCCTATTCAGTCCTAGTCTTCAACTGAGAGACATCTCCAAGCCTCACGTCCCAACCGCAAGGCCCCACAGCCCTAGATCTAGTCCCAGGCTCCTACACAGCGCATCGCGACCTCCTCCCTCAAGACATCAGTTCCAGGAGCCCTAATTTCTATTTGGCGCTCTGGCGATCCCCGCCGATACTTCCTTCATCGGTACCTCCAGTTCGACGCAATCCTCTTCACACATGTCGTGCCCATCGCAGTCAGGCGATCAAGCTCCAGACGAGAACAGCTCTTTGATGACTCCCAGGCGGCTCGCTACCGCCTACTTCAAGATCCCTCGCAAGGCCGCACATCATCTTCCTCCCTCACGCGAATACTAGATGGCGCAAGATGACGATTCTCCTCGTGCGTAGGCTCCAGTCGACAACTCTGCCTTGACATCAGGCGGTGATTCCTCCCATCTCGGCGGCGCATTCCCATCTCAACGGTGCATTCCCAACCGCTCGCCCCATCGCTCCTGACCGGGACGAGCTCCTGCGCAGCCCGTCGCCGCCCTCGCGGCACACCTCGCTTCGTCGAAGCCCATACGTCTTCCTCTCTTCCTCTCTCGGATCTCGTAGGCGGCACGTGGCATGCGGACCCCCCCCCCCCCGCTTCGCCGAAGCTCATATGTCTTCCTCCTGGCGTCGATTCTCTTCATCGAAGGCGACGGTGGCATCTTCCTGGCAGAGGCGGAGGCGCGCCACCCCCAGATCCACGAAGCGACGGCATTTTCTTTCCACAGAAGAGTTCCAATCGTGGGGAACCCTAAAGGGGCCCACACTTCTAAAATTTTGGAGGGGCACGACTGTAGTTAAAAAAGAATAAAAAAACAAAAGAGGGTTACTTCATTGTTGGCCCACTTGGGTCGTGCACATAAAAAAAAGAAAAAGAAGAAGGGTCACAGTTTTAAGCCCAAGCGGGTCGATATTTCAAGAAAAAGTGTTCAAAAAAAGGAGAGAAGTTAAAATAGGCATATACAAAGTAAAAAAAAGAGTCTTACGTTAAAGTTTAAAAAATGTTTTAAAAAATTGTTTGCACGGCTATATATATATATATATATATAAATGGAATAGCTGAAAAAAAGAAAGAAGAAAATATGCAATAAAAGCCGAAGAAAAATATGTGGTCAGCTTATTTTTTTATTCTCCCCAATTTTATGTATCATTATGTCTTCTCCCAACTTATCGATCTCTTTGTTTTCCGACAAGTATTGGAGAAAAGGGGAGTGTCGTGCAGAGTTCTTCGGCATCATTACTCTGACGATTCCAGATTCCAGTTGCAGTCCCAGTTCAGAGACAGATTTCATTTTCCAGATGCCTAGGCAGATTGTTCAGTCTACAGTTTTCAGATGAAGATTCTTCATGTGCAAGATTCAGACTCGACGTTCAGATTCTGAGTCCACAGGTGTGATGCGCAGTTGTTCAGACTCGACCGATTGGTCAGAGTCAAGATCGAGGCACTCCATGATGAGAGGCCCATTTTTCGAGTTCTCCAGAGATAGACTCTAGTTTCAGACATGCACGAGTTTGCGATCATTTTCAGATGAGCATATGTTGCCATCATTTGTTCGTGGTCCACATCATTATTCTTGTTTTGTAGGCCAGAGTTTTCATGTGAGCCATAGGGACTCCAGAGTAGAGGACCATTCCCTATGCCATGTTGGAAAGGGTTTTCATGTGGTATCATAGGTACACCAGAGCAGTGCACCATTCTCTGAGCCAGATGGGAGAGATCCAGTTCTCCAACGAGGAGACTATTTTAGACTCCATTCTCCAGCGACAGTGGACTCTGACGAGGATTACACAGCTACGGCCTTTTTCAGTTTGGCCCTTTCGGAGATGGAGCAGTTGTCCACATTATTGTGGCGGGTCAGAGTACTCCGACGAGGAAGCTCATTTCAGTTGCAGTGACTCTGACAGTCGCAGTTCAGAGCACATGCTCTCCGACGAGGAGATTCGGCAGACTCACACTCCAGCCCGTTTGTGCTCCTCACCTGGACGGCATGAGAAGAAATGTCCTCGACTGCAGCAATGTGCACGTTGGGTTGATATTGTCCATTGTGTCCTATAGCATTGAGTTTAGTTTCTTTCTGTTTATCCAAGCTGAGCATTGCATGCTCTAGCTTGATGGAGAGTGTCGGAGTACTTGGTTGTATGCGTCATGAGGTGCAGCATGGTAAATGGATCCTGGAGAAGATCCATTTACCCCCATCCAGTGTTTAGTCCCACATCGTCCAGTGGTGGGACTAGGAGGCTCTGGAGGGCCCCAGACCTTTTGTACTCATTGAGAAAAACAATAGAAAAATATGCCCCATTAAGGGCTTCTCCCGTGGTTTCATCCCGCTCCTCAGGAGTAGGGTTCCGCATTAAATCCCGCGTTCTTTCTTGTTCTTTATCTTTTTCCATGTTCACTTCCGCTTGTTTATAAAATTATAAAAAATTATAAAACCATAAAAATACCATAAAAATTATAAAATCTTTGAAAATCCCCAAAAATGTGTTCTTGATCTCTGTTTGTAGATATCTGAATATACAGTATACTTTTTGATAAAGTACATCCCAGAAGCTTTGAGCTTATTTTATATGTTTAATTTGAAAAATACTCCTGATTATGTACTGTTTGCTTATCTTCTTGTTTTTATTCACTTTAAAAACCTAGAAAGTTCTAAAAATCTCTGAAAAATTACAAAAACTATAAAGAAATTCAAAAACAGAAAAAAACATTTTTTCTGAAATTTTCTAGATATTTTTACTATATTTCAAAAATATAAAAAGAGTTAGTGTGTGTCATTTAGTCATTGTCTTTATTTACCTTATTTTAGAAAATTAAAAAATTATAAAATTAAAAATCATTAAAAATTCTGCAAATCCTAAAAACATAAAAGATATAAAAGTAAAAAAATATATAAATTTAAAAAGACAAAATTCAATAAAACCAAGAATAGTGTGACGTTATTGCCTTCTTTCTTGTCTTTGACTTTTCATTGACTTGATTGATCCTCGTAAAAACAATTGCCTTTTGTGTTTGACCTTGGTCTCTATACCATGTTAATAAAAGTTGCTTAGACCACCTGCTTTACTTACTTGATTTATATTGTGGTTGAATAAGATTTTCTTGATTAGTAACCTTAGTTTATATTGTGGTTGATCAAAGTCTTCGACCACTTACTTTACTTGCTTGATTTATATTGTGGTTGATTAACAGCCGGGGCAGTGCAGAGGTTCTCTTTGAATCAAAGGGCTAGATTATATCTAGGCCACACCATGTATCCAATGGTACTGGAGGGGGCTGCAAGAACAAGAACTCCTTCCCCGACCTTCGATCAATAATTCCTCCTTGCTCTGGTTTCTTCTCTTGATGCTGACCAGACCTATGCCTTCTTGGAAGGCATCCACTCCTATAGGGGACCTCAATGAGCCCGCGTCCCATCAAAGGGGACCTGGAAGGTCACCAAGCTTCAGTGACCTGGAGCTGATATCTAGCTTCGATTCCATGCTTCTGGAGGTTTTCCATGCCCTGTTCCTGCACATAAATATTCTAGGGATCAGGGAGCATCTATCGACCCAGTACTGAAACTTCTACGCAAGGGGAATGAAAGGTCAATGGAGCTCCGGTGTAAGGGCAGAGGAGGAGCTCGAGTGGGGCCTAATCCTTGCAATAAATTTTTCTTCGAGGATTGTTGGTTGCAACGACACTATGGGTTCGTTTGGTTGCAGGGTTGGGTTGGGTTGGGGTACTATTCACATGGATACCCCTTCCTCACATTTTACTATTCATCCAGCCCAACCCTGCAACCAAACGAACCCTTATATCTCCTCATAATTAGAATCCGCTTTTCTCGCATAATCACATATGCCCTTAGAATGGCCTTATTTATGTATGTACCCCTTACAATCATAACATTTGCACAAATATCCTAACATTGCAATAGTTACATACATATGCCTTTGCATTTTTATAGGAACACATAAACCCTTAATTTGTTTAGTGTTTAAAGTCCTCTTAATTATTACAATATTAAATGACTTTGGTGTCTTTGATGGATTTGGTGACTTTACCACCAGCATTAGGGGCTTATGTATAGCTACAACTGTAGAGGACTTATCTTTCGCATCAATTGATTCCTTGAACCATACACCTTTGGAAGGTGTTATCCCCCTTTAGGGCTACGATAATTGGACTCTAGAGGTGAATCCCACAATTAAGTGTAAGACTGAGCTTCGCTTATCATTATCATGCTATTAGTTATATTTATGAAATTTCAGTTCTTTTAAAGTTATTTCTTTTTCCATACAATAATGGTTCATGTGAACGTTTCTTTTCCAATAACCAAAGATGCCTTCATTGTACAAAACATATAGATGATACACACTTATACTTTCTTTCTTTTCCACCAACCCATCTTTTTTGTAATGTTGAGAATAACTTTTCTCAACCGAGTTGGTGCCAAAATCATAATGTCATCTAGGAATATTTAAAGTATTCCTATACTCATTTCTTTAATACATAAATATTATGTACTTGATGTCATAATATTGAATAGGATTTTCCTCATAATATATATATTTATTTCCTAACTAATCTTTACATTGCACTCACATTGCACTATTTTCAATACCCATGTCACTACAATATTTTATTCCCAACTAAGAAAAATTAATTATAAGTTGATTGTTTCTATTCATTATAAGTGATGCAGAAGCATCAAGTTCAAAATCAATTGTATGTTCGAACAATTACCATCGATTAAAAATAATAACATATAAATTGAAACAAGTCTAGACAATGAAGCAAAATCGGTTTAAAGATTTTTACCCGGTAGAGTCTATAATCTTTATCAATTACCTCCGCGATTTTTGAAACAACCTATTCCCCCCTCCCCCCGCGATCTCGTAAACATACTAATCCTTACCGTACAGATCATGTCGCTAACCCCTATCCACTTGGCTGTTAAAACTAATGGATTCAATTTCTTTGCTATAATACCCATTTTATTTCTCAAAATTACAAAAATACCATCTCTTCTCACCCTCCATGCCTCTCCATGACCTCCTCTCCGCCTCCGCCTGACCTCCCCACCGCCTCTGCCCAACCTCCCTCTGCCTCCGCCCCACTTTCCCTCCACCTGACCTCCCTTGTAGGGACCTGCGAAGCACTTGGAGGCCAACGCCATTGGCAGGAAGCAAAGCTACGGATCATCGATTTGACCCATGAAGCACTTGGAGGTTGACACCAGCACCTGCGAAGCACTTGGAGGCCGACACCATTGGAGGGGATGACGAAGTCGTAGTAGGCAGAGTAGGAGACGCAACAACGTGATTGCCTGGACTTGGGACAGGTGCTGTTGCACACCACCTGCTAGCTCGACACGGTGTAGCTCTGTGCCATGAGGCCGCTCGGGTACGGGAATTCCGACGAGCTAACGCGGACCGGTGGCTCGCATTTGTAGTTAGGGTTGAGGTGCCCGACGATCTTCCAATTCTGCAGGAGGTACAGGGTCGTCCTATTCATGTCCGATGGGATCCTAAAGACCTGCAAATAAAGTTAGATTGCTCAAACGTTTTATGGGTTGTCATTAATTAAGATGGAGATATAGACCTGGAGCTGGAAGATGGTCATTGCCTTAGATGAGTCCATGTTAGGAGGGAGGAGGGTGCCGTTCTTGCAGCAGTAGGGGAGCTTGCCCATGCCGGCGTCGTTGGTCAGCTCGGAGAGGAGGTCCGTTATGACGGGCTTCTTCTCGCAACTCATGACATGTGTGAAGTCTGGTAGTATGTGCTGGCAGCGCTGTAGAGGCAGACAGAGAGGTTGTGGGTGAAGGTGTAGGCGCCACGTGTCGTGTTGATGAATTCGCCCCACATCCATTCCCAGGTAAGGTTCAGTTGTCGAGCCTGCCCAGATTGTTGTTATTGTTGATGATGACCTGAGCGAGGTAGTTTCCTTCGAAGGCCTGGAAGATGTCGTACGTCATGGTGAGGTCACCGTACCGCTTGGGGAGGAACTTGGTTGTCGTCTTGTTCGTCTTGAACTTGGGATCCCTTATGCAGCATACATACATCAAGTTTTCTGCACAATCTAGTCGTTGTAGAAGCCGCGGATCATCGGCGTGCACCCGCAAAACGCTTGGAGGCCGAACCCTGCAATGACATCCGACCACTGCTGCTTGAGATTGAATTCACAGTTTGATTGGGTAGAAGAAGATGATAAAGGAGAAGGAAGGAGAGAGGGAGATTGTACATCCAAAGTTGATTTTCTTTGGTTTCATTAACTCATGTTTAACTCAAGTAATTGACTCTAATAATATAAATATGATGGTAGGGTCTGTCGCGTAAGATGAAGCAAGTTTATGGAGGTCGAGGGAAGGACTAGGTTATTTCAAAGATCGTAGAGGTAGTTGACAAATATTATAGGATCGACCGAGTACAAATCCCTTGTTTTTATAATAATACGTCAATTGCAAATAAAAAAAGAAAATTGACCAAGTCATCACATTATTTATCCTACTCGAATGCAAGAAAAAATGATCATATATTAATACCACAATAATTCCATTATTGTAAAATTCTCCTACAATAAAGATATTATCGAAATAACATTATCTAATCAACCAAGTCCTAGCAATCATAGCTTGTGATGGTAAAGGTTCAAATACCAGTTGTCTGTGAGGTAAGATGGAGCAAGTTTATGGAGTCGAGGAAGGGATTAGGTTATTTCAAAGATCGTAGAGGTAGTTGACAAATATTATAGGGTTTGCCGAGTACAAATCCCATGTTTTTATAACAATACGTCAATTGCAAATAAAAAAACAAAATCGACCAAGTCATCACATTATTTATCCTACTCGAATGCAAAAGAATGATCATATATTAATACCACAATAGTTCCATTATTGTAAAATTGTCCTACAATAAACATACTATCAAAATAACATTATCGAATCAACCAAGTCCTAGCAATCCTAGCTTGTGATGGTAAAGGTTCAAATACCAATCGTCAGTTTCGAAAGGATATATACACCATATTTTAAAAATGTGATTTTATTTCTGTAGATGGTGTGAATAGTGGAGAATGAAAATAGATATGTGGAGAATGAAAATAGATATGTGGAACAATCTTGTTCTAAATACTGGATATGTATTTTTGCAAATAAAATGCTACTAATCCAATTGTTAAAGCAAACGGAGAATGTTGATAAATTAATTTCTCCATGCATGTTTCAAGACAACCGGAAGTTCAATGTGTTCGAAATAGTATAAGGTCTCCCAGGAAAAAATCAAATGAGCTATCAAGATAATGTCCCCGACCTCATTCACCTGATTATTGATGGCAAGTGTGTGATTATGCAATTGAGAGATTTTCAAGCATGTCTATAATCAAAATCGAGAGATTTTATCAGGAGTGAAATCTATACACTTAAATGTTATCCTAAAAGTTCGACACATACCTCAATCCAATGGTTGAGTTTCCACGTTGATCACTGCAACTCCATTACTCACATGTCCATGACCTCCTCCGATTCAATGATGGCATATTTCGCAAGAAGAACCTCCCCCGGGAAGACTTTTTTTGTACATAATATTGGAGAGCTAGTAACGTGGGGATTTGGAGATACGAAGTTTTTTATGGTAATCATTTAGAGGGAGTAATGGGATAGTAAAATGCTATACAGTTTGGTATTAAAAGATGCATCAATTGATTTCCTAAACATAGCAATAATGGTGAAATGGATCGTCGTTGGATTTGTTTTCCAAAACCCCAACCGTTACACTATCCTAACGGAAAATGAGCTAAATGAGATCCTTAGACTTAGAATTAGACAATATTGAAAGAAATTCGAGAGGCTAATACCCACTTTCTACGCATGCAGACGGTGAAAAGACAAGCTTCTAACCATATATCTGCACTTCGCATCAATGGAACCCTTCCAATGGATCAACAGGCTATGGAAAGCCTCATCTTAAGTTGTTTACATCTCGAATATATACGATGAGCTTGATGACGGGCATTGTCGCAGTCTGTCAGGGATCGAGGTATTCGTAATTCCAGAGTTCGCGGAATTGCTTCACCGAGTTTGCTAAAATGTATAAATAAGTTAATAACGATGGTGCAAGGGTAAACCTAGGGTGGAGCATTGGGCTCAATCCGGCCCAACCCGAAAAAGCCCGACCCGGACCCAGCATATTTTCCCGGGCCTTGGGCCGGGTCGCGGCCCGACTTTTTGAGCAAATCGGAGGCCCGGGCCCAGCCCAAGGCCCCTCGGATCGGGCCCGGGTTCGGGTCGGGCTCGACCCGCCGCCGCCCCCATTTCAATTATACAAAGGTTGAATGTTGGGCGTGGGATTGAATACCACTTAATGCAATAAAAACTATTTAACCAATTCATTATAAACAGATGCATGATTGAGAATCTGTTGCAGATAATCAATTAAATATATAAATAAGAATGCCATTATAATGCAGGTTTGTGTAAGAATTGCAAACCACGAAAAATCAAATAGTATTGCTAATCAGAATACCTTTTGGGAATTAATACACAACCTTACGGGAAAACAAGATACTGTGACTGGGATTTCATGATTCGTAACACAGACCTTGCTTAAATCACCACAGAAATCAAGAAATGGCAGAATTGATTTAATAGAAATCAATCTTAAGGAAAATGAATGAATGCTACATGCTCTGGAATCAGTTGATAATATAAGATTTGCTTAAATGTATGGTTCAAACACAAACTCCGGAACCAAACACGGAGCCAAGCAAGAGAAATCCAAAGATGAAAGCAACCAGGAGGTTAACGACGATGGAGAAGCGACGGAAACAAAACTACATCCATAAACGATGGGTCGGGTTGGGCTTTCGAGGGCCAACTCGGGTTCGGGCTGAGCCCGGCCCGTGCTTGAAAAATCGGCAAAATCAGGGCCCGGGCCCGGCCCTCATTTACATCGGGTACGGGTCGGGTCCGGGCTGGGCCCGGGCTGGCCCGACCCAATGCTCCACCCTAGGTAAACCCACTGCTCAGACCCAGTAAGCAGCCACCTCCTCACTACATTTAGTGCCTAAGGAAGGTGACCATTTATAATACGGGTACTTCCCTCGTCAGAACAGATGCGGATCCTCTGTTATGGCATGGGCTGCAGCAGATTCTGTTGCATGCTCGAGAGTCGCTGATCTTGATCGAGAGTGTGAATTCATGGGAACCACTCAATCAAAATCGAGCGACTTGCAGCAGAGTCTACTGCAGCCCATGACACAGCAGAGGATCCACTTCCGGTCAGGACTGCCCTTACACTGTGAAAATATTTGAACTGGTTGGAGTACTTCACCATCAAGCAGTTGTGGTACTCGCTTCCCAGTCGACGATTGGCCTCTTCACAAATTTCCAACTTCCAGTACGGTGTGATCGTCTTGCCGTGCACATCGGCATGTGCTCTTTCTGCGATCAGGTGAACGGGCGGTGGTTTAACTCGGCTTGATTTTATTCAGATTTGGGTATAGAGGTAAGAGAGGTGTTGTTTATCGAAGCCGGAATTGGGGTCTCACTGGTGCTCTACGCCTCATGAGGAGGGGAGTGGAAGCGTTTCTGAGGACGGGGAGTCGCTATAGTTTTTTAGGACTTGGACTCCTATATTGTGGGATCTTAATCTTCATGGCATCCATATTCCAAACCGATTGAAGATCAAAGAGCAAATTACAAGGAAGTTCTCAAACTATTCACGCAATATCAACGTGGTTCCCAAACTTATTAATGTAACAATTGAGGTTCCAAACTTCTTTTAGTATTAACAATATGATCCCCTCACGGTTCGGCAGTGTCAAATGACGTTTAAAAATGGTTCAAAAGACGAGAATACCCTTCCTAGAAACCCTTCTGATCTACTTGTTCTAACATGGCTTCAACACCGGATCAGATAGTAGGTAGTGTGTTGGTGATGAGATCAACTGCTGGCTTTGAGTTCCATTAGGACATCTTGCATATTCGACGGCCACTGCTTCTGTAAAACCCCAAACAAATGTCACACACCGTGGAACACAAAAAATTCCGGGTGGCATAAATAGTGAGGAGTATACTACCGAACAACCCGGCTTAAGCATTTTGGGGGTGGTTAATCGGTGTATGGGCCCGATCCCAAGAGGTTGTCAGGGTCAGTAATGCTTCGATAACGGATCAGGGACCTAAGCCCGGGACGTTACAAATGGTAGCAGACCCGAACGCCCTCTGACAGTGGAAAGGGCTACCCGAGAGGTGGAGCCGCTCCTACAAGAGGTTGGAGGAAATGGCTACCCGGAGCGTGCAACCGCCACTGTCACTGGGAAGAAGTGATGTGCCAAGTCGCAACGAGGACGTTGCGAATATAAGTGGGGGAGGTTGTAACACCCTCCAAAATTGAAAAAAGTCCCACACCGTGGAACAAGAAGTTTCCGGGTGGGATAAATGGTGACGAGCTTACTATCGAACAACCCGGCTTAAGCATTTTGGGGGTGGTTAATCGGGTCCGTATGGGCTCAATTTCAAGAGGTTGTTAGGGTCAGTAATGCTCCGCTAACGGACCGAAAACCTAAGCCCGGGACGTTACAGCTTCTCCTCCTCAACCAAGCTCTGCTTTGGATGGAACGGTAGGGGCAGACTCCGGGGGTAGTTTGGCTCAAGTCTGTCGCGCATCTGATGGCTCTGGAGCTCTCACGTTCAGCGGTGGATGGTGAAGGGAACCATCGAGCATCTTCAAGGTATAGGTCCAAGCCATAATGGAGAAATGGACAAGATCCGATGTTATTGGACTTCACCTGGGCATCATTTGATTATATGATGTGAGGGGCTACGGCATGTGACAAGATCCGAAATCTGGCGATGCGTCCTTTCCGTCTATGGATGGCTGTGAAAATGGTTCTTCAGTCAATGGATCTGGTGTGAAGTTCCTTGGCTAGAGGGGTAGCCAAACTGTTTGCGGGGGTCAGAATCTACTTCTCGAGATCAACTTCGGATGCTCTGTCGATTTACTACAGCGTAAACGACCTATAATCGTGCTCCTATGCATAGAAGTGATGGCTATGTGGGTAATGAGGGTTGCTCGATGGGTAACTGTTGGTCTGTTGTTGTCCAAAATTAGTTCAGCTCGACACCACCATTTGTACCAGCAAAGGTGTAGAGTATAGCTCGAGCATGGAGCTCAACTCGATGGTGAGTCGAAGATGGAATAGGAGTGAGGCAGTGTCCTTCATATGCAAGGAAGAAAATGGAGTCGGGACCGAGAGTTTCTGACAGAAGGAAAGATTTAAGTCAGAAGTGGATTTGGGAAATAGGGCTTCAGAACCACGGAATGGGTCTCAGGTCTAAGAACAAGAGGGGAAACAAAGGAAGAGCAGAGTAGAGGAAGAAGGAGAGGAAGAATAAAACGAGATGAAGCTTTTCCTTGAGTGGGTGGAGGTTTGAGGAAACTCGAGCAGAGTAGAGGAAGGAGAGGAGGAATAAAAAGAGATGAAGATTTTCCTTCAGTGGGTGGAGGTTTGAGGAAATTCGTTGCTCTGGTCTTTGATCAACATTCCAACTCGATGGAGCTCGACGGCTACGACAGATGCAGCTGCAAATGCAGCAGGTGGTTGCACGCCTTCTGGATCTCGTCAGAGGGGTGGGAGTCTTCGCTCGACCATTGAACACCTCAGTTGTCACCTAGGGTGACGGGAGCTCTCTCCCTTCTTGGAATTTAGGGTAGGATCTCACTCACAAATCCCTTCTCTATTAGGGTGGATATCACGCACGCCCCTTACTCAATTTGATTGATCGAGCAAGATGGAAAACGAGGTAGAAAAACAAACGAGGGCTGTGAATGGGGTGGGGGAAGGAAAGCGACGCACTCACTCTGGATGAAGAAACAAGAGAAATTGTATTGCTTGTTGATGATTTGAGATGAGTGCAAGTTACATGCTTATATAGCACCCCTATATGCTAACAATAAAATGAAAGCAAAAATAGAAAAAATGCCTCCATGCAAGGAGAGCCATCCACTATTGGCTTATTGCTAGAGAATAGGTCCAACTTGGACTCTTGGGGTACATTTGATTATAGCTAATATACTCCCCCCCTAATCTTGATGTGGCCCAAGATCACAAACACCTAGCAAGTGTCGCATTGTTGCTAGCTTCGCCGCTGACAGAGGCTTCGTCAATGCATCAGCTCGTTGTTCCTCCGTGCATACAAACTCCACTGCAATTTGTCCTGCTTCAACACATTCACGAATAAAATGGAATTTGGTGTCAATGTGTTTACTGCGCCCATGAAAAACAGGATTCTTCATCAAGGCAATGACAGACTTGTTATCAATGAACGATTTCACCGGTCTTAGTTCTTTCTTTGTAAGCTCGCTCAATAGATTTCGGAGCCACACTGCTTGGCAAGCTGCTGCCGTTGTCGCCATAAACTCGGCTTCACATGATGATAGTGCCACAGTCTTTTGCTTCTGCGAGTTCCATGAGACCAGGTTGTTGTTTAAATAGAATGCCATCCCTCCTATGCTCTTCCTATCATCCAAATCACCTGCCAGATCATTGCCTGTGAACCCAGTGATTGCGTCCTCGCTTCCTCCTTTAGTGTATACGAGTCCGTAATGAAGCGTACCCTTCAAGTACCGTAGGATTTTCTTCATCGCCTTGTAATGTGTGACGGTAGGTCTCTCCATAAACCTACTACACATACCAACAGCAAAGGAGAGATCCGGACGAGTGTGGAGTAGATACCTGAGACGCCCAATGATACGACGATATTCTGTTGCATCCACTGGTTGTCCATCGGGATCCTTTTGCAATTTTGTCCTTTGCTCCATAGGACATTTGGTGGAGTTGCATCCGGTTATTCTGAATTATGCCAGCACCTTCTTTGCATAAGAGGTTTGCTTAATTTCGATGCGGCCATCTTCTTGTACTACCTCGATCCCAAGGTAGTAAGTGAGTAATCCAAGATCACTCATCTCAAACTCAGACATCATTTGATGCTTGAATCCCGCGATCTCCTCTGGGTCATCCCCTGTCACAATGAGGTCATCTACATAAACCCCAACGATCACTCTTGACTGACATGTTCCCCTTGTATAGACTGCTTATTCTTGAGCACATTTCACAAATCCGAGTTTCTTGAGACTTCTATCAAGCCGTATATTCCAAGCTCGAGGCGCCTGTTGAAGGCCATGGAGTGCCTTGCTCAGTTTAAGAACCATGAGTTCTTTGTTCTTCACCGTGAATCCTTCCGGCTGGGCTACATATACTTCCTCTTCGAGCTCGCCATTTAGGAATGCTGATTTGACATCGAGATGGTGGACTTTCCAACCACGATTAGCAGCAATGGCAAGAATAATGCATATAGTGTCTAACCTGGCTACTGGAGCGAACACCTCCTCGAAGTCGATGCCCTGCTGCTGGACAAATCCTTTCGCAAGCAATCTTGCTTTGTGATTGATTACGTCACCGGTGGAGTTCCTCTTCAGCTTGTACACCCATTTGAGATAAATGGGCTTGCAGCCAGCTGGAAGCTCCGTGAGAGTCCAAGTTTTATTTTTCTTGATGGACTCGATCTCTTTGCACATGGCGTCTACCCAGACTTGGTGCTCAGCAGCTTCATAGTAGCAAGATGGCTCCTCCATCGCCATAAGCATGACTTCCTCCTCTACGTGTTCTTCAAGATCCACCCTTCGAGAGTCGCGCATGACATCCTCGATGTGCCTGTAGCGGATAGTAGCCTCGTCGTTGCTGCTGTTATTACCTCCTGATAGTGGGGTAGACATGACCGCTGAAGATGCAACAATATCACCTGCTGGCGATTTAGCATCAGGTGTAGCCGTCGAACCAGTGGAAGGTGTCGAAGAGTTTGCTGCAAGATCTCCCACAGTGGAATATGACCTTGTCGGTGTCATGTGGCCTGCCGGCGGTGTCGACTCATGGGTCGAGAAAGATGGTGACGCAGGCATTGGCACGCCTATAGGGACACCTGTGAGTGGTATTGTTGGACGCAAAATTCGAGGATGGAATTTTTAAATGGTAAAAAGGTCGTTGTTTTCCCCCAAAACCCGCGTCAACAAAAGATTTTTTTTATATTTTGCTACTTATTAACCTGTATAGCAGACAGGGTCGAACTCAGGGAGGCTACAATTCCCGAGGGTTATTCAATTAATCAGAAACTAATTAAAAGAAAACATGAATCTCAAAGGACAACTATCCTTGGTTTTTGTGATTTTTTGAATCTTTTTATTTTTTTTATTTCTATTTTTTATATTTTCGGATTTTCAAATTTTTAGTGATTTTGATTTTGCAATTTTTTTAATTTTCGAAAATGACAAACAATATGAACGAGATCAAGAAGATGCACACCAACTCTTTTGCAATTTTCAATTATACCGAAAATGCTCAAAAAATGAAAGGAAAACATTTCTGGATTTTAAAAGTTTTGAAATGTTTTTGAGAATTTTTGTGGAATTTTTAGATGTTTTTGTATTTTTCTAAAAATTAAACAGTTAGGAAATAAGAAAATGTGCACAGCCTGGAGTAATTTGCAACTTGAAAATATTTTAAGTGCACAAAACTCCTGACAATTATTTTTAAGACAAACTAGAAATAATTATTTACAAACAGGAACTGAAATCACAATTTTTAGATTTTTGTAGAATTTTTTATGATTTTTAGAAGATTTTTAATATTTTTAATTTTTTTGAGTTTTATAAATGAATAATGCGTGAAAATTGGTCTGAAATTAAAAGACAATAAAATCAAACTAATCTAATTTTTTTGGAATTTTTGGAGCTATTTTCGAATTTTTATGAATTTTCGAATTTCAAGAAGACAAAAAGGCACTATTTTGATTTTTTAATAATAATAAATGAAGAACAAATCCAATGGAAAATTTATGCTAAGAAGATAATCACATCAGGAGTATAGCACAATTTTCGCAAAATTTTTGGATCATGAATAACATGTATTTCAATCAAAGAGAGCACACAAATTAACGTTATGCAGTTCTAGGACTAGAATGTAAATATTGTGAATGTTTGGACTTAAATGTAAATAGTCAATGTTTTTACCTCAAATGAATAATAAAAATGAATAAAAAGGCTAAAATGCAATTTTACCCATATATCACGAGCTTGGCATGTGCTTCAGACTCTGGTAGGGGCTCTTTCGTAAATTCAAAAACCTTGAAGGTGTAACTGTAATTTCCCCAAATAAAGTTGAACTGGCGGGGACTCGTTTGTAATATCAGAAACGTCGGAGGCGCAAGATGCAATTTGTTCAATTTTTTATTCAAAAATCTCAAGGAAGCCCTAGGGTTTGTTCTCTTCGTAACTTAACCAAGAGGAGCCAAAGGGGGGCGCCGCCCCCTTTCTTCTTCCACGCGTGGATGATGTGGTGACGGATCGGCGGTTGAGGAGTGGTTGATGAGCAGCCTCGAGGTCGGCGGAGAAGGACGCGGCAAGGGGGACACGTGGAGAAGGCGGTGTGGCGGGAGGTCGACGCGCAGGAGGGATGCTGTCGCGGGCTCGGGCGGTGCGGCGGATCTTCTGGAGGGGCGTCGCCCGAGGCTGGAGTGGAGCGGAGGTGGGGACGCTCGTCGCTCGCGCGACCTGGCGGAGATGGGGTGGCGCACTGCACTGCGGGAAGATGCTGGAGGCGGGGACGCCGGCGGCGCGGTAGCGCAGCAGGCGCGGGCGGCAGGGGTGATGGCTATGCCGCCCCCTTTGCTGCTGTCTTTTTTTATTTTTTTATTTTTTTTGTTTTATTATGTAAACATTGAACAAATCAAAGAAGAAAAAAAACTTTTTTTTTGCAAACCCGGAAATAGAAATAGAAAGGATATTTTTTTATTTTTATCTTTTTATAATTTTTTTTGATCTTTTTAATGTTCTCCTGCAAAACAAATTTTAGATAAAGAAGAAATAACATTTTTTTTATTTTTTATTATCCTGCAAAACAAACGTTAGAAATAAAGGAAATTTTTTTATTTATCTACAAAATCGGAAAGTGAATGGAGATCCGGCAAACGATGAGGGATTCGAATCCGATCTCCGGCCACCGTACGTAGCCGGAGTTGAGAGATCGTGGACGGTAGAAATAGAACGTGGAGAGATCGAGAAAATGAGATGAAAAATCGAGTCGATGGTGGAATAAATCGTGGTGAATTTTCTTAAGATCTAGAAGAACAAAATGACGATAAAAATGCGACAAAATAAAAAGCGACTAAACTAAGATAAAATGCGAAGAAAAATGCGGATCTCACCTTAGGAGTGGAATATGGTCCGTGAAAGCCTCGACAAGGCCGACTCGCTGTCACCGGACAGCTTGGAGGCTAGGCAACTTCCTCGACGAAATTTCTCTCGGAGATCGGGCTCCTCTCTCTAAAGATTGCTCAGGTTGGAATGAGGGAGATGGAGCCATATAAATAGAAAAGAGAGACATTTGAATTTTTGAATTTTTGGATAAGAAGATAAGAGATGAATTTTTGATTTTTTTTGGTGGAAGAGATAACATGAGAGATAAAACAGAAAGATAAAATTATTTACAAAATTATCTAATTTTTTTGAATTTTCGTCACTTTATTTATTGGAATTTGAAAATGTTATTTTTTTTATTTTTTTATGATGGTTGGTTAAAAATTGCAACTATATACATATACTATACACATATATGGTATTATATACAAGGGTAAATGATGAAATTAGCCTCTTTTTTTGTTTTAAGAATGTTATTATTTTTTTATTATTTTTTTGTTTTATTTTTGTTTTAAGTACTTAGTAAAAATATTTACAGATATACAAGTACAATATGTACAAAATACAAGGGAAAATTGCACAAACCACCCAGAAAACCGACTTTTCAACCGTAACTCCAAAAATTATGAAATCACAACCATTTTGAAAATAATTTAATTCAGAATTCAATGGAAGTGAAATTGGTTCAATTTGATATTATATGGAGCCGGAATTAATCTTCAAATTAGTGCTTAATGGCTTTTTCCAAGTGTGGCTACTTTTATTTTGTACATGATTTAATTTTGCAATCATTTTTATTATTTAGGACAGATTTTTATTTACAACTTTGGTTTTGAATGTTATTTGATTTGGGGTCAATTAAGGTACAAATAAATTAATGTCAGTTTTATACAGATATACACAAAATAAGTGAGAAACACATTTTTTTGGATTTTCTGGTTGAGTACCCTATCTCCCCCTACTTTATTCCTGGTCGATCAGGTCAAGTCTTGACCTTCTCTCGGGGTTCGGGTCATCCTGTATATAGTCTTCATTTTTTTATTTTCTTTTCTTTATTTTTCCTTTCTTTCTTTATTTATTTATTTTAGGTTAAAATTAGTAAGAAATGTACAATATTTACACATAAATGCAAGTTAGTAAGAGTATGGAGTTAGCGTTATATGCAGGTGTTTTATACGGGATTTTAAGCTAAAATAAATGAATAAAGATGACAAATCGCAGATTCATCATCTCCCTATGCTTTACCTTTGCTAGTCCCTTAACAAACACTTATTTGAAAGAATAAGTGAAGAAGAAAAGAAAGGGAAAAATAAAGAAAGTAGGACAATATTGAGTATTAAACTTATCTTCATAAAATTGTAGTTTGGAGCTCTATCGGACCTTTGGATTATTTGTGTGTCGGAACTTCTGTGAGACTTAGAATTTTAAAACCAACAGCCTTCAAGTTCTACACATCATTGTCACAGTTTTGGCCCAGAAGTCATCTTAGATCGATCCTCTTCCCAAAGCATACCCTATGAACATTGAATAATCGACTCATGTGTGTGAAAAATTTTAGCTCTTCCCATCCAGAATGCCGGACTACCATGCAAATCTCCTCTCCAATAACTCGTCCTCGGGGAGTCAGGTATTTCCTTCTAAGGTCTGTCGTGCTGTGTTCACAATCGAATTGGGGGAGAAGTTAGAAGAATGAGAAAAGAACTGGAGGGTGGTTTAATGTAGTCACCTCTCCTTGTGAAGCTGGCCAGTGTAGCCGAGTCTCCACCAAGATCTGCAGGTTTTCTTGAAGCTTGGACCTTTTTGGTCAGATATTTATTTGGTAGTAGCTTCTTTGTATTTGGAGTTTTGGTGGTTCTGCTTGGATCTTGTTGTGCCCCTACGGATATAGAATCTTTTTTTCTGTACATGTTTTGGGGTTTTAGAAAAAATTGTGCCCAACCGTCCATCCCTTTTCCGAAGCTTTATTTCAACCCGTACTCCGGTCTTTAGATTTCCACGCTACAGAAAAGAAACTCACACAGTCTTCCAACATCCCGTCTGAGTTGAGCTAAGTGCATAGTGCGGGAGTACAAATTAATTCGCTATTCCAGAGTTGTACCCAGAATGAAGAGACCAGGTTAGACACTAAGGGTCAATTGCTGCACATTGTCATGTGGAACTCAAAGAATTAAGTCAAAGACCTGAAGCTTCTAAAATCCTATTTCTCAGTGAAGTTCCTCTAAGAATTAGGTGGATTAAGGTCCAACTAAGCTCCATTCTTCAATTTTATTCCAGACATAGTTTAAATATCAATACTATCCTGAAAAATGCACATGCAAATGCAGACTATGAACAATGCAGAGAGTTTTTTTAAAGAATGATGCACATGTGAAAAGAACCATTTTTTTAAATAATTTTCTAATTTTGAACTTTTTATGGATTTTTGGAGAAAAATGCAGATGTGAAAGAAAGTTTTTTTTATGCAAATTTTTATGATTTTTGGTTTTGTAGTTTTTTTTAAAGGAGAAAGGGTTAGTAATATATACAAGTATATACAAGAGACTTTTTTTTGTTTTTTTGTGTGTTTTTTTTGTTTTTGTTTGTTTTTTGTTTGTTTTGTTTGTTTTTTTTGTTTTTTCTCTCTCTCTCTCTCTCTCTTCCCATTTTTTTTGTTTTTTTTTTTGTGTTTTTTGTTTTTGTTTTTGTTTTTGTTTTTTGTGTTTTTTTGTTTTTTTTGTTTTTTTTGTTTTTTTGTTTTGTTTTTTTTTTGTTTTGTTTTTTGTTTTGTTTTTTTTTTTTGTTTGTTTTTTTGTTGTTTTTTTGTTATTTTTGTTGTTTTTTTTGTGTTTTTTTGTTTGTTTTTTTTACACACGTGGATTTTACAAAATATACACATAACCCCTCAAATAAATGTATTTAAAAGTACGAGTTATGTCTAAAGTATATATACAATATATACGACACCCCCTATACTTAGCTCGAACTATGTCCTCATAGTGATCAGAGAGCGACAAAGGAAGACATAACTCGTGCTAAGCAAAGAGAGGTGAAAAGACTCCTATGCTACAACAACTCAAAGAAAAGATAAAATGAAGAGAAGTTGGTGATCCCCCCCTATACTTAGGATCAAGTAATCCTAAGTATAGTGGAATGTACAAAGGGGAAACCGATGAAGAGAATGTACAGACTCACAAAGACACGATATGAACAACATCACCCCCCATACTTAGGGTAGAGTATCCCTAAGTATAGGCAACAACAACAAGGGTGATAAACAGGACGAATATGAACAACACAAATCCTTCACCCCCCTATACTTAGGATAAAGCACATCCTAAGTATAGCATATATACACACACACACACGGAAAAGGGGTGAATGATAAAACGGGAGAAGATAGAGTGAAACGAAAGGATATACAAGAGGAGTGGATTTACAAAGGTTAAGAAGTTCGAAAACGAACCTTCTTGCGGGACCGCTGAGGTATGGATTTGACAAGGTGTAGGTCGATATCGGGATTATCATTAGATATGAACTGAGTAGAATCGACCAAGAATGTATGCTCAGCGGTTTCAGATTGTGCAGGCCTAAACCGGTTATTGGAAGTAGTGTGACCATGTCCTGCTTGGGAAGTCTCGCAAACATCAAAGTAGAATGGCTCGAAATCATTATCAGAAGAAGTAGGATCAATTTCAGCCTGGCGAGCCTCTACTGGATCATCATCTTTATCAAAAGGCCCAAATTCCTTTATAAAAGTAATCAAATCAAATTTGGACTGATCGGTCTCATCTGAATCAGGGTGAGTAGGAACGGACTTATCAGTGAAAGTAGTCGAATTGTGTCCGTCATGTTTAGTCTCAGAGTCTGCCTTCCGCTCTAGGGTGTCTATCGTGTAAATCCCGCGGATGTCATCAATGCATCGCCACATACCAGAAGAGGGAACTCCAAGGTCTATGCTTTCCGAGTCCTCCTCCTTGAAGAGGAATTCTCGGGTCTCAGTATCATCCATCATATAGCAAAAATCTCTGGTATTATCATCATGATCAAAGTCCTTGGGGTTGTCTAACACGGGTGGGCTCTCATGGGATGCGGGTTTCTGGATGGTAGTGGGTGTAGTGATTAACACATCGCTCCCTACATCAGAACGGAAGCGAATCTCTCCTGAACCATAGTCAATAACGGCTCCCGCAGAGGCAAGGAAAGGCCGTCCCAGGATGATTGGAGGGTGCTCCACAGGGGTGGAGGTCTCCATGGGCATTACAACAAAATCCGAAGTAAAATCCATGCTCTGAATGATAATGACAGCAATACCCTTCGGCCTCTTGATAGATCCATCAGCAAATTGAACTATCATCCTGGCTTTCTTCAGAGGCCCAAGATGAAGAGACTGTACCATAGAGAAGGGTATTATGTTAATTGACGAACCGCCGTCAAGGAGAGCGTTATCACAAGAATAGTCAGATATGGAGCAACTCACAAGAGGTGTGGCCGTGTTCCCTTTCTTAAAATATGGATGGTGAGAGATGGCGTAGGCAGTGGCCAAGATCAAGATGTGATGCTCAGATCTTCTCCTTCTCTTTCTCTTCTTGTGTTGAGGAGTAGATAAATCTGTCATGGCCTGTTGAAGTGGGGCTTTAATGATCAAACACAATACAAACCCCCAATTCACCAACTCAACGCAATGTGAAGACCGTGAAGGTTCGGTCTCTTAATCTTGTATGTTTTAGAGTTAGGTGATAATCACAAAGTTGTACAAACACTTAGGTTGAATTATGGGATTTGGGCACTAACCTTAGTGTGTACGCGAGCAAGTTAAAACGAATACAATGAGGGGGTTACTCTCCCCAAAACAATGATTTTTCCTTGTATTTTTTTAGGGTCGAGTTTTCTTTAGCAGTCCCAAATTTTAGGCAGTTATCACTTGGTTAAAATATTTTCAAAGAATCGCCTACCGAGTGTCCAATTTCCTTTTTAACTTATGTGAGTGAAAACAAGGGAGGAGATCGGAAATGCCAATGCGCGATTAAAAACGATGATGCATGCAGGGGTTAGAGATGCGTACCTTGTCGCCAGCACTCTACATGCAAGTGATCCGTGCAGAACTTAAATACAGAAAATAAACTAACCTATATGCAAATGCAAGTAAACCGTCCTAGATGATAACTTCTATTAATGGGTAAGAACAAGTTAATTTGATTAAGTCCAAATTACGATCTACTCTATAGGCATAGAAATTCTTGTTTAGGGTGTTTGGACCTAATTAAATACCTGGCTCAAGCAAATTAATTAAAGAAATCAATAGATGGCTTTCGAAATCCACGGAAAACAAAGAAAATAAAGGCGATGAAAACAAAACCGATGAGGTCCCCCAAGTGCACCGGCACTTGGCGAAACAGACCCCGCAACAAATGAATGTCCGTTTACAAGAGTTCAAATGCTAGAAAATAAAAACTCTCTCTCTTTTTTCGGCTCTTTCAATTTTCTTCTCCTCTTCTCACGCTATCCTGCGGCTTGGTGAAGAATCAAGCCGCCTCCACGTCGTTTGGGTGCTTCGGCTCTCCTAGGATCGCCTCCTTCGCTCCACGGGCCCTCGCAAGAAAAAGAAAGGAGAATGTGTAAGAAACACAATTTTCAAATATGAGAAAATGATGAAATGAATGCAATGGATATGAACAATGGAATAATGTGGCAAACAGATATTTACAACTAAGAATAGCATGTCAAAAGAGAAACCTAACTACCCTCGCCGTGCCTCCCCGGCAACGGCGCCATTTTTTTGAGCGCGAAATTCGAGGACGGAAATTAATTGGTAAATGGTAAATAGGTCGTTGTTTTCCCCCAAAAACCCGTGTCAACAAAAGATTTATTTTTTTTATATTTTGCTACTTATTAACCTGTATAGCGGACAGGGTCGAACTCAGGGAGGCTACAATTCCCGAGGGTTATTCAATTAATCAGAAACTAATTAAAAGAAAACAAGAATCTCAAAGGACAACTATCCTTGGTTTTTGTGATTTTTTGAATCTTTTTATTTTTTTTATTTTTATTTTTTTATATTTTCGGATTTTCAAATTTTTAGTGATTTTGCAATTTTTTTAATTTTCGAAAATGACAAACAATATGAACGAGATCAAGAAGATGCACACCAACTCTTTTGCAATTTTCAATTATACCAAAAATGCTCAAAAAATGAAAAGAAAATATTTTTGGATTTTAAAAGTTTTGAAATGTTTTTGAGAATTTTTGTGGAATTTTCAGATGTTTTTTTTTATTTTTCTAAAAATTAAACAGTTAGGAAATAAGAAAATGTGCACAACCTGGAGTAATTTGCAACTTGAAAATATTTTAAGTGCCCAAAACTCCTGACAATTATTTTTAAGACAAACTAGAAATAATTATCTACAAACAGGAACTGAAATCACAATTTTTGGATTTTTGTAGATTTTTTTATGATTTTTAGACGATTTTTAGTATTTTTTTAATTTTTTTGAGTTTTATAAATGAATAATGCGTGAAAATTGGTCTGAAATTAAAAGACAGTGAAATCAAACTAATCTAAGTTTTTTGGAATTTTTGAAGCTATTTTCGAATTTTTATGAATTTTCGAATTTAAGAAGACAAAAAGGCACTATTTTTGATTTTTTAATAATAATAAATGAAGAACAAATCCAATGGAAAATTTATGCTAAGAAGATAATCACATCAGGAGTATAGCACAATTTTCGCAAAATTTTTGGATCATGAATAACATGTATTTCAATCAAAGAGAGCACACAAATTAACGTTCTGCAGTTCAGGGACTAGAATGTAAATACTGTGAATGTTTGGACTTAAATGTAAATAGTCAATGTTTTTACCTCAAATGAATAATAAAAATGAATAAAAAGGCTAAAATGCAATTTTACCCATATATCACGAGCTTGGCATGTGCTTCAGACTCTGGCAGGGGCTCTTTCGTAAATTCAAAAACCTTGAAGGTGTAATTGTAATTTCCCCAAATAAAGTTGAACTGGCGGGGACTCGTTTGTAATATCAGAAACATCGGAGGCGCAAGATGCAATTTGTCCATTTTTTTTATTCAAAAATCTCAAGGAAGCCCTAGGGTTTGTTCTCTTCGTAACTTAACCAAGAGGAGCCAATGGGGGGCGCCGCCCCCATTCTTCTTCCACGCGTGGATGATGTGGTGACGGATCGGCGGTGGAGGAGCGGTTGATGAGCGGCCTCGAGGTCGGCGAAGAAGGACGCGGCAAGGGGGACACGTGGAGAAGGCGGTGTGGCGGGAGGTCGACGCGCAGGAGGGATGTTGTCGCGGGCTCGGGCGGTGCGGCTGATCTTCTGGAGGGGCGCCGCCCGAGGCTGGAATGGAACGGAGGCGGGGACGCTCGCCGCTCGCGCGGCCCGGCGGAGATGGGGCGGCGCATCGCACTGCGGGAAGATGCTGGAGGCGGGGACGCCGGCGGCGCGGTGGCGCAGCAGGCGCGGACGGCGGGGTGATGGCTATGCCGCCCCCTTTGCTGTTGTCTTTTTTTTTATTTTTTTTGTTTTATTATGTAAACAGTGAACAAATCAAAGAAGAAAAAAAACTTTTTTTTGCAAACCCGGAAATAGAAATAGAAAGGATATTTTTTTATTTTTATCTTTTTATAATTTTTTTTGATCTTTTTAATGTTCTCCTGCAAAACAAATGTTAGATAAAGAAGAAATAACAAATTTTTTTATTTTTTATTATCCTGCAAAACAAACGTTAGAAATAAAGGAAATTTTTTTTATTTATCTACAAAATCGGAAAGTGAATGGAGATCCTGCGAACGATGAGGGATTCGAATCCGATCTCCGGCCACCGTACGTAGCCGGAGTAGAGAGATCGTGGACGGTAGAAATAGAACGTGGAGAGATCGAGAAAATGAGATGAAAAATCGAGTCGATGGTGGAATAAATCGTGGTGAATTTTCTTAAGATCTAGAAGAACAAAATGACGATAAAAAATGCGACAAAATAAAAAGCGACTAAACTAAGATAAAATGCGAAGAAAAATGCGGATCTCACCTTAGGAGTGGAATATGGTCCGTGATCGCCTCGACAAGGCCGACTCGCTGTCACCGGACGGCTTGGAGGCTAGGCAACTTCCTCGACGAAATTTCTCTCGGAGATCGGGCTCCTCTCTCTAAAGATTGATCATGTTGGAATGAGGGAGATGGAGCCATATAAATAGAAAAGAGAGACATTTGAATTTTTGAATTTTTGGATAAGAAGATAAGAGATGAATTTTTGAATTTTTTTTGGTGGAAGAGATAACATGAGAGATAAAATAGAAAGATAAAATTATTTACAAAATTATCTAATTTTTTTGAATTTTTGTCACTTTATTTATTGGAATTTGAAAATGTTATTTTTTTATTTTTTTATGATGGTTGGTTAAAAATTGCAACTATATACATATACTATACACATATATGGTATTATATACAAGGGTAAATGATGAAATTAGCCTCTTTTTTTGTTTTAAGAATGTTATTATTTTTATTATTTTTTTGTTTTATTTTTGTTTTAAGTACTTAGTAAAAATATTTACAAATATACAAGTACAATATGTACAAAATACAAGGGAAAATTGCACAAACCACCCCAGAAAACCGACTTTTCAACCGTAACTCCAAAAATTATGAAATCACAACCATTTTGAAGATAATTTAATTTAGAATTCAATGGAAGTAAAATTGGTTCAATTTGATATTATATGGAGCCGGAATTAATCTTCAAATTAGTGCTTAGTGGCTTTTTCCAAGTGTGGCTACTTTTATTCTGTACATGATTTAATTTTGCAATCATTTTTATTATTTAGGACACATTTTTATTTACAACTTTGGTTTTGAATGTTATTTGATTTGGGGTCAATTAAGGTACAAATAAATTAATGTCAGTTTTATACAGATATACACAAAATAAGTGAGAAACACATTTTTTTGGATTTTCTGGTTGAGGACCCTATCTCCCCCTACTTTTTTCCTGGTCGATCAGGTCAAGTCTTGACCTTCTCTCGGGGTTCGGGTCATCCTGTATAGAGTCTTCCTTTTTTTTCTTTTCTTTATTTTTCCTTTCTTTCTTTATTTATTTATTTTAGGTTAAAATTAGTAAGAAATGTACAATATTTACACACAAATGCAAGTTAGTAAGAGTATGGAGTTAGCGTTATATGCAGGTGTTTTATAAGGGATTTTAAGCTAAAATAAATGAATAAAGATGACGAATCGCAGATTCATCAGGTATATAACCACCTTCGTTCATCTTCATGTTGTACTCCTCCTCGATGATGAAATCTGATGCATTTCCGTCGCTCGTACCTGCATTCCATTTCCATTGCATATTTTCTTCGAATTTTACATCACGACTCACATGAACTTTGTCGCGATGTAGATCATACAAGCGATGAGCCTTGCAACCTTCCTCAACTCCAAGATATACCATCGAATGGCTTCGATCGTCAAGTTTCTTCAGATTCAGTGTTGTTACTTCGCATGCGCTATACAACCAAACACACGAAGGTACGTTAGATGTGGTTTTCTTCCATTCCAAGCCTCAAATGGAGTACGATTCCCGAGCGCCTTTGTCGGAAAGCGGTTCAAGAGATACACTGCGTGCCGAACTGCCTCCCCCCAAAGTCTTCTTGGCATGTTCATGCTTTTGAGAAGGGACCTCGCCATTGCCATCACGGTCCTGATCCTCCGTTCCACCACACCATTTTGCTGGGGTGTATATGGCGCAGAGAGATGTCGCACAATCCCTGCTTCTTCGCACACTTTGGAGAACTCTATGGAGTGAATTCACCACCGCGATCGATCCTGAGCGTCTTTATGCGACACCCACTCATGTTCTCAACCTGTGCCTTGAATTTCACAAAGGTGGAGCATGCATGGTCCTTAGACTTGATGACGTAGACCCACATTCATCGTGAATAATCATCAATGATTAATATGTATTAATTGTTATCGGCGGGAGTTGATGGAGTGATTGGTCCACAGAGATCCATGTGCAGCAGCTCGAGCGCCTTTTTGGCTCTATAATTTGTAGCCATCGGGAATGGTTGTCTAGCCTGCTTTGCCACCAAACATCCTTTGCACAATTGATTTGAGTGTTTTATAGGTGGCACTCCTACCGCCATCTCCTTTTCGACGAGCATCTTCATTGAGTGGAAGTTGACATGCCCAAGTCTTGCATGCCACAACCATGATGGATCTTCGAGATTCGTGAGGAGGCACACTGCCTCCGCCAGGTAAAACTCAATTTGATAAAGACGGTTTGTAGTACGTCTTACCTTCATGAGTAGTTGCGCAAAAGTCTTGTCAATGACTTGTAGGTATTCCTCGTCCCTGATCACCTTGTGACCAGTCTCGGTGAGCTGTCCGAGACTCAAAATATTGCTACAGAGTCTCGGGATGTAGTACACTTCATGTAGGAGCCACTGATCTCCGTTCTTGCAATTGAATAAGATTGACCCCTTGCCCATTATCTGCACTTTCGATCCGTCGCCGAACTTGACATTACCATGACATTCTCGTCAAGGTCATGGAACTTAGACTTGTCACCAGTCATGTGCTTGCTTGCCCTATTGTCCAGGTACCGGACGTGACTGGGGGCACCCACCTCCTTCGTGCTACGCAGCTCCGGCCTCGTCTTTTCTTCGTTCAACAGAATGACCTCCTCTTGCTCCTTGCTTGATGTCGCGAGCAGTAGGGTTGCCTCGTAGTCATCGACAGAAGCAAAATGTGCCTCTGCATCTTTTTTCGGAGTCCTGCATTCCGATGCATAGTGTCCCATCTTGTTGTAGTTGAAGCACCGGATGTGGCTTTTGTCATGGCCACCACCGTTGGAGCCACTGCACCCTCCTTTCGTGACGGTCCATTACGGCCACCCCTACTGCATCCTCGTCCGCGTCCTCCCCAGCCACGATTATTTCTATTTGAGGGAGTTTGAGATTTACCTTTGTTGCTTGACGTTGAATCGCCGCCAACCTTCTTTTGCCGCATCTCCCACTCGACTTGAGTGAGCAAGAGTTGATTTCCGTCGTTGCCATTGTTTCTAGGCTTCTGCAGGCACGCTCGTTCTTCATAGGTCTTCAAGTATCCCTCATCCTCCTCGAATGGCATGGTGTCGAGATCGCAAAATTGTTCGATCCCGGCAATCACGCTAAGGAAGCGATCATGCACGGTGTCGAATAACTTCTTGACCAATGCGGCATCGTTGAGAATCGACCCAAGGTTTGCATACCGAATAGACATGTTGTTCAGTTTGCCAGCGTACTGGTCCAGGGTCTCCGTTTCTTGCATCCGCATAGCGTCGAATTCACTTTTCAATGTTTGTAACTGTGCGTTCTTGACGCGATCTGCGCCAATGAACCTGGTTTTGAGGCAGTCCTATACATCTTTTGTCGTTTTCTTGTTCGCCACTTGCATTAGGAGATCCTTCGGGAGAGCTTGGAGAAGATGCGACCTCGCCATCTTGTCCTTCTTTGTAATGACGGCCACGCCAGCCGCCGAGTCGATAGCCTCCCATACTCTTTGATCCTCCGTCATGGCCTGCACCCTGATCACCCAACTGGTGTAGTTCGTTGCCGTTAACTGCGGATAGCGGAACAACCCTCTGCCATTTTCCTGCACCGCCTCTTCCTGAGACACGATCGACATGGATTCGGATGTACCTGGGCTCTGATACCAGATGTTGGAATTTAGGGTAGGATATCACTCATAAATCCCCTCTCTATTATGGTGGATATCACGTACGCGCCTTACTCAATTTGATTGATCGAGCAAGATGGAAAACGAGCCAGAAAAACAAATGAGGGTTGTGAATAGGGTCGGGGAAGGAAAGTGACGCACTCACTCTGGATGAAGAAACAATAGAAATTGTATTTCTTGTTGATGATTTGAGATGAGTGCAAGTTACATGCTTATATAGCACCCCTATGCTAACAATAGAATGAAAGAAAAAATAGAAAAAATGCTTCCATGCAAGGAGAGCCATCCACGTATTGGCTTATTGCTAGAGAATAGGTCCAACTTGGACTCTTGGGGTACATTTTGATTATAGCTAATATCCCTTCCTCTCTACGAATGGCGGATACATCGTAGATCGAGTTTGGGAGTGCCGATAAAGGGGCTGCGACGGTTCTTAAATGGGTCTTCCATGAAATACACTTACGCAAAGGGGGTGTTGTTGGATAGAGCTCAGTCTAGTGGCTTAGATCTAGTTCTATTGAGTGTTGATATACATGTGCTTTTCTCCCTTGCTTATATCCGGAGCATGGCGGGAAGCAGGGGCGGAACTAGTATATATTATGGGAGGCCATGGCCCCCCATGATTATTATACATCACTTGTACAATGTATTAAGCTTTTAATACGCCCCCTCCTTAGTTGTATTATAATTATTGTTGTTAGAGAAAGATTGTAGAATTATTTAATGGTCTAGTGGTAGAGTGACATAGTTATTATTTTGGAGACCAGGGTTCAAATCTCATTTCCATCAATTTTACTTTTTTATATGTTTTATCTGTTGGACATGTGAGCCCACGGCGAGCCATTATGAAATAAATGTTATTGCAAATATCATTCCCTAATCTGAAATGAAGAATAAATAATTTGCATAAAAGGTCCCTCTGTACAATTAGGATTATGTACCATGGCTATCTTAATGATCATACTGTTGTTGATTCAATTATTGAATCATAGAGGCTGGTGCTTGGATGAATATCTAAAGAGTTAGATTGAGGACTTATTAAGCACTGTCAAATGATTGTTAAGATGTGATCTCCAGCCTGAGTAGGAGATAGCAATCCTTTCTCACATAGGCTGATATCTGACCAACCTCTTGATGTAGGTCCACTGCATAGGAATAAAGATTCGGGGGTGTAAGATTAGTTAGGTCAAAGAGTTGACTTAACGAGATCGAGATAACCTAAGTCCTATGATGAATACTGTCACAGCATAGGCACGCATCCTCTGACCAGAGACAGATGTATTGCTATATATCTGAGTATGTACATTTGACAGACCAATAGATTGACGACCTAACCAAGGTTTATACACCGGTGCGTTGGTGTGCATATAAGGGCATATGAGTAATACGATCTCTCAAAGGGATCATACATGTTCACTACTGAATCGGAAGACATGAGCTCACTCAT
Source organism: Ottelia alismoides (assembly GCA_037367405.1). NCBI lineage: Eukaryota > Viridiplantae > Streptophyta > Magnoliopsida > Alismatales > Hydrocharitaceae > Ottelia > Ottelia alismoides. The sequence continues at coordinate 1,309,181 of JAZKJV010010825.1, forward strand.
GAGATATTGTGAAGAATCAAATTCCGTGCACGGTTGTCTTGCTTTGGAAGCTTGACTGAATTTGTAGGTTTGATATATACTTTTGGAAAGTATATGATCAAGACCTAGGTATGATATATGCTTTTAGAAAGTATATGATCGATATCAAATCCCAATGATCAAATGAGAAACTTAGTGATCAAACCCTGAAGAAGACAGTGTAAAATTGATCTTGATCTTCTGGTTGACCATGGGTCTTCCAGTATGCAGGATGTACAGGTATTGGGAATACCTGAGGGTGATGTGATCATAAACGATTGTATATCCATGACGCTTCCATTCCGAGGGAGTTATGAAACAGGTCTGGATTTTAGTGACTCCTTTCAGTAGAGAAGCAATATGATCTTAGTCCAAGTGTTGGACATTGGTCTGAATGAAATTCAGATGCAATGAGAAGATTAGATTTGCGGTCTTTATTTAATCAAGCATCTGTGGGAGGTTCGTAGGATCTGGATTTGAGATAAGATCTCAATATCCAAGTCACTATACATGGAATAATACAATTGCCATGTCCTTATCTCCAAGTATCCGTGGAGAAAGCACATTATTCTTGAAAGGGTTCAAGAATAATTCATTTGATGAAATGCATATCCAAGCGAGAAGGACTTGATGATTAAATGAGATTTAATTATCAAGCATAATATGAATATGTTTCATATTATTATCCAAGATAATTAAATGGGATTTAATTATTAAGGATTAGAGAATGTGGATAATACTATTCATGATATATGTGTATTATGAATATGATTTATAATATATATATAAGAGAGAATTTATGTAAAACAACATTTGTTAATTAATAATGTGGATTGGATTCACATTTATTAATTAATTAGAAATGCAATTTACAAATTAGTTTGGGTTGTGAATATGATTCACATAATGTTCAATGGCATGATTGAAATATTCACAAATTAATTTGGAATTAATTTGGTGAATAATTTTGTGATAATTTTTATTACAAAATTAATTAAGAAATAATAAGATAAAATAAAAAGGAGGTAAAACAACCAACTAACTTATAGGTGGCGTCACCTATGAATTATTCATAGGTGATGCCCCCTAAAATCAAGGGTGGTTGGTTGACTCCCTTTTTTTGTTATCACATTATCTCTTAATTAGTTAATTTATGTTAAATTAAATTATGTTGATAATGTTGCAACATATTTTAATTTAAATTAATGTTGTTGGTTTTAACCAACAACAATCATAGCCATTGATTTTACACGGACCAAGCCTGACCGTTGGATCCATGTGTCCCATGGATTGAGATCCATTGGATCCTAAACTAATATAAAAGGAGGGCTAGGGTAGCCTTCTAAGGTACATCATCTAGAGTTGTAGAAGACTACTACTCTCTCTCTCTCATTCTCATGTGGGCTCTCTCCCTCACAATTCTAAGTGGTCGTCCACTTTGCATTTGACGAGGAGAGCGTCTTGCATTCGCCTTCGACGACTCGTGGATCTCCATCTTCTTTGGAGTTGCTTACTCTAAAGGAAGATGATGGATTTTGTTTGACGAAATCGGGAGAGCCATCGCTTGGATCTTCATCAAGGATTGCGGGAGGTACGCGACTCATCATTTTGCTCGCAAGTGCGTTCTTCGTGGGTCGGACTTGAGACAGAAGGATCTCTCGTTTGGGATCTCGTGATCACAACCACGCTTCAAGAGGTATTCATTATACTTTGTGGTTTGATGAAACGATCCGAGAAGTGTTCTCGTGATCATGTGGTTTCATCTTTAATTTTAAAATTTTTAATTTCCGCCGCATCTAACATCTAGTACGACTAGTTGCTCCGATTGCATATGATGCAATCAACACGCTTCCGTGATGCGCTTAAGGATACTCAATATCCTTCATTATCCTAACACTTCTAAAGCATCAAAATAATTTTATATAAAATTGTATTCGAATTTATTTATCTCTCCCATTATTTTTAGTACTCCTTGTAAATAAAATAAATTTTATTGTTTCCTTTTAATCATGAATTATTTCAAAATTTCACCGACAATTTAGCCTTTTTAGGATGGATTTAAAGATGCTTAAATTATTATATTTATCCCATTTTAAAAATAGCCGCTGAAATCTATTTGAAATTCTAACATTAATAATAGATTTAAATTCTATGTTTATCAAGATTGAAAGAGATTCATTTTAAAATATTATTTTTTTAAAAAAATATCATTCGAAAATACATAGATTTTTCCATTTTTGAGCATATATAATAGTTGTATACTCGACCCCTCCTTGATGAAATTCCTGATTCCGCCCTTAACGGGAAGGTGGGGTTTGCATGTAGGTGGCCCTATCATTGTTGCAGGTGATACTCGTAGAAGATAGAAGAGCTCTTCGAGCTCTCGATGAAGAATGTTCTATAGAAACGGAGTGTTGGGAGCACTGATGGTGGGTGGCACACAATGCTGACGGTGAAGATGAAGCTCTGTCATTCTCTGGCGATTGATCTCAAGGACGACCCGTGAGTTTCCTTGTAGACGATTTCATATGTGTATGATTTTTGCACACCGTGTTCTGCGCATTTGTTTTCATAAGTTTAGATGGTTCCATAAGTTTCAAAAAACCAAGTAACAGGTTGGTTTCTTACAAAGGAGTTAACTCTCATGAATGTTTCTTTCCTCTGATCGATGAGTTCTCCAGCATTTGCCAATCCTCCATTCAGTGATATCCATTTTTGTTTGGAATTTTTAGACACATAATCATGCATAGTTTTGATATTACGTACATAATCTCTCATAATCGTGAATTACACCGGAACTCTGCATTGTGCTCTACTATTCAATTTCACAAAACACATAAGGTTATGGATGTGAAAATCCCTGAGAGGTAAGCATTATTTGGGGTTCTGGATGTAATTCGTGATTAAAGAAGGTTATATACGTAATATTAAAGTATGAAAAGTTATATGTGTAAAAAATTCTTTTTGTTTTTAGATTTTCCCCTTACGTATGGAGCCTCCATTTGTACCTAAGAACATCAGACGATAGGTGAAGCAATTTCCATGGCCTTAGCCCTCACCGGATCCCTCATTAGTTTTTAGGTAAGGATCAAGGAGTCCTCAGGTTCAATAATCGAGCAGTTTCCTTCAGAAAGTTTCATTGAACCAGAAAGGAGGCTCATTAGTCTCGGTGATCCCATGATTTCGAGATCTCTCTAAGTTTTTTAGGAAAACGAGTAGTTTCCATATTTCTTTGTGATTCTTTTTAGCTTTTCAGAGTGTTTTCTTCTGCAGGTTAATGTCACGATCCGGTTTACGGTCTAGTAAGTAGTACTAGTATTTCTTCGCAGGGATGAAGTCAGGAATTTCTGCTTGGGGGGGCCAAATTGTTGAGACTATATATATATAATTTATCTTTGTTACTATTTCTCATTGTAATTATTAAATATTTTGCAAGTGTATTTCACAAAGATACCATCGTAAATTCACAATTTTTATGTAAATACCCTACAAATATTGTATTGACAAAAAGAGCCTTACAAATTCTTCAAATCAAAACCTTTCATCAACATGATGTTAAGTTATACCGATAAAATTAAGACTTTTAAATAAATAATATTAAATCACTCCTAATGTAGGAATGTACAGAGATATATATATACATATATAAATGCACTTTGATTTCCACATATATTTGTGCATGTATTTGTATATTTATTTTAAAATATAGCTGCAGATTTATTTTTAGTTAAAAATAATAAAATCTTTTACCTTTTTATGTATTTAATATAGTTTTTATGAAATACATATATATTATTTTTGTATCATAATAAATCATTCAATTCATATAAAACACATTTCTTAATACTATGACCTTCCTAACATAAGCGACAGTTTTCACTAAATATTTCTCTTTTATCAAAGCTTTGTTTTTTTCTTGTGATATTGCAAACATTGAAGTAGATTTTATATCTTATACACAATTTTCTGGATATGGTAATACACATTCATATTCATCGATATCAACAACGCCATAGATGCAGATATGGAAATACTCATACGTTTTTTCATAACTGATCATTTATATAGTCATTTTGGTATCTTTTATAGAATGATATTACTCTTTATACTCTAGATGATTATCTTAGTAATTCCACCTTTTTTTGTTGAGTTTATTTATTTTTAAATTAAAGTGTTTAAAAAGATATAAAATAGGTATTGCACAATTTGTAAATGCTAATAGTCAATTGCTATTATGTAAATGCTAATAGTCAACTGTATTTTTTAATAAAGGAAATAGTTTACTACAAAAAAATGAGTCTATATGGATGTTTTTTAAATCTATCATATTTCGTCCATTTTAATATACAATAAGAAATAGTATTTATTTCAGAATAATTTTTATGTTAGAATTAGTGACGAATGTCATATTTATAGTTATATCATTAGTGAAGGATCATAAAGAGTGCTTATCCATCGCTATTTTTTTTGAATACGAACTAATCGTCGTAATGAAAATTGCGGTAGCTCAGCGTTTCTATATGGATCATCAATATTGATGTCATAATATGCATTACATTTATCCTTAATTTCATGTATAAAAAGATCATTTCACATCGAAATACTAGATGTCATTAACAATTTAAAAGGGACATTATGGTGATGAATTAAAAAGGACCACTAGTTACATTATTGTTCGATTTATGTGCAACATCTAGTTACGTAAAACATACAAATGTTGATAATTATATTATTGCATTCATTTCATATTATTGATTTTTTTATTCGGAGATAGGAGGGATTAGAGATGCCGTCAGACGGATACAGATATGGATATATGTATTCCCACATCAGTATCTTTTTTTAAATACAAATGTAATGCATATATAGATTGACGTATGAAAAGCATGTTATATCCGTAAAAGATGGATACCAATATAAAATGGATACATATCGCATATGAACAATATTAGAAATATTCTTTATATTAGCTTAAATATACATGTATAGGATAGAGTACAAATAATGTAAATATAATAAATATGCTTATCTTTTAACAATTATACCAGATATGATAAAAGAAGGTATACAATTATGTTATATAAAGTTATAAATAATGTACAATTATATTTAGGGTAAAATGCGTGCAGCCCCCTAGGGGAAGCTAACTTGGCTCCCCCGTCACATTTTCCCCATTTTTTATATTTTTTAGAAAAATGAATCCATGAAAATTCATCATTATATCAATATATTATTACATTTAAGTTTCATGATAAATAGAGACTCCTATGTAAGGTTTTAAAAATCGGACCAGACATTGAATCGGTCAGTCTTCGGTTCAGTCCACGGACTATCAGTCCAAACAGGTTGGACGATGATGATGTCAGCATGACATCATCATTTCTATCAACTCGGAAAAAACTGACAGGTTTAATGTACTGGTCCGACTGGTCGAATTGGTTTTTTGAACTAATAAAACTAGATACATATATGTAAGTAAGTATATATATATATATTTTAATAAAATAATAGTTTAAAATGTCAAATCTTTCAATAAAATAACATGATTGTCTATTTCGAATAAAACTATATAAAAATTAGTCACATTTTCAAGCATTATATATGAATACAATATTATAATCATTTATTTATAGTTATTTCTTGAAAAATACTCTAAGAAAGTAGTGGCACAACTTATATTCCAAAAAAGAGAGGGATGTAACTGATATTGCAGAAGTCAAGAAGGGCACAAGTGATTAAAATATTAATTTTAATTATTCAAATCTTTATTTTTTTTTGAAATTTATCAAATCAACAAAATTGGGTCAATTCGGACTAACCCGATCTAACCACCCAGGTCAAATCGATCTGACCACCGATTGGACCTAATTTTTTATTTTATTATTTTTTGAAATTAATTACATAAAACCAAACGAACTGACCGAGTCAGAGCGGATTCTCGATCCAACTGGTCTAGTTTTTTAACCCATGCTCCTACAGCCTGCTTCTAGACAATCATTTTTTAATGGTCGTAGAATTGTTGAAAGGTCTTGCCTGGATAGAGGTCATAGGAGTCTTTCTTTCATAAAAATTTGAATGAAATAATATAGAGATATAATAATGAAAATCATGAAAGAATTTTTAAAAAAATTGAAGAAAATGGATAAAGTAGGATGATAGGACCCAAGTTAGCACTCCTATGGGGCAGCCATATTTACCCCTATATCTAAATGGATATATCAATTCAAATATAGATTTTTGTTGATATGAATGTGATATCAATATTTGTATCAGTTTGAAAACAAATGAGGATACATATATCAGAATTTGTATGATATTGATACGATGGTGGATCAAATACCGATGTATCTATATATATACAACTAGTAAAAAGGAGATGATGCGGGCATTATATACAACTTATTATTTTTCATAATTAACTATGTTGTGTATAAATCGTATTCTATTATAATTAAATATAATACATAGAATGAATTAAATGGGAGATGGGGGGCCAGGCCCCCTCCTACCCCCTTTGTCTCTGTCCCTGTTCCTTTGTCGTTTTTGCACAAGAGCAGATGAAGGAATTCTAACGCATGTAGGCGTTGTTTTCTGCTTAGAGACCCCATTTGAGTTTGCCGTCGTAGCTTTTCTTTTCCTGAATCCCCAACAACCCATATTGCTTGGGGTGTCAAGTAGGGTTTGAAGCAAAAAAATCCCAAAGGTCATGTTCGGTTGGTGAAATGATCTGGGAATAAGGGGGTAACTCCCCTCCCGACGTGGTTTCTAGAGGTATGATTATTCATTATCTTCGGAGTTTTGGAAATCTCACATCGAGCGATCACCTTCTCTCCCATTCCGCCCTTCACCTCATTTCCTGCACTTTCCTCCTCCAACGATTCTCTTCCCCTCCCCTCCCACGTACTCCTCCCACCATATGTCATTCCCTTCTCTTGCGATGCTCTCGAAACGATGTCTTTCTTGTCACCTGTTGTCGACTTTTTTTTCAAGCTTTATTGATCGTCTTTGCTCCATATGATCTCCAGATCTTGTCGTTGATCTCTTTAATCACCATCAATGGTAGCGGGTGGTGCTCTTCCTTGATATATAGCTCATACCAGAGCCCTTGGAGATAGGGTTGTGGTGTCCTTGGCTCTATGTAGCCTTCTACCATATCCTCATACATGAAAATGAGATGAAATTTAGGAAAAATATAAAGCATCTAAAATCCACCTATTGTAGATTTTTGGAATTTTTGGATCAGCCAATAATCAAATATCATATTCGAAGCCTAAATTGGGTAAAGTATGCAGGTTTTCAGCATATTAATTATAATAAATAATTCAAAGCTCTAAAAATAAATTCAGCATTCACAATGGTACATCAAAAGTTGTTCTACAGAATGCAATTTTTGAAAGAGATACCAAATGTAGATTCAAATTAAGATGCAAACACATAAGCCTAAATGCAATACAGATTAGATAAGAGATAAAAAATGCTGACTGGACTTATATGAAGTTACTTAGACCCTAAGGGGGTTTTATGTAGTTTCTCCACCAGGGCATGTGTGTGGAGCATGCTTGCTTGATAAGCAGGGTGTGGACGTCAATTACGGGGAGTCCAAGGGCCTTGCGCACAAATGTTACGTTGCACAAGTGTACCTCACGTGACTGAGGTAGGCAGGGATGCAAGGCATATATACGAAAAGATCCAGGGGTGCTTGCAATTTTTCCAAAGCTCGCGTGCCTTATACGTAAGATTGAAATGGCATGTAAGGATGTGCGTGGTTGGAAAAGGGGGTACCGCCACGAGCGAGCGCTGGGCTGCTGGGGAGATGAGGGGTAGCTACTAGTGCGTGAGGTGAGGCTTAAGGTTGCATGGAGATGTGCAGTGACTTCAGGAGGTGGAGGAAGGATGAGCCGGTTCAGAACTTGAGCTGAGGGTCGTGCCTCCGACTGATGAAGATAGGGATCTCGGAGGCAAAGCATGACCAATGTTCGCTGCTGGAAGTCGATGCCTGGAGATTTGATAATGCTTGAAAAAGAGAAAAGGCTAGCGTGGATGGAGGTGGGGGCCTACATAGATAGAGTACGACTAGGGCTCCTAGGCAATTGTCAGAGTAGGAGAAGCTCGATGCTAGAGTGGAGGTGCCAGAGAAGACCTGGACATGGAGCCTTGGAGATGAAGCCTCCGATGAAGTCGAGAGTTTTTTCCCTGACAGGGCATCCCCATCATCCAAATGCCCTGTCAGGGCATCTGACCATATTATTTCCCTGTCAGGGCATCGATCGGCGAACCGTTTGCCGATCGGCAAACCGTTTGCCGATCGAAGCTCTTTCCGGAAAACTTTTGATTTTAATATTATTAAAAATAATATAAAAAACATTTGGAATTGTGAATCGACAAACCATTTGCTGATTCACAATTCCAAATGTTTTTTATATTATTTTTAATAATATTAAAATCAAAAAGTTTCCCGGAATAATATTATATATTATTTTTATGCACAATCGGCAAACGGTTCGCCGATCGGCGAACCATTTGCCGATTGATGCCCTGACAGAGAAATACTGAGGTCAGATGCCCTGACAGGGCATTTGGATATTGAGGATGCCTGTCAGGGAAAAAACTCTGAAGTCGATGCAACAGCTCTGGTTTGGGGGTGTGTCTTGTCGGTGTATGTGTGAGCAAGTATATCGGAGATGCTTGAATGAGGTGAAGAGGCGGAGATGGCAAAAAGGGGGAAGAAAAATGCTCGACGGCATAGATTCGAAGCAGAGCAGGCATCGAGGGAGGCTCTGTGACGACGTCCACTACTCCTTGTATGTCGTCGCTGGAGGGAGGACGTTCGATGTTGTTACTGTCGGACCTGGACTCCTCGGCTAATGCTGGTATCGAAGGATGGACGGTGGAAGAGGGAGAAGAAAGGAAACGTAAGAAGCAGAGGATAGAAGAATAGAGAGGAGAAAGAAGAAGGAAAGAAAGGAAGAAGTTACCTGAGCTGGAGGAATATGCCTGGGTTGCTAGAACTAAAATTCCAGCTAGTTTTCGCTTGAGCCACTCAGCAAGGCGACGAGCTGAGCAGCCCCTTTGACTTGGAGATGCAACAAGGAGCTTAATCCTCCTTAGATCTTGACTTTGAAGCATGACCGTCGTTTCTATCAACCTATCGCACGTCACTGTCACCAATGATGTTAGGAGGTTGGTGGGCTTGCTCTCTCTGATGGTGGATGAGGTGCTCAGAGGTGTCGTGGTTCCTTTTAAAGATGGTTGCGACACGAGAGGGGGATGAGGGGTGAGTCATGTGCGTGGGGCTGTGAGGTAGAGAGAGCAGACGACCATGCGATATGGGTAGGGAATGCGGGGTAGATGCGCGGGCGGTTGCGCAACCGCTGCACGGGAGGGGAGACCTTGATATGATAGGGAGAGCGGGAAAGGCGGGGGGTTACGGGTTTGGACATGCATGGGATGAATAAGGGAGGAGAGAGAGTGAGGAAAAAAGAAAGAAATGAAGAGAGGGGGTACGTGGGTTCGCATGGGATTGTGAGAAAGAGAGAGAGGGAAAAGAGAGGGGGTTGTTGCGAGAGAGAGAGAGAGAGAGAAATGGAGGGAAGATGGGAAAATGATGGTGCCACGTGGCGGGGGTTAATAATAATAATTAAAATACTTAAGATAAATAAATAATGTAAAAAGAAAAAATAAATAATAATTAAAATAATTAATAATTAAAATAATTAATAATTAAAATATATAATGTAAAAAAACTCCAAGAAAATTCAAAAATTAAATATAAATAAAAATAAAAAAGAAATAACAAAAGGGTCAAATCAAAAGTGGTCAACATGAAAGTTGCTCTTCTCGATGAGATCTACAATTTTTGTGAAGGATCAAAAATCAAAAGAAGTCATATGCACAAATTATTTTTGAATGGTATCTTATAGGTATAAAATACCGAATTTTTATCTTTTGAAGATTTTTTGTCATTTTTTAATTAGAGAAAAATCAAAATAAGAATAGAGGAAATATGATAGGAAAGTTTACAACTTAATCTATTTTTATGGATTTTTAATAAATTAGAAAATAAAAGGATAAAATAAAGGGTATTTTGGCCAATATGTACAATATACAATAGAGGCACAAAACCCAAGTTTTACATACAAACTCTGATTTTTATGAAATTGATGTTGTTTTTAAGGTCTTTGAATGGGTATTACTTTAAAAGTGAGTAGACCTAAATCAGACACTGTATGAGAGAGATATGTATATCTTAATATTCTTAGTCTCAAATAAGGGCTCATGTTTTATTGGACAATTTTACAAGTTAGTATTTTTTAATTTTTTAATTTATTAATGTTAGTAATATATACACTATAGAGTTGATTTTATTGGATTTTGAGTTATTATAAAATAGATACAAATAGGTGAATTTGGCTAATATACAAGTGAATATGAACAAGTGAATTTGGCTCCTTATTTAATGCAAATAAGCATGCTAAAATGTGAAATTAATTATAAATGCATGGCGAATATTGCATAATAAATACAAATATGCAGATAATTGTTCGAAAACGAAGCTCTATTTTCAACTTTTAGAGTGATGAAAAATCACATATTCATCAATCTTTATCCTAGATGTGGGCTCTGTTGACATCAAACACGGTAAATAATCATCAAAGTTCTATCAATCGAAATCAGTGTCTGAGTCTGAGGGATTTGAATCACATGAGATAAAATCTGCTTCGTTAACCAGATTAGAATCATCAACCTATAAAGTGTCATATGCCACAAGTATGCTCTTTGAACTCTCATCCGTTGGCATCTGTGAATCGGCGGACTCTGAAGGTGTGACGAGAGCTCATGAAATCAGGTCTTTCCAAAATGCTTCATCATCAGTGATCACAAAAATCACACTCATGGTGGGCATTTGGCTCTCAGTTTGTCATCAACTCAGAACTATGTTCTAAGCAAGTTGAATCTCTAGCTCTCAATTCCTCAATCGTTCTATTTGTGTACTCTCACCCTCGACGCAAAAGTATACCTTCCAACTATCATGATCAAACACTACCTTGGTTTTAGCCAAGAAAGGTCATCGTATAATGATGGGGGTATCGGTCACACATTCAGGAATCTCCATGTCCAACACAACGAAGTCCACAGGGAATTTCATGCCCTAAAATGTGACGACAACGTCCTTTAGTAACCCCTTCGGCCTATTGACAGATCTATCTGCAAACTATAGAACTGCCTTGCTTTGTGTAAGAGGGCCAAACTCGAAACAATCAAGTAAGGAGGCCGGAAGAAGGTTAATTAAAGATCCCTGTCTAATAGAGTACGATCGAACTGCTGCTCATGTATATGGCATCTAACATATGGAGACCTTGCATCTGGTCTCTTGGCTGGCAATCAGTTCTGAATGACAGAGCAAGTGACATAGGTAAGCACATGTATCTCTACATTATGGTTGCGTCTCTTCTTGCTACCGATGGTAGTCTTCCATCTAAGGTTCTTTTGGAGGAGAGAAATGTTCTCTAGTGCCTCTTGTAGAGGCAGCTAGATATGAAATATGTTTATCATCTGCTTATTGAACTCTGATTGTTGTCTCTTTTTGGGATTTTCTGGTTTTTTGTCTTTCCCTAAGCGGAGCACTTGAGGGAAAGGGATAGAAGGACCCTCCTCAGAAACTTGAGGGTATGGAATGGGTTTCTGAATATGTATATGGTTGGAATCCATATAAGTATTATCAATCACCACAGATGGATCAGGCGAAGATAGAGAAACCTTTCCTTTATTCATATTTTCTTTTTCAATTTTTTTCGTTTTTTGTGTTCTTCTATGAGAGTCGTCCTCAGGTACATGAAAAGAAGGCAACACAACTGGGCTCTCTGTACATGGACTCTTGGTGGCATCAGTACCACTGACAACATCTGAATGTGTTGCATCAACATCATATTCTAGCAAATCATATGGGAAATTGGTGGCATCAGCACCACCATCTACAACATCTGCATATATGATGGCATTAGTATTGTCGATCAGATCATCATCCTAGGTGGCCTCAGCACCACCGTCATCATCATCAACATTAGCAGCAACACTACCGCTCTCTGCTCCATTTGGCGCTCTAGAGTCTGCGTCAGGGTGTCGCCTAGATGAGTCATCTCCTGTTGGTTTCCTACCTCTCCTAAGTATCATAAAATCAACATCAAATAAATAATGGATATCATCCAATACCTCATTAGGAGTGTCGGTCTCTATAAATTGTACCTGCTCGGACTTCGTCTTCAGATTGTTTGGTTTGGGTTCAATCTGTGCAGGTATGGCAGCCTTGCCCTTGATGATTTTCCTCATCTTTTGTCGGAACTCATCCATTTCTCGTCGAAATGTGGCTTGTTGCTCGAAAGCATGCGGGTGAGATCGTCTAGTGCTGAGTTCTCATACGAATGTGCATGAGAATTGGATGGGTTGCCTTGTTGGAAATGAGGCTGGCTATACTGCTATTGTGGGTAAGAGTGTACGGGAGGCTGTAAAAATTGAGAGTGAGGTTCGTGCTACCTCCACTACTGACCTTTATATTGGGGTCGAGGAACATGTTGGGAGTAAAGGGGCAGTGATGAGCCCAAAAATCGAGAGACTAAGGGAGATAGGTATCAAGGGTCGTTGCGAGCTCAACCTCTCGAGTCAGACTCAACACGAAACTCAAGACCACCAAATAAAATAATCAATCAATAAAGTCGAATACCGGTCTCGCTATTTTATTTAACCAGGTATAGCGACCAGGGTCGAACTCAAGGAGCACGGATTGGCTTAAAAGCCTACGAAGTAGTCAAAAATTAAAATAAAGAGAAGAAAATATTTTTGGTGGATTTTATGGCTTTTTATTTTTTTTGTGATTTTTAATTATGAAGAAAATGTAAAACAAGCTAGAAAGAGCACAATCAACGAATTATTCAACAACACATATCAATTCCGAAAATTAAGATAAAAATATTTTTGAATTTTATAATTTTTCAAGTGTTTTTGGTAATTTTCTCAGATTTTTATGGTTTTTAGTTGATTTTATAAAAATTAAATAAAGCTAAAAATGGAAACTACTGTGCAGCCATATTTGAAAGGCTATTTAAAAATATAAAAATAGATCTAAAAATCCAGCAACAATTTTATGAAAACCTACAGATAAAATCCTAACTACAGAAAAAGAGATTGCATTTTTTTGATTTTTTCTGAATTTTTAATGATTTTTATAAGGTTTTTATGGTTTTTCAATTTTTAGGGCTTTTAGATATCCAAATCAAACAAGAATTGAATTCAAGCAACAAGACAACAAAATAAGCTAATACTAATTTTTTTTGAATTTTTGGAGGCTTTTTAATATTTTTAGTTTATTTTAAAATTAAAACAGTAGTAAAAATGAGGGCTTTTGAATTTTTAAAAATAGAAAATCAAAACAAACTTGTCCCAAAAATCATTAAAATTTTTACACAGTGGAAGGGACCACGTATCCAAATTTCAAGAAATTTGGAGTTGATTTGATATTTTATTCAACCAATAAAAGAGGCACAACACACATGGACCAAAGTGCAAAGAAAATAAGTTTCAGGGGCTTAAAGATAACACGTACGAAAACTATAAGGGGCTCAATGCGATTTCCACATTAAATTTGGCACATGTTTAAATCCATCACGCACAGGAGCATAAATGCAAATATTTAAGCTAAAATTTCAAACCATAACATTCATTAAACCCAAGCCCAATACATGCAAATAGCCCAAAAACTCACGTGACGAAGCACGTGCACCACAAATGGAGGGACTGAAATGCAAATACTAAAAGTCTGAAGTCCAAAGTGCAATTTGTCCAAATTAAAAACAACTACGTAAAATATTTACAGGACTCTAAAGGAAATGCAAAACTAAGAAGGGCCTAAGTGAAATTTACCCTCTTATTATGATCCAACGTCTGAAAGGGGATCCACTTAAGATCTGACGGCTGGTGTTAGCTGGTACCCATTCGATGATCGACGCTCCAGATCCGATCCTCAGATGAATTGGACGGTCAAGACCCTCGGATGATAGACAGTGGAGATCAAAACTGGCACGAGGGGTTGATCGGACAACGGAGAAGATACCGGGAAGAACTGGTCGCCGACGAGGTTCGTCCGGCCAATATGCACGCTAGGGGACTCCAAGACTGCTGGGATGGGGAAAAGAAATCTGGTGATGGTCCGCAACAGATGGGATGCTCCGATGAGGCAGGGATGTCCTGGAGGACCCCAGCAAAGTCAAGGAACCTAGAGCTCTGTGCTTCAGTCGTCGGGCCTCCAGATGCGGCTCCTTTGCCTTCAATCCTGCACAGAACGAACACTGGGTCGAGGGCAAAATGCCTCGACCTGGTTATGGGCGAAATGGGTGGTTAGGGGAGGCGGAGCGAATCTCTCTGGCGAGCGACGGTGGAGGAAAGTCGATACCCGGTTACGCGGCGAACCGGGGGGTGTGACTGGGCGAAGAAGGTGGAGAGGAGTCTCACGAAGGTGTAGGTGTGGTCGGGAGGGGAAATGGACGATCGAAACGTCGAGGAATGGACGGTGAAGGTCGGCTGTCGGAATTCGAAAAATCGGAAATGAGCCAATGCTAAGGTCTATCGAATCTACCTGATAGTCGAGGACGTCTGGGATGGAGCTGCTGAGTCTCCTGGTGTCTTTGCCTCGATGGATCGATGCCTCCAGAGGCTCGAGCTCGCTGGTGGCGGAGCACGACGAGGTTGGGTCGCCGGATCTGAGGCTAATGGCCTCAAGCCCTTGCTACTACACTCTCCTACACTCGTTGTCACTCTAGGAGAAGAACGAAGGTCATAGGGGTCGAAGACGATGGCCAAAGATGCGTGAAATGGTAGCTCCAGGTCAGGTCTTATACGAGCAGGGGTTCGAGAAGATGGGAATTGGGCACGCTGATCGAGGTATGGATACCTAAAGAAGAGATCGGGCGTGAATCACAGGTCTGCCCTCGACAATCGGAGCCCTGGGTTTGAGGAAATGGAAGGTGGATCGTGGTGAAATAATTCAGTGAAGTCGGATCAAAATGAATATCCACGGAGATGTGGTCCAGGTGGGGGGAGTTGACCGGGGTCAACAATCCCCCGTGAACCAATCAGAATTCAGCCTCTAAAAATTATTTATAAATTAAATTAAAAATAGTAAATGATTTTATTTAAAAATATTTATAAAATGAAAATTTTTTATTATTTTTCAAAATATTTTTTAGTGATTTTTATTTATTTTTTTCGAAAAATAAATTAGTGTATATACATAATATAATATTATATACATGTATAAATACATATGTATTTTCAATTTTTATTTTTATTAGTTTATTTTTGTACAACTATCTTAATTTTATATTTTATTTATTTGTGATATAAAATAATTTTTATTTTATTTTTATTGTTTATTTAAAAGGGTAAAATAAATAGATGAATTATTGATATATACATGGTATGTACAAGGGTAAGAGAGAGAATTGATTTATTTTTATTTTATTTTATTTTTATTATTTTTATTTTATTTTTAGAAATGTATACAACCTATGAGAAATACAATTTTATTTTTATTTTATGAAAATAAAATATATACACCAAGAAGGAAGTGTGCACAATGATGAATGGCCCTATCTCTCTCTACTTATTTTATTTGGCGATCATGCCCATATTAGGCCCTCTCTTGGGTTCAGGTCACTCAATATTTATTCTAAATATTTCCCTCTTTTTCTTTATTTCTTTATTCTTTTATTTTTGCACAAAAACATTTTAGTTATTTGTATTTACACAAAGCATGTAGTTTGATAATTTATTATATTTACAAGTATCTACATGGTGTTTTGCAAAGATTTTTAGCTAAAATAAAAGAATAAAGAGTGATGGATGAGGATTCATCACCTCCCTATACTTTACTTTTGCTAGTCCCATAGCAAACACTTATTTGAAAAAGAAGTGAAAAAGAAAAAGAAAAGAAGGGAAATCAAGGTTGATTATTAAACTTTCCTTCATTAAATTGAAATATGGAGCTCAGTCAGACCTTTGGATTCTTAATTTGTCGGAACCTTATTTGGACTTAAGCTTAAAACTCAACAGCCTCTAAGTTCCACCACTCTATGGTCAAGACTCCTCAATAAACTAGATCAGAACAAGTCTACATACACAAACTCTAAGGACCATGAATCTTTCCTTGTACTATGTAAGTGATATGTAGCTCCCCACCTCAGAAATGACAAAGCGACAACCCCCTTAATAAGGTAACTCTAATACCTCAGTCTAGCAACTCTTTCCTCGGGGAGCGGGGTATTCCCTTCTAAGTTCAAGTACAACTGGCTCAAGAAGAGGGGAAAGAAGAGAATGGACCATGACTAGTGTAGCCATGTATCCTTGGGAGCCCAACTAGTGTAGCTGAGTCTCCCGCTGCAAGCTTCATGAGATGGTCATGTGTAACATAAGCTTTGCTTTATTAAACTATATACACTCCGGTGGGTATTTTATTTTCAATCAGACCCACCACTTTTTTGGAGTTTTTCTTTCTTTGTACATTTTTTTCTCGATGTGTATATGTACAACATATCTACATGGTGCAACATATATACATAAGGAGTTTTTCCTCTTGAGCCAGTAGACTATCCCTCTTTTGAAGCTTTATTGCAACCCACAACTCCTGTCTTTAGACTTCATCACCACCAGACCAAGTTGCGGCGCACTTCCTTCACTATAAGAAGAAGAGAGGTTCCGCCTAGAAGTACTACCCTCATATGCTACCCCAAGCCAAAGGAAACTACCTCCTCACCACCTCATCCGTGGAGAGCTATGTGTAAAGTGTCGGTGCAAGTAAAGCCATTGTCTCTGAGAGTCATGTGTGCGTTGTTAAGTGCTCTACTTAGGCTCATCAAGATGACATATGCTCATAGCCTAGTGGACTCAAAGAATTAAGTCCCAAATGGACCTGAAAAGTCTTAATTGTAAGCCCTATAAGGTTCCTCTTAGAATTAGGTGGATTAAGGTCTTAACCAAGCTCCATTTTCCAATTTAATTCCAGTCCAGTTAAAATGTCAAGTATGATTTGGAAAAACTGTACAAATATTTACAAATGTGCAAAATTTTACAAAATTTTTGAAAATGTGCAAAAGTTTTAAAAAATGTTTGAAAACATGGATGTATGCATGAATGCGAAGTTTTTCAAAATATTTACAAAATTTTACACAAAGTTTTTGCAAACTTTTTGTTTTTCAAAACATTTTACAAAAATTTTATACTATATACATAATTTTGATACCAAAATATTTACAAACTATTTACAGAAATTATTTTTACAATCATTTGTATAAAAGTAATTTTTATAAATAGCTATGTATGTGCAAGAAGAATTTTATGTACAAGGAAAATTTTTTAAATTTTTATGGATTTTTCTGGATGGATTTTTAGCCATTTTATTTATTAACACCCTCGCACAAAGTACGAGTTATGGATAAAGTATATATGAAATATATACGACACCCCCTATACTTAGCTCGAACGATGTCCTCAGAGTGAATCAAGAGCGACGAAGAAGACATAACTCGTGCTTAGTATAGGGAAGTGAAAAGGAATGGTATACTAAACGACGAATCAAAGAATAGAATGAAGAGGACTCGGTGTTTCCCCCTATACTTAGGATCAAGTAATCCTAAGTATAGCAAGATGTACATGAAGGGAAATCCGAGTGGAAGAATGTACAGGGTCTACCCCCTATACTTAGGGTAAAATATCCCTAAGTATAGGCAGCAAAGCAGAGGTAGAAAGAATCAATAGAATACCCAGGAGTCCTACACCCCCCATACTTAGGGTAAAGTACACCCTAAGTATAGCATAATCAGAAGATAAAGATGGGGTGTGGGACTAAAGAATGGTGTGATATGGACAACTGGATCTATACAAGTTGGAAGAACAATGATAATCAGGCGTGAGATGTAATAGATGTGAGTCAAAAGACCACATCTCACGCAAAATGAATGGGGGCAACGTCAACCACCAGCAGCTCATGATCTAGATATGGTTTGAGCCACTGCCCGTTAACCCGAAAGGTAGCATCAAAAGACACTTCAGATATATCAATACTCCCATTGTCATGTACCTTTCGGACCAGATAAGGTCCCTTCCAATTGCTTTGTAGCTTTCCTGGAAATAAACGAAGCCTGGCATCAAACAACCATACTCTCTGTCCTGGCTCAAATTGCTTATGGCTGATATGAGAATCATGCCACTCCTTTACTCTCTCCTTATATTGTAGGCTGCTCGAAAAGGCTGTATCACGAAGCTCCTCCAGAAATGCTAACTCTGCCCTCCTCTGATCTCCTACACTCACTGGATCCAAAAGTCTATCTGTGACTGCTCAAAGTGACCTATGTCTCAACTCAACAAGTAAATGACAGGGCTTGCCATAAACGAGGCAAAAGGGAGATGTACCCAAAGGCGTCTTGAAGGACGCCCTATATGCCCACAAGACCGAGCCCAAAAGCTGTGACCAATCCTTTCGATCAGAGCGGATGACCTTCTGCAATATAGTCTTGATCTCCATGTTCGACACTTCAGCAAGACCATTGGTCTGAGGGTGGTATGAAGTGGCTACTTGATAGTCTATGCTGAACTCGCTAGTAAGGGACTTTACCTTTTCGTTGACGAAATGAGCCCCCCCCCCCGTTAGAAATCAACACTCGAGGTACCCCGAACTGTGAAATGATATTCTTCCTCAAAAATTGGCATACATTCCTAGCATCTGCGGTTCGGGCGGGGATGGCCTCAACCCAACGACTCACATAATTAATGGCCAACATAATGTACTCGAATCCCTGACTCTTAGGGAATGGACCCATGAAATCGATGCCCCATGCGTCAAAAACCTCACAGAAGTGAATAGGCTGCATCGGCATCATATCACGATGTCCACAAGTGCCCATCCTATAACAGTCAGTACATCTCTTCACGAACTCATCAGAGTCCTTGAAGAGAGTAGGCCACCATAGGCCGGATTGGAGCACTTTCTATGCCGTTCTCCTCCCAGAGTGATGCCCTCCTGCCTCAAGCTTGTGGCAGTAAGTGAGGATGCTATGGTGCTCCTCCTGAGGAATGCACCGATGCTAGATGTTATCCCCTCCTTCATGATAAAGGACGGGATCCTCCCAATGGTAGAACTTGGCCTTCATGAGGAAGGTCTCAAGTCGCTGCCTGGGCCAATCTTGCGGAACTTTCTTAGCAACAAGATAGTTCACAATATCGGCATACCACGGGAGAGAGGAGATAGCAAATATCACCTCATCTGGGAAGGTCTCACAAATAGGCTCAATCTGCTCAGAATCCTCAAGAAACTCCAATTGGGAGAGATGATCTGCCACCGCTTTCTTGACTCTAGGATTATCCTTAATCTCTATGTCAAACTCCTGGAGTAGAAGGATCCATCTGGTCAATCTGGGGGCATCCTTCTTTGCCATGAGGTACCTGATGGCAGTATGATCAGTGTAAATGGTCACTCTAGATCCAATGATGTACGATCTAAACTTATCTAGGGCGAATACTACGGCTAGCATCTCCTTCTCAGTGAAGGTTAGTTCCGTTGAGCAGCATCCAAAGTCAGGCTAGCATAGTGAATAGCAAAGGGGACTCCATCCCTCCTCTATCCCAACATGACCCCCACGACAAAATCATAGGCATCCGTCACAATCTCGAATGGGAGAGACCAATCAGGCAGCTGGAGAACAGGAGCCTTTACAACTAGACTCTTGAGAGTCTCAAATGATGCTAGACACTTATCATCAACAAGGAACTCGATGTCTTTCATCAGCAGATCAATCAACGGCCGGACAATCCTATTGAAATCATGAATGAATCATCTGTAGAAACCGACATGCCCAAGAAAAGACCGTAACTGCCACAAGTTAGACGGTGGATTGAGTTTTCTAATGACATCCACCTTGGTCGAATCAACCTGTATGCCCCTGTTGGAGATGATATGGCCAAGCACCATCCCTTGAGTCGCCATGAAGTGACTCTTCTCCCATGAAAGCACAAGGTGAATCTCAATACATCGTTAGAGGATACAGTCTAGGAAATAAATACAAGAATCAAATCCGTCGTCTTAGACCGAAAAATCATCCATGAAGACCTCCAAGCACTCCCCCACCATGTCTGAAAATATGGACAACATGCACCTCTGGAATGTCGTCGGAGCGTTGCACAATCCAAAGGGCGTCCGTCTGAAAGCATCTGTCCCAAAGGGACAGGTGAAGCTGGTCTTGTCTTGGTCCTCGGGTGCAATGGCCACATGATTGTATCCGAAGTACACGTCCAAGATATAGTAATGGCTCTTCCTTACTAGCCTCTCTATAATCTGATCAATAAAAGCAACGGGAAATGATCCTTCTTGGTGGCATGGTTCAATCGTCTGTAGTCCATACAGATTCGCAAAGAAGTGGGTACCCGGGTAGCGATCTCCTCTCCAGACTCACTAACAACTGTGGTGATGCCCATCTTCTTGGGCACCACATGTAGCGGACTTACCCATTTGGAGGTGGAGATGGGGTAGATAAAATCAGCGCTCCACCATTTCAAGATCTCCTTCATGACAACATCTCGAAGGTTCGGGTTCAGCCGCCGCTGGAACTCACGTGATGGCTTCACGTCCTCCTCGAGATAGATATGGTGGGAGCACAGGGCCGGAATTATCCCCTGGAGATCGGCTACACTCCATCCTATGACCTTGCGGCTCTTTTCAAGAACCCCCATCAGACAGGATTTTCGCTCTCCAGTCAAATCCGCTGAGATAATGACTGGTTGCATCTCATGCTCGCCCGCAAGGAACCTATACTTCAGTGATGATGGTAATTGCTTTAGATCTGGACAACTCGGTGCTGGCACATCTGGCCTCTAAAATGTCTGAGTGAATGCGACCAAATCTGCATGGGAGAATGAGAGCTCTCGCTGATAATCTAGATCTGGTGAAGGCTACTCTGCTGGCGTGTCTCTGCTCTACATGGAATAAACCTCCTCCCTAGCTGTAGACAATGTGGAAGTCAGACACGGTATAAAATCATCAAACTCTGCCTAGTCTATATCTGACTCCGGGGGATCTGTATCAGAATCACAAGAAGAATCTGCTTCACGATCGGGAACCGGCTCTGCTGCCTGAGATGTATCCTGGACCAGGAATGTGCTCTCCAAGCTCTCCTCTGCTAGCATATGTGCATCAACGAACTCTGAAGGTGAGAGGATGGCCTGTGTTGCTGGATCTGTCCAAACTGCCTCGTCATCTGTAATCACAAAATCACAGTCCTGGTGGATGTCTTGCCCTGCCTCTGTCATTTGCTCTGAATCAGAAGTCAGCTCTGAGCAAGCTGAATCTATGGCTCTAGTCTCCTCGACCATCTCTATTTGTATACTCTCATCCTCGACGTGAAAGTACACGTTCCCGCTATCATGATCAAACATTGCCTTGGCTGTGGCCAAGAACGGGCATCCTAAAATGATGGGGGTATCAGTCACAGACTCAGGGATCTCCAAGTCTAACACAATGAATTCCACGGGGAATTTCAGACCCTGAATCATGACGACAACGTACTTCAGCAACCCCTTCGGCCTCTTGACAGATCGATCAGCAAACTGAAGGACCGTCCTGCTCTGTCGTAGAGGGCCCAACTCGAATCGGTCGAGTAGGGCTGTCGGAAGTAGGTTGATCGAAGAACCACTCTCTAATAGAGTACGATCGAACCTCTGCTCATGAATATGGAATCTGACATACGGGGCTCCTGCATCTGGCCTCTTGGCTGGCAGACGATTTTGGATCGCAAAGCATGTGGAACGAGTGAGCACATGGATCTTTGACTGGTGGTTCCGCCTCTTCCTCCTAACTGTGGTCCTCTCTCTGAGGGATCTCTAGAAGAGAGGTATGTACTCCAAGTCCTCCTGTAGAGTTAGCTGTATATGAAATCGGTCCATCATCGGGTCTGGAATGCTCAGGCAAAGCAGAATCCACACATACATCATTAATCAACACGGGTGGATCCGAAAACAATAAACCCTTCCCTTCACAGAAGTGTCATGAGATACATGAACTGAAGGAAAAATAACAGGACTGGCAGAACTGAAAATGGTGGCCTCAGCACCACCCTCGGCATCTGGAATCGCGGCATCAGTACCGCACTCTGTCTCAGCAACTGGTATGGTGGCATCAGTACCACCTCCTCCATCTGGTGAAGCGTCAGCCTCAATACTGTCGGATGGATCAACGTCCGTGGTGGCATCAGTGCCACCATCATCATCATCTTTAGCGGCATCAGCACTGTTCTCCTCATCATCTGGCGCTCCTGAAGTGGCATGGGGTCGTCGCTTAGACGAGGCGCCGCCTGCTGGCATCCTACCGCTCCTAAGTGTAAAAAAATCAGCATCAAACATGTATGCAGTAACATCACCAAGTGAAGCACTAGGAGTGATAATCTCAATGAACTCTACCTTCTCAGACTTCCTCTTGAGGTTGTTCAGGTTTGGCTCAATATGGGCAAGGATAGCGACCTTCCCTCTCATGATCTCCCTCATCTCCTGTCGAAACTTGTCCATCTCCCATCAGAAGGTGGTCTGCTGCTCGGACATGAGGCGTGCTAAGTCATCCAAGGCAGGGTTCTCATAGGTTGGCCCTGAAGGATATTGAGAATCCTCAAGCGCATCACGGAAGCGTGTCGATCACATCGTATGCAATCGGAGCAACGAGTCGTACTAGATGCTAGATGCAGCGGAAATTAAAATTTTAACTTTAAAGATGAAACCACATGATCACGAGAACACTTCTCGGATCGTTTCATCAAACCACAAAGTACAAGGAATACCTCTTGAAGCGTGGTTGTGATCGCGAGATCCCAAAGTAGAGATCCTCCTATCTTAAGTCCGATCCACGAAGAACGCACTTGCGGGCGTGATGATGAGTCACGTTCCTTCCCGCAATCCTCGATGAAGATCCAAGCGATGGCTCCCCTGATATCGTCAAACGAAATCCGTCGTCTTCCTTTAGAGTAAGCAACTCCAAGGAAGATGGAGATCCATGAATCGTCGAAGGCGAAAACCGAGAGTCTCTCCTTTCTCAACACAAAGTGGACGGCCACTTGATGGAGAAGAGAAAGAGAGAGGGCGAGAATGAGAAAGAGAGAGAGAGAGAGTTGTAACCTTGCACAACTCTTAATGATGTACCATGGAGAGGCTACCCTAGCCCTCCTTATATACTAGTTTAGGATCCAATGGATCTCAATCCATGGGACACATGGATCCAAGGGATATGCTTGGTCCATGATAAATCAATGGCCATGATTTGTTGTTGGTTAAAAACAACAACATCAATTTAAACATTAATTAACTAAGAGATAATATGATAAATGTAATGGAGCTAACCACCCTCCTAAAAAGGGGGGGGCGTCACCCATGAACCATTCATGGGTGACGCCACCTATGAAGGTGGTTATTGCTCCATTTTATTTATTTAATTATTCCTTAATTAATCACAAAAAATATTCACAAAAATAATTCTAAATTAATTTGTGAATATTTCAATCATGCCATTGAATATTATGTGAATCATATTCACAACCCAAACTAGTTAGTAAATTGCATTTCCAATTAATTAACAAATGTGAATCCAATCCACATTATTAATTAACAAATGCTATTTACATAAATTCTCTCTCTTATTATATGTATATTATAAATCATATTTATAACACACATATATCATGGATAGTGTTATCCACATTCTCTTAATCTTTGATAATTAAATCTCATTTAATTATCTTAGATAATCATTTTCACAATATGAATCATATTCATATTTAAGCTTGATAATTAAATCTCATTTAATCATCAAGTCCTTGCTTGGATATTTCATCAAAAGAATTATTCTTGAACCCTTTCAAGAATAATGTGCTTTCTCCGCAGATACTTGGAGATAAGGACAGGGCGATTGTATTATTCCACGTATAGTGACTTGGATATTGAGATCTCGTCTCAAATCCAGATCGTACGAACCTCCCAAAGATGCTTGATTAAATCAAGACCGCAAATCCAATCTTCTCATTGAATCTGAATCTCATTCAGACCAATGTCGAACACTTGGACTAAGATCGGATCGCTTCTCTACTGAAAGGAGTCACTAAAATCCAGACCTGTTTCATCACTCCCTCAGAATGGAAGCGTCATGGATATACAATCGTTTATGATCACATCACCCTTCAGGTATTCCAATACCTGTACATCCTGCATACTGGAAGACCCATGGTCAACCCGAAGATCAAGATCAATTTTACACTGTCTTCTTCAGGGTTTGATCACTAAGTTTCTCATTTGATCATTGGGATTTGGTATCGATCATATACTTTCCAAAAGCATATATCATACCTAGGTCTTGATCATATACTTTCCAAAAGTATATATCAAACCTACAAATTCAGTCAAGCTTCCAAAGCGAGACGACCGTGCACGGAATTTGATTCTTCCCAATATCTCATGAGTGAGCTCATGTCTTCCGGTTCAGTAGTGAACCTGTATGTTCCCTTTGAGAGATCGTATTACTCATATGCCCTTATATGCACACCAGCTCGCCGGTGTATAGACCTTGGTTAGGTCATCAACCTATTGGTCTGCCAAATGTACATACTCAGACATATAGCAATACATCTGTCTCCGGTCAGAGGATGCGTGCCTATGTTGTGACAACATTCAACATAGGACTTAGGTTATCTCGATCTCGTTAAGTCAACTCTTTGACCTAACTAATCTGACACCTCCGAATCTCTATTCCTATGCAGAGGACCTGCATCAAGAGGTCGGTCAGATATCAGCCTATGTGAGAAAGGATTGCCATCTCCTACTCAGGCTGGAGATCACATCTTAACAATCATTTGACGGTGCTTGATGAGTCCTCAATCTAACTCTTTAGATATTCATCCAAGCACCAGCCTCTATGATTCAATAATTGAATCAACAGCTGTATGATCATTAAGATAGCCATGGTACATAACCCTAATTGTACAGAGGGACCTATTATGCAAATTATTTATTCTTCATTTCAGATCAGGGAATGATATGTGCAATAACATTTATTGCATAATGGCTCGCCGTGGGCTCACATGTCCAACAATCTCCCACTAGCGCAAAGAGCCATTAATGGGCTAATCATATAAACCCACACTCATGTGACAATCATAGGCTATATAGAAATATCTAGGTAAGCTGATCAGTCACTCTGTTCCCGCGAGACTATGCCAAGTCCTTTTACGGCACTTGCATATCCCTAGGTAACAGTGCTCGCATCCAATGTGAATGTTGCATCTAATGCAACTTATACTCAATCTAGTCAAAGCAGTTATAGTGTCCTTGACACTATTGCTCAATAACTATTATAACCAGTATTTCCATAATCCTTATTAGAATACCCTTATTTCGGGAGATCACTATCTCTCAAGGTATCCACAATTAAGACCTTTTAGATCTCTATCTATAAAGTCTTAATTTCTTGAAGATAAGACTTAGAGATCACTATCTCTAAAGCCTTGTCATCTTTGAAGATATTGTTATTACTGCAATCAAGTGTTCTTTCTCCATAGTAGGATTAGTAACAGTTTACCACTCCCACTGCATGGCAGATATCTGGCTTTTGTTCACATCTGGCATACACTTAGCTTCTCATAACTGATGCACAAGTGCAAGCAGTTCTAGCATTCACTTCCTCAACTCTTTGAGGTGTTATTCCTTTAGATAGGTCAGTACCAAATCTCAAGGAAGGAAGCCTTTCTTGGAATTTCCAGGAATGGAATATGTCCAAGGTGTACTACAAATGTGACAGTCCCAATACCCTCTTTTCTTTGCTTCTGAACAACTTCAGAACTAAGATCTAAGAGGTATTCTTGAGATCATATCTCAAGGTATGGAATAGCCAGTCTATAAAACACTTATTATCATCCTTATATCATTTCAAATGATTAGGATATTATCTACATTTAGCACGATGAACACAATGGCACTCCCACTAAGCTTCACATGGTTCATCAAGATTCTATTTGAAATCATAACATTTATAATTTCATCAAATCTTATGTTCCAACAACAAGAAGCTTATTTGAGTCCATAGATGGATTTCTTTAGCTTTCACATCTTACTTTCCCCGATCATGAAGCCCTGGGGCTACTTCATGTGAATATCCTCAGAGAGGTATTCTTAAGAGGAATGCAATCTTGAATTACATCCTGAAGATGCAATAGTCAAGTTGTGTAGCTAAGGTTAGCAATATTCTGATGAGTTCAAGCATGGTTTCCGAAGAGCAAGTCTCATTGCAAGCAATGTCTTCTCATATGGTGTGTAGCTCATGGCTACGAACCGAGCTTTGAAGGTCTCTACCTTCTCATCAGGTTCCCTTTCTCTTGAAGATCCATTTACACCTTAACGGGTCTAACCCTTATAGGTGGATCCTCGAGGGTCCATATACAACACTTGTATATGAAGTCTACTCTAGACTTTATTGCTAATATCCATCTTTCCATGTCATGATCCTCAGGAGCTTCATCACATGAAATCCGATCATTGTCAGACTTAACTGACACATGGAATACATCTTCAAACTCATTTGAAGAGGTATTAATGTTTCATCTTTAATTGTCCTTTTAGTTTCCTATTTCAGGAGCCTCATTATCTTCTCAAGATTAAATGAGTTCCTTTACTTCATTTTCATCTTGATTCTCAAGAGAGTCTCAATCTACTAAGAATCACATTCTCAGAAATGATATCTTTTAAGAATCTCAAGGTCATAAAGTAGGTATCCAATACCATCCTTTATTTTCCTAATGAAGTAGCACTCTCAAGTGCTAGATTCCAGCTTACTTGCATGGAATCTTATTAAGGATATATATTGTAGTCTCTACTACACATATATACATGGAAACTAAGAGATAATTATGCCAAAATTCATCATTGATCAAATCATGTCACACATGATCCAATTGTATCTCCCTACAACTCTATTGAGTTGAGGTGTATTAGGAGGAGTGAGATAGAAATGATATTCATAACTCCATAAGGTATTCTTTGAATTTATCTAATAGGTACAAGCTACCTAGGTTAGATCAAATTCATTTCATCTTTCTTCAAACTTTGGTTCTAAACCAAAATTGTGAAATCTTTGAACATTTCAAAGGTTTCTCAGGTGAAGAGAAGAAATCTCATATCATACGTAATCATCAATAGATATTACATATCCATAATGTTTACTATGATATAGATGATCTACATACATCAATATGTATGAGATCTTGAATACCTCGACATCTAACACCATTCCTAAAGAAGGGTGTATTGGACATTTTACTTTGAATACAATATTCACAAGTATGTAAGATCTGAAATTTTAGACATTCTAAAGTTTCATATCTTACTAGTCTATTGATCAAATCAACAAACAAATGTCCAAGGCTTGATGCCAGATCATTGTCAAATGATCTTCATCCTCCTATTGATCTTATAAGGTTTGATTTTCAGTATTAGAAATCTTAATGAACCATTCATTAGTTTTCTAATTTTATGGAGTCCACTAGATGTTAGATTACTATCTGAAATATATCCATCATAACTCTTTATGATAGTTCTATCTCAGAATTCATGTTTATTTCCAACATTTGGAAACAAACAATGAGTGTACTCTACTATCTAGGTCATAGAGACATTCTCTAAGACTAAGGGCTCTCCCACTGAGAATATGAAGTCTATCTATCCAATAGAGACTGCTGCAACAATTACAGCAATATCCATGTTGATGACTACTAAACCTTAAGATCAAATTTCTAATCTTCTAATATGTATATGCAACCAATTGCAAATATCACTAGAAGATTGGGATACAATTATCAGACGTTATCTTATGAAATAAGAAAGTCAGAGTCAATGATTTATGTAGATTATTCTGATGCTCTATCTGAGTCCTTCACTAAGGATTTTAGACAGATTTGATAGTCATACTATCAACACATCAACATATTGCAGTATTGGCATTCATCCAACTCTTTGGATGTCATATGGAAGTCACAGAAGTAGGTCAACTCTTTGACTTTCCTTCTTACTCGGGTCCGACCCATGCTTCCACTGCACTCTCTTAATCTATAAACAACCATTGCTTAAGACTAAGGATCTCTTATGTTAAATTCAAAAGAATTCAATGTAAGAGCATTTCAACATTTATACATGCTTCATTAAATTCATACAATATGAATATTATGAAGCTTCACGAATGACCAGAGTATAGACAGTAGAATGATGACACTCATTATATCTACATACATCTTAACTCTTAGACTTAGGTTCAGGTAGGTATTCAAACATTTTGAATACATCATCTCTTCGAGCCACCATTCTGAATAATGCAGAGAACCATGTCATTCATGAATAAATGTCTAGAGCACATATTTATGCCAAAATATCTTCTTTTATGTTATAAGGATTATTCGACAATTACGATCACCATCGACATGTCACTTCCAAAGTACACTCGATGAAGGATCAAGACTACAGAGACATACAGACCCTAAGGTGAGTACAATATTCTTTGAATTTATTGTCTTATTTAATTGTCATTCCTCATTATCTTGAGGAAACTTGCACATTGCAACCACATACATTATGTGTTCAATTGCAAGTACAATATCTGGATCAAGAGTCAATCCATGATATTTTTACTGGTTATCATTGAGTATAACATTGAGTGGGTTTGATGAAGGATTATCTGAAATAAGAAATTTGCATAAAGGTATATATATTATATATATACATGTTTTTCTTTGATTTAGGAATTTTTATATCAAAGTTGTCTTGCCTTGTCAACACTGAAAGTTCATTCCCTTAATCACTTTCAATGTAAGAGATATTCTTACCATTATATCTCAAGCAAGATCTGGGATCTCCTTTCCTATCTTTGTCGCATCCCAATAATATGAGAACTTACGACTCCGATAAAAAGAAGCGGGAACTCATTCCGCCTTGCAAGTCCAACTTGCATTCCCAATTCGGTCTTTAACACCCGAGCCCACCACCCCTAAGATGATGTTGACCCGTTGCTAATTGAACCAACCGTCAACAGGATTAGAACTCGCTATACGCAATCCAATATCGCCCCAATAATATGAGGACTCAATATTGGGGTCACTACGCATACGGCCTTACTCTTTCGAGAAGCAAAGAGCCCGATCCAGATGCGCTTGCATATAGGATCTGTCACTTCGGACAGGCATCTCCTACATACAATCCCTGGCGACGGAACCCTTCGCCTTGACGGGAGACCATGGATGTCACTTATGTGATCCTCCACCTCATATTCAAATTGTAATTAATTATCGTGAATCATATTCACATAATTAATTCTTCCAAGGGAAATACACATCTATTCATAATAGAGTGTTTATTGGACATAATTAATTTAATCACATTAAATTAATCATCAATCCAAACATCAATCAACAAACATGTCTTTTACTTGAATAGTAGGTATTATCTCAAAATACATATTATTCGAATTTTAATAATTAGAAAAATACACATTGTCTGTCTCCAGTATTATACAGTCCCTACCCGCTGTCATGGCCAGTACCGACGAGAGTGGGACGGATCACATATGTTGCAACCCGCGACCCCAATGCTCTCCGACTAGGCACCACATCCGCCTCGGGAAAGGATAATACCAGATAGACCATCATGTACTTTGAGATGTTCATCGGTTTTTCAACCGAAATTATACCATATAATATACATCAAAACAATTTTGATTATATTATTAGGAGATTTGCTAAACAAATCCCCAATCCTATTCAAGCAAGAGGGTTTTTCATGTAAAAATTGTCCTACAACTATTGTAGGATAAACTATGGTTTTCATGAAATCAATGTTTGTTGATGAATCAATGATCAAGATCTAATATCTCATCATTGCGGTTTAGGCAAGTGTCATTCAATGAAATAATTATCTCTTTAAATATTTCACAAATATTTATCACTAATTATTCCAGAAAATTAACAATTAATTTTCATCATGATAATTGAATGACATATCACAAGGTTCAAGATCAAAAATGTCAATTTCCAGCAGTGACCCCCAATCACTAAAATTAATATATCTTGATCATTTTAAATCCAAAAAATGCAAACTCAGTTTCCAAAGATTGCCTATTTGATTTATTAAAGAACCCAAGTGATTTGTCACGCATTTCAAGGCGGATTAAAACCGTAATCATTTCATTAATTACGTTCAAATCCGCAGTTCCCGCAACAGTGAATATAGTCATATTCAAAAAGCCATATCTTGAGCAAATAAAGTCCAAATTTAGTAAACTCAAGTCCTATGGTTTCGTTGTTTAATGGGGAACAAAATCCAATTGAAAATTTCGTGTTTAAACATTTTAAACAGTACGGAAAAATTCAATTAGACAGAGGTGCGAAAATTGAAATGCAGTAAAAATTTCGCAACCCTTTCAAGAACCAAATCGTCTAAGGTGTATGGATCATATCCAAAACCTTATTCAACCTGGCTCTGATACCACTTGAAGGATATTGAGAATCCTCAAGCGCATCACGGAAGCGTGTCGATCGCATCGTATGCAATCGGAGCAACTAGTCGTACTAGATGCTAGATGCAGCGGAAATTAAAATTTTAACTTTAAAGATGAAACCACATGATCACGAGAACACTTCTCGGATCGTTTCATCAAACCACAAAGTACAAGGAATACCTCTTGAATCGTGGTTGTGATCGCGAGATCCCAAAGTAGAGATCCTCCTATCTTAAGTCTGATCCACGAAGAACGCACTTGCGGGCGTGATGATGAGTCACGTTCCTTCCCGCAATCCTCGATGAAGATCCAAGCGATGGCTCCCCCGATATCGTCAAACGAAATCCGTCGTCTTCCTTTAGAGTAAGCAACTCCAAGGAAGATGGAGATCCATGAATCGTCGAAGGCGAAAACCGAGAGTCTCTCCTTTCTCAACACAAAGTGGACGGCCACTTGATGAAGAAGAGAAAGAGAGAGGGCGAGAATGAGAGAGAGAGAGAGAGTTGTAACCTTGCACAACTCTTAATGATGTACCATGGAGAGGCTACCCTAGCCCTCCTTATATACTAGTTTAGGATCCAATGGATCTCAATCCATGGGACACATGGATCCAAGGGATATGCTTGGTCCATGATAAATCAATGGCCATGATTTGTTGTTGGTTAAAAACAACAACATCAATTTAAACATTAATTAACTAAGAGATAATATGATAAATGTAATGGAGCTAACCACCCTCCTAAAAAGGGGGGGCGTCACCCATGAACCATTCATGGGTGACGCCACCTATGAAGGTGGTTATTGCTCCATTTTATTTATTTAATTATTCCTTAATTAATCACAAAAAATATTCACAAAAATAATTCTAAATTAATTTGTGAATATTTCAATCATACCATTGAATATTATGTGAATCATATTCACAACCCAAACTAGTTAGTAAATTGCATTTCCAATTAATTAACAAATGTGAATCCAATCCACATTATTAATTAACAAATGCTATTTACATAAATTCTCTCTCTTATTATATGTATATTATAAATCATATTTATAAGACACATATATCATGGATAGTGTTATCCACATTCTCTTAATCTTTGATAATTAAATCTCATTTAATTATCTTAGATAATCATTTTCACAATATGAATCATATTCATATTTAAGCTTGATAATTAAATCTCATTTAATCATCAAGTCCTTGCTTGGATATTTCATCAAAAGAATTATTCTTGAACCCTTTCAAGAATAATGTGCTTTCTCCGCAGATACTTGGAGATAAGGACAGGGCGATTGTATTATTCCACGTATAGTGACTTGGATATTGAGATCTCGTCTCAAATCCAGATCGTACGAACCTCCCAAAGATGCTTGATTAAATCAAGACCGCAAATCCAATCTTCTCATTGAATCTGAATCTCATTCAGACCAATGTCCAACACTTGGACTAAGATCGGATCGCTTCTCTACTGAAAGGAGTCACTAAAATCCAGACCTGTTTCATCACTCCCTCGGAATGGAAGCGTCATGGATATACAATCGTTTATGATCACATCACCCTTCAGGTATTCCAATACCTGTACATCCTGCATACTGGAAGACCCATGTTCAACCCGAAGATCAAGATCAATTTTACACTGTCTTCTTCAGGGTTTGATCACTAAGTTTCTCATTTGATCATTGGGATTTGGTATCGATCATATACTTTCCAAAAGCATATATCATACCTAGGTCTTGATCATATACTTTCCAAAAGTATATATCAAACCTACAAATTCAGTCAAGCTTCCAAAGCGAGACGACCGTGCACGGAATTTGATTCTTCCCAATATCTCATGAGTGAGCTCATGTCTTCCGGTTCAGTAGTGAACCTGTATGTTCCCTTTGAGAGATCGTATTACTCATATGCCCTTATATGCACACCAGCTCGCCGGTGTATAGACCTTGGTTAGGTCATCAACCTATTGGTCTGCCAAATGTACATACTCAGACATATAGCAATACATCTGTCTCCGGTCAGAGGATGCGTGCCTATGTTGTGACAGCATTCAACATAGGACTTAGGTTATCTCGATCTCGTTAAGTCAACTCTTTGACCTAACTAATCTGACACCTCTGAATCTCTATTCCTATGCAGAGGACCTGCATCAAGAGGTCGGTCAGATATCAGCCTATGTGAGAAAGGATTGCCATCTCCTACTCAAGCTGGAGATCACATCTTAACAATCATTTGACGGTGCTTGATGAGTCCTCAATCTAACTCTTTAGATATTCATCCAAGCACCAGCCTCTATGATTCAATAATTGAATCAACAGCTGTATGATCATTAAGATAGCCATGGTACATAACCCTAATTGTACAGAGGGACCTATTATGCAAATTATTTATTCTTCATTTCAGATCAGGGAATGATATGTGCAATAACATTTATTGCATAATGGCTCGCCGTGGGCTCACATGTCCAACAGGCCCATGAGAACCTGACAGGTGGCCTCTATGAAACTGAGGCGGCTGCTGTGAAGGAGGGTGAGAGGGGTACTATGAGTGATACTGCTGCTGAGGTTGTTGCTGCCTCCAAGGTTGTCCCTGCTGATAGGGACGAGGACCATACTGCTCTCTCTGGTGGGATGGTTGCTGGTGATGGAAACTGGGTTGTTGGTGAGTCTCTCGCTACTGGCCATACTGGCCACCCTGAACTGGAGGCTGCTGCTGGGAACTGGTGCCTCCGGCTGACTAGCAGAATCTTGGATGGTCTCGTCGGATACCAGGTTGGGTTCAGTCATACCATATCACGTTGACATCCATCAACGGCTCCTTCTCGTAAGTGGGTGGTGGGAAGGTTGTGCTTGGATATGTCATGATGGGGGCACCAGTCTGTGAGCTCTCGGAACCTCTCTCATGCCTCATGGAATTGCTCATGGGGGAGCATGGAGAAGTTGCTGATCAGGGCCCTCGCTGATTCGTCCGACCGAGTGGATAATACTTGTTCAAGTACTCGAATCGAAGCTGCTCCCATGTGGTAAAAAATCTCCCTAGATGCTTCAGCCAGTTGGTTGCTCTATCTACGAGGGAGAACGGAAAAGCAATCATCTGGATTGTGTCCTCGTCCACATGATGATCATGGACAGTGCTGCAGATCATCTCGAACTCTTGGAGATGAACATGTGGCTCCTCAGTCGCGAGCCCATGGAAACGGGGAAGAAGCTGAATCGTCTGTGGGGGGAACTTAAAGTCCTCCACGTAGCTGGAAGTACGATCCGCCGTTGTGTAATTGTCGATCCGGGGTTGTGTAACTCCCGTATCGTTCTGGCTGGTGCTGGCTAGACCGGCTCCTCAGGTTGATCTGGAATATCACCCTCTCCATCGGCTCTTGGTTGATCTTTATCTGCTCTCAGCCTCTCCATCTCTATGTGCATCTTCAGCATGAAAGCTCCCTGATCCCAGATCTGTCGTTGCATTGTCTCAAGGGAAGCTAACAGGGTGTTGTTGATTGCACCCTTATCCAACACATATGGATGCTCTGCTCTGGGACCCTCGGTGCTCTCCTCGTTGCTTTCCATGGTCTCTACAAAGGTAAAAGACCGAAACTCAGGTGCCGATAAATCAACTGGCTGCTGCTCTCTCTGATCTGGCACTAGTATCTCAAAACTGGTGGTAGAAGGGTGGTCAAGGGGGAATAAGGTAGAATCGAACTCGGGTTCGGAGAGCGGGTCTCGGCTCTCACGAACCAACCTAGATGAGCGGGCTGGAGTGCGGTAAAACGGTGCAGCCAAGGGCTGCTTAAAAGACCTCCTGCCCATCATCTTGATATGGGGAGTGAAGGCGGATGAGATCTGGAAACACACAAGATGAGAAATCAAACCCCCGATTCACCTACTCAACCCTGAGTTGAAGACCGTAAAGGTTCGGCTAGTTATCTTGTCAATTTTTATTAAGTGATCAAGTCAGTTTATCTGAGCGATTAAGCGAGCTGATGGAAATCCAATACTCCCAACAGACTGTCCTGTATAAAAGGTCGGTAGTCTGATTGGAAATCGGATGTGGGTCTAGCCTAGTATAAAAGGTCGGTAGTCTGATAGGAAATCGGATGTACCATTATATTCATGATTTAATTTCCTCCACTTGAAGGATATGGTTAGATCCTCAAGCGCATCACGGAAGCGTGATCGTCGTATCGGATACGATGAAGAACGACTAGTCGTACTAGTTGTTCTATGCAGCAGAAATTAAAAAAATTTTCATGTGACGAAACCACATGATCCAAGAACACTTCTCAGATTGTTTCATCTAAACCACAAACAAGTATTAGGGTTACCTCTTGAAGCGTGGTTGTGATCGAGTCTCTAAACGAAGAGACCTCCTGTCTCAAGTCCGATCCGACGGAGGAGACACTTGCGAGCACGGGGATGAACCACGTACTTCTCGCAATCCATGTTGATGATCCAAGCGGTAGGATCTCCTGATCTCGACACATGAGATCCGACGTCTTCTTCACGAGCGAGGCGCACCGAAGGCGACGGAGATCCACGAGCAAACCATCGGGCAGCATAGCGACGACGCCGTGACGATGGAGAACCTCTGTAGGGCATCCATGGTGGACG
The DNA here is from genome assembly GCA_037367405.1 of Ottelia alismoides. Lineage (NCBI taxonomy): Eukaryota > Viridiplantae > Streptophyta > Magnoliopsida > Alismatales > Hydrocharitaceae > Ottelia > Ottelia alismoides. The sequence continues at coordinate 1,344,405 of JAZKJV010010825.1, forward strand.
ACCACATGAGAGGGAGAAAGAGAGTAGGCGTGTGAATAGAAAGAGAGAGAGAGACTTGTTGTCTCACTTGTTGTGTAAAGAAGAGCAAAGGGGTGCCTCTCCTTTTATAACATTTTGGGATCCATGGATCTCAATCCATGGGACAACACAAATCCAATGGTTCTCATTGATTGTGTTTCTTTCAATGGCTAAGATTTATGTTGGTAAAAACCAACAACAATTAATTTAATAAAAATCAAATATATATTAAATATAATTTGATTTATATCAAATCAATCTCCATTGGAGAAATAGGAAAGGAGGCAAGCCTCCTTCAATAAGGAGGGTGGACGGCCATGAGTCCTATAAGGACTTGGTGGTCGTCCCCTCTCCTTACTAGGAAGGGAGTCTCCTTTCTATATTACATGAGATTGCATTATCTCATGATTCTCTCCAATATTTGCAACAACTTTTGTTGCAAATTATTTCACAAAAATAAATCCAATTTATTTTGTGAACATTGCAATCATGCCATTGGAAATTTGTGAATCATATTCACAACCCAAAATAAAATGTAAATTACATTTTCAATTTAATGTCCAATATGAATCCAATTCACATCAACATTTAATTAACAAATGTAAATTACCAATAGCTCTCTCTTATGTATTATAAATCATATTTATAATATATACGACTAATATGGATATTGTTATCCATATTATTCATATCCATGATAATTAAATCACATTTAATCATCTTGGATATCTATTCTCATGTGCCCGAATAATGTGAATCTTATTCACATTATTCACATCTTTGATAATTAAATCTCATTTAATTATCTAAGATAACTCTCTTTATAATATGAATCGAATTCATATCAATCATGATAATTAAATCACATTTAATTATCCATTTTCTCAATGCTCGAATACATATTATCAACAATGAAATTATCCTGAACCCATTCAAGGATAATACGCTTTCTCCGCGAATACTTAGAGATAAGGACAGGGCGATTGTATTGTTCTACATATAGTGACTTGGATATTGAGATTATATCTCAAATCCAGAACGCGGGCCTCCCATAGATGCTTGATTAAACCATGACTGTAAATCTAATCTTCTTTTTGCATCTAAATCACATTCAGGTCAATGTCCAACATTTGGACTTAGATCAGATTAATTTTCTACTGAGAAGAGTCACTAAAATCCAGACCCGTTTCATCACTCCCTAGGAATGGAAGCGTCATGGTTATACAATCGTTTATGATCACATCACCCTCAGGTATTCCCAATACCTGTACATTCTACATACTGGAAGACTCAGATTAAACCTGAAGTATTGGATCAACTTTATACTGTCTATTTCATGGTTTTATCAGTAAGTTTCTCATTCGATCATTGGGAGTCGGTATCGATCATATACTTTCCAAAAGCATATATCATACCTAGGTCTTGATCATATACTTTCCAAAAGTATATATCAAACCTACAAATTCAGTCAAGCTTCCAAAGCGAGACGACCGTGCACGGAATTTGATTCTTCCCAATATCTCATGAGTGAGCTCATGTCTTCCGGTTCAGTGACTGAACCTGTATGATCCCTTTGAGAGATCATATTACTCATATGCCCTTATATGCACACCAGCGCGCCGGTGTATAGACCTAGGTTAGGTCATCAACTATTGGTCTTCCAAATGTACATACTCAAACATATAGTAACACATCTGTCTCTGGTCGGAGGATGTGTGCCTGTATTGTGACAGCATACGATATAGGACTTTGGTTATCTCAATCTCGTTAAGTCAACTCTTTGACCTAACTAGTCTGACACCTCCGAATCTCTACTCCTATGCAGAGGACCTGCATCAAGAGGTCGGTCAGATATCAGCCTTTAGAAATAAGGATTCCCATCTCCTACTCAGGTTGGAGATCATCTCTTAACAATCATTTGACGGTGCTTGATGAGTCCTCAATCTAACTCTTTAGATATTCATCCAAGCACCAGCCTCTATGATTCAACAGTTGAATCAACAGCTGTATGATCATCAAGATGGCCATGGTACATAACCCTAATTGTACTAAGGGACCTATTATGCAAATTATTTATTCTTCATATCAGATCAGGGAATGATATTTGCAATAACATTTATTGCAAAATGGCTCGCCGTGGGCTCGCATGTCCAACAATCTCCCACTATCCCAAAGAGCCATTAATGGGATAATCCTTTAAACCCACACTCATGTGACAATCATAGGCTATTTAGAAAATAGCTAGGTAAGCTGATCAGTCACTCTGTTCCCACGAGACTACGCCAAGTCCTTTTACGGCACTTGCATATCCCCAGTAACAGTGCTCGCATCTAATGCGAATGTTGCATCTCAAGCAACCAATACTCAATCTTGTTGAAGCTATTATAGTGTCCTTGACACTATAGCTTAATAATTGTTATAACCAGTATTTCCATAATCCTTATCAGAATACCCTTATTCCTGAAGATCTCTATCTCATAAGGTATCCACAGTTAAGACCTTTTAGATCTCTGTCTATAAAGTCTTAAGCTTTTGAAGATAAGACTTTTAGATCACTATCTCATAAATGTCCTCTATGAAGATTTAGTTATCACTGCAACCAAGTGTTTTATTTCCATAGTAGGATTAGTAACAGTTTACTACTCCCACTGCATGGTAGATATCTGGCTTTTGTACACATCTAGCATACACTCAGCTTCTCGTAACTAATGCACAAGTGCAAGTAGTTCTAGCATTCACTTCCTCAACTCTTTGAGGTGCTATCCCTTTAGATAGGTCATACCATATCTTGAGGGATGGAAGCCTTTCTTGGAATTTTCCAAGAAATGTCCAAGGTGTATCATTAATGTGACAGTCCCAATATCCTCTTCTCTTTACTTCTGAACACCTTCAGAACTAAGATCCAAGGGGTTTCCTTGAGATCATATCTCAAGTTATGGAACAACCAGATAATATAACACTTATTATTATCCTTATATCATTTTAAATGATTAGGATATCATCTACATTTAGCACGATGAACACAAAGGCACTCCCACCAAGCTTCACATGGCCCATCAAGATTCTATCTGAAATTATAACATTCATAATCTCATCAAATCTTGTGGTCCAACTTCAAGAAGCTTATTTGAGTCCATAGATGGATTTCTTTAGCTTGCACGTCTTGTTTTCTCAACCATGAAGCCCTGGGGCTGCTTCACGTGAATATCCTCAGAGAGGTATTCATAGAGGAATGCAATATTGACTTACATCTTGAAGATGCAATAGTCAAGTTGTGTAGCTAAGGTTAGCAATATTCTGATGGTTTTAAGCATGGTCACCGAAGAGCAAGTTTCATCGCAAGTAATGTCTTCTCTTCTTGTGTGTAGCTCATGGCTACGAACCGTGCTTTGAAGGTCTCTACCTTCTCATCAGGTTCCCTTTCTCTTGAAGATCCATTTACACCTTTACAGGTCTTACCCATATAGGTGGATCCTCGAGGGTCCATATACAACACTTGTATATGAAGTCTACATTAGACTTGCTAACATCCATCTATCCATGCTATGATCTTCAGAAGCTTCACCACATGAAGTTTGATCATTGTCAGATTTCTCCGACACATGGAATCCTTCATCAAACTCATTTGAAGAGGTTTCATCTTTAATTGTCCTTTTCGTTTCCAATTTCAGGAGCCTCATAATCTTTTCAAGATTAAATGAGTTCCTACACTTCATTTTCATCTTGATTCTTAAGAGTCTCTACCTCTATGAGTCACAATCTCATAGATGAGATATTTTAAGAATCTCAAGGTCATAAAGTAGGTATCCTATACCATCTTTTATTTTCCTAATGAAGCAGCACTCTCAAGTACTAGATTCCAGCTTGCATGCATGGAATCATATTAAGGATATATATTGTAATCTCTACTACATATATACCTGGATACTAAGAGGAAATTATGCTAAAATCATCATTGATAAGATCATATCACACATGATCCAATTGTATCTCCCTATAACTCTATTGAGTTAAGGTGTGCTAGGAGGATTGAGATATAAATAATATTCATCTCCATAAGGTATCCTTTGAATTCATCTAATAGGTATAGGATACCTAGATTAGATCAAATTCATTTTATCTTCCTTCAAACTTTGGTTCTAAACCAAAAACAATGAAATCTTTGAACATTTCAAAGCTTTCTTATGTGAAGAGAAGAAATCTCATATCATAAATAATCATCAATAGATATCATATATCCATAATGTTTACTATGATATAGATGATTCGCATACATCAATATGTATGAGATCCTGAATACCTTGACATCTTACACCATTCCCAAAGAAGTGTGTATTGGACATTTTACTTTGAATACAATATTCATAAGTATGTAAATTTTGAAATTTTAGACATTCTAAAGTTTCATTTCTTACTATTCTATTGATCAAATCAATAGACAAATGTCCAAGCTTGATTCTAGATCATTGTCAAATGATCTTCATCCTCCTATTGATCTTAAGGTTTAATTTCAGTATTTAGAAATGTTAATGAACCATTCATTAATTTTCTAATTTAGTGGAGTCCACTAGATCTTAGATTACTATCTGAAATATCTCCATCATAACTCTTTATGATAGATTTATTACAGAATTTATGTTTATTTCTAACATTTAGAAATAAACAATGAGTGTATTCTAATATCTAGGTTATAGATCTAAGATTAAGTCTCTCCCACTGAAATTATGAAGTTTTTCAATCCAATAGAGATTGTTGCAACAATTGCATTAATATTTATGTGGATGACTATACGCCTTAAGATCAAATTTTCTAGTCTTCTAAAACATATGCAACTCATCGCAAGTGTTGTAGAGGATTGATATACAATTACAAGATTTTATCTTATTCAATAAGCAAGTCAATATTAATGATTTATGTAGATTATTCTGATGTTCCATCCGAGTCCTTTTCTAAGGATTCTAGACAGAATTGATAGTCATACTATCAACACATCAACTTATTGCAGTATTGGCATTCCTCCAACTCTTTGGATGACATATGGAAGTCATAGATGTACAGTAAACTTTTTTACCATACTTCTTACTCAGGTTCAACCCATGCTTCCAATGTGTTCCTTTTATCTATAAGCAACCATTGCTTAATACTAAGGATCTCTTACGTTAAATTCAAAAAGAATTCAATGTAAGTGCATTTCAACATTTATATAAGCTTCATTAAATTCATAAAATATGAATATTATGAAGCTTCATGAATGACTAGATTATAGGCAGTAGAATGATGACACTCATCGTATCTACATCCATCTAAACTCTTAAATCATTGGTCAGGTAGGTATTCAAACAATTTGAATACATCATCTCTTAAAGAGCCACCATTCTACATGATGTAGAGAACCATGTCATTCATGATAAATGTCAAGAGCAGTTATGCCAGAATATCTTCTTAGATTTTATAAGGATTAATTGACAATTGCGATCATCATCGACATGTCACTTCCAAAGTACATCCGATGAGATCAAGACTATAGAGACATACAAACCCTAGGGTTGTAGTCCTATTATCTATTTAATTGTCATTCCTCAATATTATGAGGAGACATGCATATTGCAACCTCATACATTATGTGTCCAACTGCAAGCACAATATCTGGATCATGAGTCCAATCCATGATATTTTACTGGTTACATTGAGTATAACATTGAGTGGGTTTAATGAAGGATTATATGAAATAAGAAATTTGCATAAGTGTATATATTTATATATATATACGTATTTTACTTTGATTTAGGAATTTTTATATCAAAGTTGTCTTACCTTGTCAACACTGAAAGTTCATTCCCTTAATCACTTTCAATGTAAGAGATATACTCACCATTATATCTCAAGCAAGATCTGGGATCTCCTTCCTTATCTTTGTTGCATCCCAATAATATGAGAACCTACAACTAGGATAAAAAGAAGCGGGAACACATTCCGCCTTGTAAGTCCAACTTGCATCTCCCAATTCGGTCTTTAACACCCGGGCCCACCACCCCTAAGGGGATGTGATGTTGACCCGCCATTAATTGAACCAACTGTCAACAGGAATACAACTCGCAATGCGCAATCAAATATCGCCCCAATAATATGAGGACCGATATTGGGGTCACTACGCATACGTCCTTACTCTTTCGAGAAGCGAAGAGCCCGATCCAGATGCGCTTGTATACAGGAGCTGTCACTTCGGACATGCGTCTCCTATATAAAATCCCTAGCGACGGAACCCTACGCCTTGATGGGAGACCATGGATGTCACTTATGTGATCCTCCATATCATATTCAAATTCCAATTAATCATTATGAATCATATTCATTATGATTAATTCTTCCAAGGGAAGTAACATCTCTATTCATAATAGAGTGTTTTAATTTTAATTGGATTCTAATTTATCTAATCATATTAAATTAATGATCGAATTAATATCCAACAAACAATCTTTATTGTTACTTGAATTATGGTATTATCTCAATCACGTATTATTTCGAATTTTAATAATTAGAAATACATCATGATTTCTTAAGCATTATACTTCTACCTGTTGTAGTGGCCAGTACCAACGAGAGTGGGATGGACCACATACGTTGCAACCCGCAACCCCAATGCTCTCCGACCAGACACCATATCCACCTCGGGAAAGGATAATGCAAAATAGATCACTTTGTACTTGAGATGATCATCGGTTCTTCAACCGAAATTATACCATATAATAATAATCAAAACAATTTTTATTAACATTATAATGAGATTTGCTAAACAAATCGCAAGTCCTATTCAAGCAACATATTTTTTGGAATGTAGATCATGTAACCAATTAGTGATCTAGATCACATCTAATCAAATATTGGTTAAGGCAATGTCATTTAAGGAAATAATTATCATCAAATATTTCACAAATATTTATGCTCAATTATTCCAGGAAATTAAACAATTTAATTTCACTAATTGATTAGTTTGCTAATTTGATTTACAACAGAACTTAAATGATTTGCACGCATTTCAAGGTGTTTCAAATCCGCAATTAACATCTTAATTATGTCACGATCCGCAGTCCCCGAAACAGTGGATACATGTTCACTAAAATGAACATAACTTGAGCAAACGAAATCGAAATCACGTAAACTCAGATCCGACGATTTCCTTATTTAATAGGAAACAAAATCCAATTATTATTTTTGTGTTTAAATAATTTAAACAGTGCCGAAAATAATCTCAAAATAGAGATGGGAAAATGAAATGCAAGAAAACTTTCGCAAACCCTAATGAACTCAAGTCGTTCTCGGTTTATGGATCGTATCCAAAAACACCGACCTAAGGCTCTGATATCACTTGAAGGATATGGTTAGATTCTCAAGCGCATCACGGAAGCGTGATCGTTGTATCGGATACGACGAAGAATGACCAGGCGTACTAGTTGTTCTATGCAGCGAAAATTAAAAAACGTTTCATGTGACGAAACCACATGATCCAAGAACACTTCTCGGATCGTTTCATCTAAAGCACAAAAAAGTATTAGGGTTACCTCTTTAAGCGTGGTTGTGATCGAGTCTCTAAACGAAGAGACATCCTGTCTCAAGTCCGATCCGACGGAGGAGACGCTTGCGAGCGTGGGGATGAACCGTGTTCTTCTCGTAATCCATGTTGATGATCCAAGCTGTAGGATCTCCTGATCTCGACACACAAGATCTGACGTCTTCTTCACGAGCGAGGTGCACCGAAGGAGACAAAGATCCACGAGAAAACCATCGGGCAGCATAACGACGATGCCGCGACGATGGAGAACCTCTCTAGGACATCCACGGTGGACGGCCACATGAGAGGGAGAAAGAGAGTATGCATGTGAAGAGAAAGAGAGAGAGAGAGAGAGAGAGAGACTTGTTGTCTCACTTGTTGTGTAAAGAAGAGCAAAGGGGTGCCTCTCCTTTTATAACATTTTGGGATCCATGGATCTCAATCCATGGGACAACACAAATCTAATGGTTCTCACTGATTGTGTTTCTTTCAGTGGCTAAGACTTATGTTGGTAAAAACCAACAATAATTAATTTAATAAAAATCAAATATATGTTAAATATAATTTGATTTATATCAAATCAATCTCCATTGGAGAAATAGGAAAGGAGGCAAGCCCCCTTCCATAAGGAGGGTGGACGGCCATGAGTCCTATAAGGACTTGGTGGCCGTCCCCTCTCCTTATTAGGAAGGGAGCCTCCTTTCTATTTACATGAGATTGCATTATCTCATGATTCTCTCCAATATTTGCAACAACTTTTGTTGCAAATTATTTCACAAAAATAAATCCAATTTATTTTGTGAACATTGCAATCATGCCATTGGAAATTTGTGAATCATATTCATAACCCAAAATAAAATGTATATTACATTTTCAATTTAATGTCCAATATGAATCCAATTCACATCAATATTTAATTAACAAATGTAAATTACCAATAGCTCTCTCTTATGTATTATAAATCATATTTATAATATATATGACTAATATGGATATTGCTATCCATATTATTCATATCCATGATAATTAAATCACATTTAATCATCTTGGATCTCTATTCTCATGTGCCCAAATAATGTGAATCTTATTCACATTATTCACATCTTTGATAATAAATCTCATTTAATTATCTAAGATAACTCTCTTTATAATATGAATCGAATTCATACTAATAATGATAATTAAATCACATTTAATTATCCATTTTCTCAATGCTCGGATACATATTATCAACAATGAAATTATCATGAACCCATTCAAGGATAATGCTCTTTCTCCGCAAATACTTCGAGATAAGGACAGGGCGATTGTATTGTTCCACGTATAGTGACTTGGATATTGAGATCATATCTCAAATCCAGATCGCGGGCCTCCCATAGATGCTTGATTAAATCAAGACCGTAAATCTAATCTTCTAATTGCATCTGAATCACATTCAGATCAATGTCCAACATTTGGACTAAGATCGGATTACTTTTATACTAAGAGGAGTCACTAAAATCCAGACCCGTTTCATCACTCCCTAGGAATGGAAGCTTCATAGTTATACAATCGTTTATGATCACATCACCCTCAAGTATTCCCAATACCTGTATATCCTGCATACTGGAAGACTCAGATTAAACCTGAAGTACTGGATCAACTTTATACTATCTACTTCATGGTTTTATCAGTAAGTTTCTCATTCGATCATTGGGTGTCGGTATCGATCATATACTTTCCAAAAGCATATATCATACCTAGGTCTTGATCATATACTTTCCAAAAGTATATATCAAACCTACAAATTCAGTCAAGCTTCCAAAGTGAGACGCCCATGCACGGAATTTGATTCTTCCTAATATCTCATGAGTGAGCTCATGTCTTCCAGTTCAGTGACTGAACCTATATGATCCCTTTGAGAGATCAAATTACTCATATGCCCTTATATGCACACCGACGCGCCGGTGTATAGACCTTGGTTAGGTCATCAACCTATTGGTCTGCCAAATGTACATACTAAAACATATAGTAACACATCTGTCTCTGGTTAGAGGATGTATGCCTGTATTGTGACAACATACGATATAAGACTTTGGTTATCTCGATCTCGTTAAGTCAACTCTTTGACCTAACTAGTCTGACACCTCCGAATCTCTATTCCTATGCAGAGGACTTGCATCAAGAGGTCGGTCAGATATCAACCTTTAGAAATAGGGATTGCCATCTCCTACTCAGGCTGGAGATCAATCTAACTCTTTAGATATTCATCCAAGCACCAGCTTCTATGATTCAATAGTTGAATCAACAGCTGTATGATCATCAAGATGGCCATGGTACATAACCCTAATTGTACTAAGGGACCTATTATGCACATTATTTATTCTTCATATCAGATCAGGGAATAATATTTGCAATTACATTTATTGCAAAATGGCTCGTCGTGGGCTCGCATGTCCAACAATGAGCGGGCTGGAGTGCGGTAAAGCGGTGCAGCCAAGGACTGCCTAAGAGACCTCCTGCCCATCATCTTGATCTGGCGAGTGAAGGCGGATGAGATCTGGAAACACATAAGATGATAAATCAAACCCCCGATTCACCTACTCAACACTGAGTTGAAGACCATAAAGGTTTTGTCAGTTATCTTGTCAATTTTTATTAGGTGATCAAGTCAGTCTATCTGAGCGATTAAGCGAGCTGATGGGAATCCAATACTCCCAACAGACTGTCCCGTATAAAAGGTCGATAGTCTGATAGGAAATCGGATGTCGCTCTAGCCTAGTGTGCGGGTCACTCTCTCCTCATTCAAACCAAACAAGGAGGGGGTTACTATCCCCAAGACAGATTTTAAATGAGACGACTTTTAAGGTCAAGTGTGTTTAGCAGTCCTAATTATATATTTTTTATTTTTTAGGTATTTTTCAAGCAAACAACGCCTAACAAATTTTTCAGTTCTCCTGGTTATTTAAGTCCAAAAACAGGGGGAGAAGGCAAAAAACCTATGCGGGATCAAACACGATGATGCGTGCAGAGTAAGAGATGCATACCTGACTCCAGCAGTCTACATGCAGGGTGATCCGCACATAAAAGTAAAGACAGTAATAAAACTACCTATATGATGCAAGAGGAAAACGACCTTAGACGAAGAAATTCTACACGTGAAGAATAGTAGCCAGGTAATCACACTAAAGTCCGGAGTCCGATCTTGGGAGCCACTCGATGTCCACCACAACAGATCTTGCACACACTCTATGTGTCTCCTCACGACATGTGGACTCGAGTCTAATTAATCGCCTTTTTCTTAGTGAGTTAATTAATAAGGTCCAATTAACGATCTATAGGTGCAGGCAGATAATTAGGGTTCGGCCTTAATTAATTACGTTACAATCAAGAAAAATCCTAAGGATAAATTCTCGGAAATCGGATAAGCAGTAAAAATGCAAAAAATCCAAAACCGACAAAAAACTGTTGTGAGGTCCCTTGAGCACAACGGTGCTCAGCGAAATAGACCCCGATAATCACCAAGAAAGTCTAAGTCATGTTGGTCCTGTATTATTACAATAATATGTATGTTGAAAAGTAAACTACTCTACGACTATCTACGATTATTCTACGGCACCCGCACTCATGCTCTCCTCCTCACGCTCTCCATCGGCTTTATGCAGAAAAGAGCTGCCTCTGACTCCCACGGTTGCGTCGACTTCCCGAAGAAAGCCGCCTCGGTCCTCAGACCCTCACAAGAAACATAAACAGAAGTGCGTTAGTCCAAATTATTATCAAAATATGCAGTCAAAATGAAATATAAAATATATACAAATATAGACAGAAAAAACCGCAAAAATAGCAAAAGAAAAATGACTACTAAGTCGTACTCCCCGGCAACGGCGCCATTCTGATCAGCCGAAAAATCGAGAGACTAAGGGAGATAGGTATCAAGGGTCGTTGCGACCTCAACCTCTCGAGTCGGACTCAACAAGAAACTCGAGACCACCCAATAAAATAATCAATTAATAAAGTCGAATATTGGTCTCGTTATTTTATTTAACCTGGTATAGCGACTAGGGTCGAATTCAAGGAGCACGGATTGGCTTAAAAGCCTACGAAGTAGTCAAAAATCAAAATAAAGAGAAGAAAATAATTTTTTTGGATTTTATGGGTTTTTATATTTTTTGTGTGATTTCTAATTATGAAAAAATATAAAAGAAGCTAGAAAGAGCACAATCAACTAATTATTTAACAACACAAATCAAGTCAGAAAATTAAGATAAAAATATTTCTGAATTTTATATTTTTTTCAAGTATTTTTGGTAATTCTCTTAGATTTTTATGATTTTTAGGTGATTTTATAAAAATAAAATAAAGCTAAATATGGAAACTACTGTGCAGTCAGATTTGAAAGGCTAATTAAAAATATAAAAATAGCTTTAAAAATCCAAAAACAATTTTACGAAAAAACTACAGATAAAATCCTAACTACAGAAAAAGAGATTGCATTTTTTAAGTTTTTCTGAATTTTTAATGATTTTTATAAGGTTTTTATGGTTTTTCAATTTTTAGGGTTTTTAGACATCCAAATCAAACAAAAATTGAACTGAAGCAACAAGACAACAAAATAAGCTAACACTAATTTTTTAGGATTTTTGGAGGCTTTTTAATATTTTTAGTTGATTTTCAAATTGAAACAGTAGCAAAAGTGAGGGTTTTTGAATTTTTAAAAACAGAAAATCAAAACAAACTTGTCCCACAAAATCGTTAAAATTTTTAAACAGTGACAGGGGTCAGTATCCAAATTTCAAGAGATTTGGAGTTGATTTGATATTTTATTCAACCAATAAAAGAGGCACAGCACACAAGGACCAAAGAGCAAAGAAAATAAGTTTCAGGGGCTTAAAGATAACATGCGCGAAAACTATAAGGGGCTCAATGCAATTGCCACAATAAATTTGGCACATGTTCAAATCCATCATGCACAGAGGAATAAATGCAAATATTTAAACTAAAATTTCAAACCATAACATTCATTAAACCCAAGCACAATACATGCAAATAGCCCAAAAACTCACGTGACGAAGCACGTGCACCACACACGGAGGGACTGAAATGCAAATACTAAAAGTCTAAGGTCCAAAGTGCAATTTATCCAAATTAAAAACAACTACATAAAATATTTACAGGACTTCAAAGGAAATGTAAAACTAAGAAGGGCCTATGTGAAACTTACCCTCTTATTATGATCCAACAGCTGAAAGGGATCCACTTAAGATCTGACGGTCGGCGTTGGCTAGTACCCCTTCGATGATCGACGCTCTAGATCCGATCCTCAGATGAATCGGATGGTCAAGACCCTCGGATGATAGACAGTGGAGATCAGAACTGCCACGAGGGGTAGATCGGACGGCAGAGAAGCTCCCTGGAAGAACTGGTCGCCGAAGAAGTTCGTACGGCCAATATGCGCGCTAGGGGACTCCTCCAAGGCTACTGGGATGGGGAAAAGAAAGCCGGTGATGGTCCGCAGTAGATGGGATGCTGAGATGAGGCCGGGAGGTCCAAGAGGACCCTGGCAACGTCAAAGAACCTGGAGCTTTGTCCTTCAGTCGTCGGGCCTGCAGATGAGGCTCCTTTGCCTACAATCTTGCAGAACGAACACTAGGTATAGGGCAAAATGCCTCGACCCGGTTACGGGCGAAATGGGTGGTCAGGGGAGGCAGAGCGAATCTCTCCAGCGAGCGACGGCGGAGGAGAGTCGATACCTGGTTCCAGGGCGAATCGGGGGGAGTGACTGGGTGAAGAAGGTGGAGAGGAGTCTTGCGAAGGTGTAGGTGCGGTTGGGCGGGGAAATGGATGATCGGAACGTCGAGGAATGGACGGTGAAGGTCGGCGGTCGGAATTTGAAAAATCGGAAATGAGACAAAGTTAAGGGCTATCGAATCTACCTGATGGTCGAGAACATCTGGGCTAGAGGTGTTGAGTCTCCTGGTGTCTTTGCCTCAATGGAGCGATGCCTCCAGAGGCTCGAGCTCACCAGTGGCAGAGCACGGCGAGGTTGGGTCGACGGATCTGAGGCTAACGGCCTCATGCCCTCACTGCTACACTCTCCTACACTCGCTGTCACTCGAGGAGAACAGAGGTCACATGGGTCGAAGACGATGGCCAAAGATGCGTGAAATGTCGTCTCCAGGTCAGGTCTTATACGAGCAGGGGTCTGAGAAGATGGGAATCAGGAACGCTGATCGAGGCATGGATACCTAAAGATGAGATAGGGCATGAATCACGGGTCTGCCCTCGACAATCAGAGCCCTGGGTTTGAGGAAATGAAAGGCGGATTGCGGCAAAATACTTCAGCGAAGTCGGGTCGAAACGAAGATCCGCGGAGATGTGGTCCGGGGGGAAGTTGACCGGGGGTCAACAATCCCCCGTGGACCAATCAGAATTCAGCCTCCAAAAATTATCTATAAATTAAATTAAAAATAGTAAATTATTTTATTTAAAAATATTTATAAAATGAAAAATTTATATTATTTTTCAAATTATTTTTTAGTGATTTTTATTGATTTTTTTCGAAAAATAAATTAGTATATATACATAATATAATATTATATACAAGTATAAATACATAGGTATTTTCCATTTTTTATTAGTTTATTTTTGTATAATTATCCCAAATTTTTATTTTATTTATTTTCAACATAAAATTTGGGATATAAAATAATTTTTATTTTATTTTTATAATTTATTTACAAGGGTAAAATAAATAGATGAATTATTAATATATACTTGGTATGTACAAGGGAAGTAGAGAGATATGATTTATTTTTATTTTATTTTATTTTTATTATTTTTATTTTATTTTTAGAAATATATACAAGCTATGAGAAATTTTTATTTTTATTTTATGAAAATAAATTATATACACCAAGAAGGAAGTGTGCACAATGATGAATTGACCTATCTCTCTCTACTTATTTTATTCGACGATCAGGCCCATATTAGGCCTTCTCTTGGGTTCAGATCACTCGATATTTATTATAAATATTTCCCTCTTTTTCTTTATTTCTTTATTCTTTTATTTTTGCACAAAAATATGCTAATTATTGTTATTTATACAAAACATGCAGTTTGATAATTTATTATATTTACAAGTATCTACATGGTGTTTTGCAAAGATTTTTAGCTAAAATAAAAGAATAAAGAGTGATGAATGATGATTCATCAGGCTGTAGCTGCTGGGACCCTATCTTGACTGTGCTGGAGGCTGTTGTTGGGACTAAGCACCTCCAGTGGACCATCGGAAGCCATAATGATCACGATGGATTCGTGGCTGATGTTGGTACTAGGAGCACAAAATCCCATTGACTTCCATCAACAGCTTTGTCTTCTCATGTGAGGGTGGAGGAAGGGATGCCAAGGGATGATCGCTCTGGTATACCACCATTTGTGTTTTTGAAGGAGGCGGTGGTGACAACTAGTGTTGCGGGAGTAGCTAAATGGGCTCTGCCTTGATGTGGTGAACCTATCGGTATGAGGTAGAGGGATGTGAAAAATTACTCCCTTGATCAACACGTGATCTAGACCGTGGCTGAGAAGCCGTTTGTGCCTCTTGGAGGCACGTGATTTCTGTCTTAAGGTAACTTAAAGTTTGAGCCAGCTCATCGATCCTGTTGAGCATATCCATGCCCCGGCACATCTTCTTCTCAATGATTTCCATCCGGTCTAACTTCTGGTTGATGATTCCCATGTCGGCAGCTAATGACCTTACTAATGCTACCGTTGTAGAAGAGGAAAAAGAAACGGCCTCAATGTGTGCTACTTCGTGGTGAGACAATGCCTGCGAGGGAGGCTTCCCATGAGTATAGGTACAGACTTGGGTCATCATAGTATGGTTTTAAACCATATCAGTGTTGGACATGCGAGCCCACGGTGAGCCATTATGCAATAAATGTTATTGCAAATATCATTCCCTGATCTGAAATGAAGAATAACTAATTTGCATAATAGGTTCCTTACTACAATTAGGTTTATGTACTATGGCCATCTTAATAATCATACAGCTGTTGGTTCAACTATTGAATCGTAGAGGCTGGTACTTGGATGAATATCTAAAGAGTTAGATTGAGGACTCATCAAGCACCGTCAAATGATTGTTAAGTGATGATCTCCAGCCTGAGTAGGCGATAATAATCCTTTCTCACATAGGTTGATATCTGACCGACCTCTTGATGCAGGTCCTCTGCAGAGGAATAGAGATTCGGAGGAGTCAGATTAGTTAGGTCAAAGATTTGACTTAACGAGATCGAGATAACCAAAGTCCTATATCGTATGCTGTCACGATATAGGCACGCATCCTCTGACCGGAGACAGATGTGTTACTATATGTCTGAGTATGTACATGTGGCAGACCAATAGGTTGATGACCTAACCAAGGTCTATACACCGGAACGCTGATGTGCATATAAGGGCATATGAGCAATATGATCTCTCAAGGGATAATACATGTTCATTACTGAACCGGGAGACATGAGCTCACTCATGAGATATTGGGAAGAATCAAATTCCATGCACAGTCATCTCGCTTTGGAAGCTTGACTGAATTTGTAAGGTTTGATATATACTTTTGGAAAGTATATGATCAAGACCTATGTATGATATATGCTTTTGGAAAGTATATGATCGATACCAACTCCCAATGATCAAATAAGAAACTTACTGATAAAACCCTGAAGTAGATAGTATAAAGTTGATCTAATACTTCGGGTTTATTTTGGGTCTTCCAGTATGCAGGATGTACATGTGTTGGGAATACCTGAGGGTGATGTGATCATAAACGATTGTATAACCATAACGCTTCCATTCCTAGGGAGTGATGAAACAGGTCTGGATTTTAGTGACTCCTCTCAGTAGAGAAGTAATCTGATCTTGGTCCAAATATTGGACATTGATCTGAATGTGATTCAGATTCAATGAGAAGATTAGATTTGCGGTCTTGATTTAATCAAGCTTCTATGGGAGGCCCGATATCTGGATTTGAGATGTGATCTCAATATCCAAGTCACTATATGTGGAAAAATACAATCGCCATGTCCTTATCTCCAAGTATCCGTGGAGAAGGCGCATTATCCTTAAATGAGTTCATGGATAATTTCATTATTGATATAAGTATCCAAGCATCGAGAAAATTGATAATTAAATGTGATTTAATTATCATGGATAATATGAATTTGATTTATATTATAAGGAGCGATATCTAAGATAATTAAATGTGATTTAATTATCAAAGATATGAATAATGTGAACGTGATTCATGTTATTTGAGCACATGAGAAAAGAGATCCAAGATGATTAAATGTGATTTAAATATCATGGATATGAATAATGTGGATAGCACTATCCATATTAATCATATATATTATAAGTGTGATTTATAATATATTAGAGAGAGCATATTGTGTTTTATATTTGTTGATTAATTGTTAATGTGAATGGGATTTACATTGAATGATTAATTGAAAATATAATTACATTTAGTTTTGGGTTGTGAATAAGATTCACATAATTTCAATGGCATGATTGATATTTTCCATAAGAAAATTTGGAATTATTTTTTATGAAAATATTGTCAACAAGAGATGATAATATATATCATGAGGTAATGAGATCTCATGATAATTTGAAGAGATAGACCAAGTGCACCAAAGAGGAGTGGACGGCTACAACTCTCCATGAGGAGATGAGTAGCGGTCCCCTCTTATGGGGAGATTGGTTTATCCTCTTCATTATTTTTCTCTTATCAAAGGTGATTTAATTTTGAATTAATTTTGTTGATGGAAATTAATTTAAATTAAATCATTAGTTCGTGTATTTTTACAACAACATCTTGGACATTGAAAGAAACACAAATCAATCTCAACCATTGATTGTGTGTTGTCCATGAATTGAGATCCATGGACTCCCAAAACCCTATATCGGAAGAGGCATGCCTTGCTCTTCAACTTACACCGACTCGAGGAGTCTCTCTCTTTCTTATTTTCTCTACACGCCAAGTCTTTATATCTCTTATAATGGCCCTCCACCATGAAGCCATTGTGAGAGACGTCATCGACGCAGCATCGTCGTTATGCTGCCGGATCATCTACTCGTGGATCTCCATCTCCTTCGGTGTGTCTCTCTCATGAAGAAGATGTTGGATCTCGTTGACGAGATCAGGAGATCCGCCGCTTGGATCATCGACATGGATTGCGAGGAGCACGCGATTCATCCCCGTGCTCGCAAGCATCTCCTTCGACGGATCGGACTTGAGACAGGGGGTATCTTCGTTTAGAGACTCGATCGCAACCACGCTTCAAGAGGTAATCCTATTATTTGTTTGTGGTTTAGATGAAATGATCCGAGAAGTGTTCTTGGATCATGTGGTTTCATTACATAAAAAATTTTAGTTTCTGTTGCATCGAGCAACTAGTGCGACTAGTCTCTCCTGATCGCATTCGATGCGATTATCACCCTTCCGTGATGCGCTTGAGGATATTTCCATATCCTTCAAGTGGTATCAGAGCCTGTTTGACGAAGGTCTCTGATGAGATCCATGAACCTACAAAGATTTGGGCTCGATCGGGTTCGTGAAAATTTTAGCATTTCAATTTTCATAGCCCTGTCTTATGATAAAATTTCGGCCCTGTTTAGAATTTTTAAACATGAAATTTTAAATTGTATAATATTCCCCATTAATCGAGTAAACAGTAGGAATTGAGTTCGCGTAATTTGGATTCCGTTTGCTCAAGATATGGTCGTTTTATTAACCATATATCCACTGTTTCGGGGATGACGATTAGAGACGTAATTAAAATGTTAATTACGATTTTAAAATGCCTGGAAATGTGTGTATATCACATGGTTTCGTTTTTAAATCAAGTTATCAATCTCTGGAATTTGATTTTGTTTAATTTAGATTTAAAATGAATGAGATATGCTATTTTTAGTTAGTGAGGGTCACTGCTGAAAATTGCATGATTATCCAAAACCTTGTAATTATCATTCAAATAAATTAATGGAAATTAATTATTAATTTTTTGAAATAATTATTGATAAATATTTGTGAAATATTTAAAGATGATAATCAATTTCTTGAATGACATTTCACTAGCCAAAATGATAAGATAGTTGATCTTGATCATGATTGGTTGATATGAAATCATCAACAAACATTGTTTTCATGAAAAATCCTAGTTTATCTTACAATAGTTGTAGCACAACTTTTACATGCAAAACCCTATTGCTTGAATAGGATTGAGGATTTGTTTAGCAAATCTCCTTATAGTATTATCAAAACGGTTTTGATGAATATTATATGGTATAATTTCGATTGAAAAACCGACGAGCATCTCAAAGTACATAATGATCTATCTGGCATTATTCTTTCCTGAGGTAGATATGGTGTCTACTCGGAGAGTATTGGGGTAGCGGGTTGCAACGTATGTAGTCCGTCCCACTCTCATCGGTACTGGCCATGACAGCGGATAGGGACTCGATAGTGCGGGAGAAGTCAAAGTGTATTTTTCTAATTATTAAAATTCGAATAATACATACTTTGAGATTATACATATTATTCAAGTAATAATCAGGTTTGTTGATTGATAATTGGATTGATAATTAATTTAATGCGATTAAATTGATTATATCCAATTAAAAACACTCTATCGTGAATAGATGTGTATTCCCCTTGGAAGATTATGTGAATATGATTCACGATAACTAATTATTACAATTTGAATATGAGGTGGAGGATCACATAAGTGACATCCATGGTCTCCTATCAAGGCAAAGGATTCTGTCGTCAGATGTTGTATATAGGAGACGTCTGTCCGAAGTGACAGATCCTGTATATGATTTATTTGGATCGGGTTCTTTGCTTCTCGAAAGAGTAAGGCCGTATACGTAGTGACCCCAATATCGAGTCCTCATATTATTGGGGAGATATTGGATTGCGTATAGCGAGTATTAAGCCTGTTGACGGTTGGTTCAATTAATGACGGGATAACATCATATTAGGGGTGGTGGGCCCGGATATTAAAGACTGAATTGGGAGATGCAAGTTGGACTTGCAAGGCGGAATGTGTTCCCGCTTCTTTTTATCGGAGTCGCAGGTTTTCATATTATTGGGATGTGACGAAGATAGGAAAGGAGATCTCAGATCTTGCTAGATATATAATGGTAAGAATATCTCTTACATTGAAAGTGATTAAGGGAATGAACTTTCATTGTTGACAAGGCAAGACAACTTTGATATAAAAACTCCTAAACAAAGTAAAATATGCATATAATATATATATACACTTATGCAAATTTCTTATTTCAGATAATCCTTCATTAAACCCACCTAATATTATACTCAATAAGAACTAGTAAAATAACATGGATTAGACTCATGATCCAGATATTGTACTTGCAATTGGACACATATTGTATGTGGTTGCAATGTGAAAGTTTCCTCAACAAAATGAGGAATGACAATTAAATAAGAAAACAAGGCATCACCTTAGGGTTCGTATGTCTCTACAGTCTTGATCTTTCATTGAGTGTACTTTGGAAGTGACATGTCGATGGTGATCATAATTGTCGAATAATCTTTATAAAATCAAAGAAGATATTTTGGCATACATATGTGCTCTAGACATTTAATCATGAATGACATGGTTCTCTGTATTATGCAGAATGGTAACTCAAAAGAGATGATGTATTCAAAATGTTTGAATACCTACCTGAACCAATGTTTTAAGAGTCTAGATGGATGTAGAAATGATGAATTTCATCATTCTACTGTCTATACTCAAGTCATTCACGAATCTTCATAATATTCATATTGTATGAATTAAATGAAGCATGTATAAATGTTGAAGTTCTCTTATATTGAAATTTTTTGAGTTCAATATAAGAGAGCCTTTATCTTGAGCAATGGTTATTCATAGATAAAGAGAGCGCAGTGGAATCATGGGTCTGACCCAAGCAAGAAGGAAAGTCAAAGAGTTGACCTGCTTCTGTGACTTCCATATTGCATCCAAATAGTTGGATGAATGCCAATACTGCAATGAGTCGATGTATTGATAGTATGACTATCTGGACTATCTAGGATCCTTAGAGAATGACTCGGATAGTGCATCGAAATAATCTACATTTGATCGTTGAAATTGACTTTCTTATAAGATAAGATTAAAGTCTAATAATTGTATCTCATTCTTCTAATGACATTTGCAATTGGTTGCATATATATTAGAAGATTAGAAATTTGATCTTAAGGTTTAGTAGTCATCTACATGGATATTGATGTAATTGTTGCAGCAATCTCTGTTGGATAGATAGACTTCATATTCTCAGTGGGAGAGCCCTTAGTCTTGGAGAATGTCTCTATGACCTAGATATTAGAATACACTCATTGTTTGTTTCTAAATGTTGGAAATAAACATGAATTCTGAGATAGAATTATCATAAAAGGTTATGATGGAATATTTCAGATAGTAATCTAACGTCTAGTGGACTCCACAAAATTAGAAAATTAATGAATGGTTCATTAAGATTTCTAATACTGAAAATTAAACCTTAACAGATCAATAGGAGGATGAAGATCTTTTGACAATGATCCGGCATCGAGTCTTGGACTTATATCTGTTGATATGGTCAATAGACTAGTGAGGTATTGAACTTTAGATTGTCTGAAGGTTCAAATCTTACATACTTGTGAATATTATATTCGAAGTAAATATGTCCAATACACTCTTCACTGGGAATAGTATAAGATGCCATGGTATTCATAATCTTATACATATTGATGTATGTGGATCATCTGTATCATAATAAACATTGATGATATGTGATATCATTCGATGATTATTTGTGATATGAGATTTCTTATCTTCACCTAAGAAACCTTTGAAATATTCAAAGATTTCACAATTTTGGTTTAGAACCTAAGTTTGAAGAAAGATGAAATGAATTTGATCTAACCTAGGTAGCTTGTACATGTTAGATAAAATTCAAAGAATACCTTATGGAGATATGAATATCATTTCTGTCTCACCCTCCTGGTAAACCTGAACTCAATGGAGTTGTAGGGATATACAATTAGATCTGTGTGACATTATTTGATCAATGATGAATTTTAGCATAATTACCTCTTAGTTTCCAGGTATATATGTAGTAGAGACTACACTATATATCCTTAATAAGATTCCATGCAAGTAAGCTGGAATTATGCACTAAAGAGTACTACTTCATTAGGAAAATAAAGGATGGTATGAGATACCTACTTTATGACCTTGAGATTATTAAAATATCTCATCTCTGAGAATGTGATTCTTAGAGGTTGAGTCTCTTGAGAATCAAGATGAAAATGAAGTAAAGGAACTCATTTAATCTTGAGGTGATAATGAGGCTCCTAAAATCGGAAACTAAAAGGACAATTGAAGATGAAACATTAATACCTCTTCAAATGAGTTTGAGGATGTCCTCCATGTGTCGGTTAAGTCTGATAATGATCGAACTTCATGTGATGAAGCTCCTAAGGATCATGACATGGAAAGATGGATATTAGCAATAAAGTCTAAAGTAGACATCATATACAAGTGTTGTATATGGACCCTCGAGGATCCACCTATATGGGTAAGACCCATAAAGGTGTAAATGGATCTTCAAGAGAAAGGGGATCTGATGATAAGGTAGAGACCTTCAAAGCTCAATTGGCAGCCATGAGCTACACACTGGAAAAGAAGACATTGCTTGCGATGAGACTTGCTCTTCAGTAACCATGCTTAAACCCGTCGGATTATTGCTAACTATAGCTACACAACTTGGCTTTGACATCTTCGAGATGGAAGTCAAGATTGCATTCCTCCATGAATGCCTCTCTGAGGATATTCACATGAAGTAGCCACAGGGCTTCATGATTGGGGAAAGTAAGGTGTAAAAGCTAAAGAAATCCATCTATGGACTCAAAAAGCTTCTTGTAGGAACATAAGATTTGATGAAATTATAAATGTTATGATTTCAGATAGAATCTTGATGAACCATATGAAGCTTAGTGGGAGTGCCTTTGTGTTCATCGTGCTAAATGTAGATAATATCCTAATCATTTGAAATGATATGAGGATGATAATAAGTGTTTTATAGACTGGATATTCCATACCTTGAGATATGATCTCGAGAATACCTCTTAGATCTTAGTTCTGAAGTTGTTCAGAAGCAAAGAAAAGAGGGTATTGGGACTGTACATGTTCCATTCTTGGAAAACCCCAAGGAAGGCTTCCTTTCCTTAAGATATGGTACTCACCTATCTAATGGGATAGCACCTCAAAGAGTTGAGGAAGTGAATGCTAGAATTGCTTGCACTTATGCATCAGTTACGAGAAGCTAAGTGTGTACAAAAGCCAGGTATCTGCTATACAGTGGGAGTAGTAAAAGAGTTGCTAATCCTACTATGGAGAGAAAACACTTGATTGCAGTAATAAAAATCTTTTAAGATGACAAGGCTTAGAGATAATGATAAGTCTTGTCATCAAGAACCTAGACTTTATAGATAGTGATCTAAAAGGTCTTACCTGTAGATGCCTTGGGAGATAGAGATCTCCGAGAATAAAGGTATTGTGATAAGTATTATGGAAATACTGGTTATAATAATTACTGAGCAATAGTGTCAAGGACACTATAATTGCTTTATCAAGATTGGGTATTGGTTGCATAAGATACAACATTCGCATTGGATGTGAGCACTGTTACCTAGGGATATGCAAGTGCCATAAAAGGACTTGGCATAGTCTTCTGGGAACAGAGTGACTGATCATCTTACCTAGCTATTTTCGAAAAAGCCTATGATTGTCACATGAGTGCGGGTTTAAATGATTAGCCCATTAATGGCTCTTTGGGCTAGTGGGAGATTGTTGGACATGCGAGCCCATAGCGAGCCATTATGCAATAAATGTTATTGCCAATATCATTCCCTGATCTGAAATGAAGAACAACTAATTTGCATAATAGGTCCCTTAGTACAATTAGGGTTATGTACCATGTCCATCTTAATAATCATACAACTATTGGTTTAACTATTGAATCATAGAGGTTGGTGCTTGGATGAATATCTAAAGAGTTAGATTGAGGACTCATCAAGCACCGTCAAATGATTGTTAAGTGATGATCTCCAGCCTGAGTAGGAGATGGCAATCCTTTCTCACATAGGTTGATATCTGACCGACCTCTTGATGCAGGTCCTCTGTATAGGAATAGAGATTCGGAGGTGTCAGATTAGTTAGGTCAAAGAGTTGACTTAACGAGATCGAGATAACCAAAGTCATATATCGTATGCTGTCACGATATAGGAACGGATCCTCTAACCGAAGACAGATGTGTTACTATATGTCTGAGTATGTACATTTGGCAGACCAATAGGTTGATGACTTAACCAAGATCTATACACCGGCACGTTGGTGTGCATATAAGGGCATATGAGTAATACGATCTCTCAAAGGGATCATACAGGTTCATTACTGAACCGGAAGACATGAGCTCACTCATGAGATATTGGAAAGAATCAAATTCCGTGCACGGTCGTCTCGCTTTGGAAGCTTGACTGAATTTGTAAGGTTTGATATATACTTTTGGAAAGTATATGATCAAGACCTATGTATGATATATGCTTTTAGAAAGTATATGATCGATACCAACTTCCAATGATCAAATGAGAAACTTACTGACAAAACCCTGAAGTAGACAGTATAAAGTTGATCTAATACTTCGGGTTTATTCTAGGTCTTCCAGTATGCAGGATGTACATGTGATGGGAATACCTGAGGGTGATGTGATCATAAACGATTGTATAACCGTGACGCTTCCATTCCTAGGGAGTGATGAAACGGGTCTGGATTTTAGTGACTCCTCTCAGTAGCGAAGTAATCTGATCTTGGCCCAAATGTTGGACACTGATCTGAATGTGATTCATATGAAATGAGAAGATTAGATTTGCGGTCTTGATTTAACTAAGCATCTATGGGAGGCCCGAGATCTGGATTTGAGATGTGATCTCAATATCCAAGTCACTATACATGGAACAATACAATCGCCCTGTCTGTATCTCCAAGTATCCGCGGAGAAAGCGCATTATCCATGAAAGAGTTCATGGATAATTTCATTGTTGATATAAGTATCCAAGCATCGAGAAAATTGATAATTAAATGTGATTTAATTATCATGGATAATATGAATTTGATTCATATTATAAGGAGAGATATCTAAGATAATTAAATGTCATTTAATTATCAAAGATATGAATAATGCGAATGTGATTCATGTTATTTGAGCACATGAGAAAAGAGATCCAAGATGATTAAATGTGATTTAATTATCATGGATATGAATAATGTGGATAGCACTATCCATATTAATCATATATATTGTAAATGTGATTTACAATATATTAGAGATAGCATATTGTGTTTTATATTCATTGATTAATTGTTAATGTGAATGGGATTCACATTGAATGATTAATTGAAAATATAATTACATTTAGTTTTGGGTTGTGAATAAGATTCACATAATTTCAATGGCATGACTGATATTTTCCATAAGATAATTTGGAATTATTTTTTATGAAAATATTGTCAACAAGAGATGATAATATATATCATGAGATAATGAGATCTCATGATAATTTGAAGAGATAGACCAAGTCCACCAAAGAGGAGTGGACGGCTACAACTCTCCATGAGGAGAAGAGTAGTTCTCCCCTCTTATGGGGAGATTGGTTAATCCTCTTCATTATTTTTCTCTTATCAAAGATGATTTAATTTCGAATTAATTTTGTTGATGGAAATTAATTTAAATTAAATCATCAGTTGTTGTATTTTTATAACAACATCTTGGCCATCGAAAGAAATATAAATCAATCTCAACCATTGATTGTGTGTTATCTATGGATTGAGATCCATGGACTCCCAAAACCCTATATAAGAAGAGGCATGCCTTGCTCTTCGACTTGCACCGACTCGACGAGTCTCTCTCTCTCTCTCATATTTTCTTTACACGCCAAGTCTCTATCTCTCTTATAATGGACGTCCACCACGAGGCCATTGTGAGAGACGTCATCGACGCAGCATCGTCGTTATGCTGTCGGATCATCTACTCGTGGATCTCCATCTCCTTCAATGCGTCTCGCTCGTGAAGAAGATGTTGGATCTCGTGTGGCGAGATCAGGAGATCCGCCGCTTGGATCATCAACATGGATTGCGAGGAGCACGCGATTCATCCCCGCGCTCGCAAGCATCTCCTCCGACGGATCGGACTTGAGACAGGAGGTCTCTTCATTTAGAGACTCGATCGCAACCACACTTAAAGAGGTAATCCTACTACTTGTTTGTGGTTTAGATGAAATGATCTGAGAAGTGTTCTTGGATCATGTGGTTTCATCACATAAAAAATTTTAATTTCCGTTGCATCGAGCACTAGTGTGACTAGTCGCTCCCAATCGCATTCGATGAGATCATCACGCTTCCGTGATGCGCTTGAGCATTTTTCTGTATCCTTCAATCATAGATGGTCCAGACCTGGTCCTTGACCTTGGAGAAATAGGACCCTCCACAAGAGGCATTGATTAGCCTTTGTATCTCAGATGTCAGTCCACAAAAGAAACTTTGTACTAGGTTGGGCTTGTTGATGTCGTGATGTGGAAACCTGTTGATGAGCTCTCTAAATTGATCCCACTCCTCATTGAATTGTTCATTAGGTATATTATGAAGTTTCTAATTATGGCTCGCTCTACATTCATCCAAACGAGTGGATAATACTTATTGATGAACTCGGTCCACAACTGCTCCCAGGTGGTGACAACTGCCCCCAAATACTTCAGCTAGTAGGCTGCTTTGTAAACTAAGGAGAATAGGAAGGCTATCAACTTGATTGTGTCCTCATCCATAAATCTATTGTGGATTGTGTTGCAAGTCATCTCAAACTCATGTAAGTGAAGATGGGGATCCTCAATGGCATGCCCATGGAACATAGGCAACAATTGGATTATCTGGGCCTGAGCTCAAAGTTGCCAAGGATTATGGGCAACTGAATCTACCTGTGGGTGAGAGTTGCACCAGGGTTGTACAACACTCTCATTGTGTGTATGGGTATCTGTGGAACATGGGCCTTCTCTTGGCATCTGACATCTACTCGGTCCTAATGTCTCGATATCTCTCTACCACCAGTGGTCTATCGTTCTCTACTCTCCCATCTGGTTCATTTCCCTCCTCACCTCTGCCATGAGCATCCCTTGGTCTCTAGTCTATATCTGGATGGTCTCCAAGCATGCTAAGAGGGTGTTGTTGATGGATGCCTGATCTAATCCAAAAGAAGAGGACTATGGTTGGTCATCATCTCTCTCATTGCTGGGCATCTCTCCGGTCTCTAAAAAGGTAAAGGAACTGAGCTCAGGTGCTATGAAGTGAACATATAGCTGTGTTGGTTGTTCTAACTGTACCTCAGGTGATATAGAAGAAGGTTTATCAAGGTGGAACAGGGTGGAAGCGAACTCAAGTTTAGAGAGTGGGTCTGAGCTTTCTGAAGTCGCCCTAGATGAATGGATATGGGTGCTGAGAAGCAATGCCACCAAAGGTAGCTTAAGAGATCATCTACTCATATCGTGATGTGGGGATTAGGAAAAATTAGATTTAGACTGAAAACAATAATTAAAAACCAAATCGCCGATTCACCAACTCAATTCTATAATGATAGTTAGAGCTCAATGATTAATCTTTTCAATTTTTATTTTTTTAGTGATAATACAGTCTTAAAAACAAGTTAGTGAATTGTTAGGTGACCGAATTTCCCTAGAAACTGGCCCGGATTCTTACAACTAGTTGCACCTACTTTCAGTAAGTATGAGAGTAAGTGCAGATTGTTTCCAGCTACCCATTACTTAAGGACGGAGCCTTACGCAGTGTCCTCTAAACCACCCACTCTACTAAGGAAACACAAACCATTTACTGGCTACCTGCATTTCCTCACTGAGAAGTAGCTAATCATTTTTATAGAATCAATAGTCTAAAGAGAATCAAACTTGGTTCTATCCTATTGTTCATCGCTCAACTCTCTACAGATAAAATCAGACAATGATGGGTTTACTCTCCCCAAAATAAAGAAATTACTCTTTAAGCTCATTTTTAGGTCAAGTTTGCTTAGAAATCCTGATTTTATTGGTTTATCTCTTTTTTAAATATTTTTCTGAATAATAATATGTCTAACGAATTTTCTGATTTCTTTTTTATTCTAAATCCAATAAACCAGAGGAGGAAGATGGAAAAGTCGATGCTCAAGAAAATCAGTGATGCATGCACGAGTAAGAATGCATACCTTGCTCCAGCAGTCTACATGCAAAGTGATTCGTGCATAATTTAAAGACGAAATTAAAACTAACTAAATGATGCACAAAGAGAATGTCGTTAGACATAATTTTCTATTATGGGAAGAACTAGGAGCTAATATTCAGAAGAGAGACCAAAGTTCGATCTTGGATGTCGATCGGTGCCCATCACAATGGGTCATGCTAGGGCTGTATATGACCTCCCGCGACACACAGTCTCTAATCTAAATATTTAGCTTTTTATTATTTGCTTAAGTATAATCACTTTCTATATGCATCGATATTCTATTAGGGTATTTGGACCTTACTCATTACCTTGCTCAACCAAATAAAAATCATGCGTCTAAAGGCTAAAAACACAGGAAACAAATAAAAATAAATACAATAAAAACAACGGAAAATTCGGTGAGGTCCCCCATGTGCATCAACATTCAGTGAAACAGACCCCAAATAAAGTTTGAGTGTCCAAAGCAAGTCTCTGAGTTATTACAAATTTTTCAGAAATAAATGCGAAAAATGAAACTATTTTCTACGGATGCTCTCTCGTGTCAGCCGGTGTAGAACGGTCGGCCTCTACCTCGCTCGCGTGCGTTGACTCTCCAAAGAGAGCTTCCCTTGCTCTGCGGGCCCTCGCAACAAAGGTGAAACAGAAATATGTCAAAGATAGTTATAAAAAATAAAGATAAATAAAAGTAAGCAGAGAAAAAAAATCCTAACTACCTAGTCATACTCCCCGACAACGACGCCATTTTGATGACGAGATTTTGGCTAACTTAGTTGAAAATAATTATTCAAGTTTCGTTGTTCCAGATCAACCAAATATATCAATGAGAAAATTATTCAACCACAAAGAAATCAAGCAATTTAAATATGTGGTGTTGCTATTTTTATTAATCCAGTATAGCGATCAGGGTTGAAAATCAAGGAGCAATATTATAAACTAGGTAGGGATTCGAAAGTTAAAGGATTTTTATTCTATTTTTAGTGGTTTTAAATTTTGTAAATTTTAAAATTTTCAAAATAATGGAATAAAATCAATGAACAAATGGGAATAAGCACTTTTTGGATTTTTCAAATATGATAAAAATACTAAGAGAATTCAAGCAAAACTATTTTTGGTTTTTATAGTTTTTATATTGTTTATAAGAATTTTTGGATAATTTTATAAATATTTTTAGAATTTTATAAAAATCTAAAACCAACAAAACAAGCAAACATTGCACAGTCAGAAGAATTTTGTAAATTAAAAATAGAGGAAAGGCTCAAAGTTCCTGGAAATAATTTTTGTTTAAAACTTAAGGAGATATCTACAAACAAAGACTAAAAATGTAATTTTTGTTGATTTTTTATGATTCTTATAACTTTTTAGTATTTTGCAGATTTTTAGTTTTTACGAAAGATAATGCAATGAAACTTGGCCAGAAAATCAAATAAATCAAAAGACAACTACTCTATTTTTTGGAATTTTAAGGCTATTTTTGAATTTTTATGATTTTTGTATAACAAACAAGGGATTTTTCATCGATTTTTAATTTTTTTAAATAAGAAAATCATGGAAATT
This sequence comes from Ottelia alismoides, assembly GCA_037367405.1. NCBI lineage: Eukaryota > Viridiplantae > Streptophyta > Magnoliopsida > Alismatales > Hydrocharitaceae > Ottelia > Ottelia alismoides. The sequence continues at coordinate 1,373,889 of JAZKJV010010825.1, forward strand.
TGGCACACAAAAATTACCTCCTAAAATAGACACTAGCAGGAGCCAATACTAAATTTGGGAGAATTTTTAAGGCCAAAACTATTTATTGCAATTAATACAAGATACAAATTAAAAACAATGAAGTTGGGACCTTTCTACAATGCTTTTATGTCCCAGGGCCTACTGATAACTGATGAATCTGCGATTCGTCATCTTTATTCATTTATTTTAGCTTAAAATCCCTTATAAAACACCTGCATATAACGCTAACTCCATATTCTTACTAACTTGCATTTGTGTGTAAATATTGTACATTTCTTACTAATTTTAACCTAAAATAAATAAATAAAGAAAGAAAGGAAAAATAAAGAAAAGAAAAAAAAAGGAAGACTGTGTACAGGATGACCCGAACCCCGAGAGAAGGTCAAGACTTGACCTGATCGACCAGGAATAAAGTAGGGGGAGATAGGGTCCTTAACCAGAAAATCCAAAAAAAATTGTGTTTCTCACTTATTTTGTGTATATCTGTATAAAACTAACACTAATTTATTTGTACATTAATTGACCCCAAATCAAATAACATTCAAAATCAAAGTTGTAAATAAAAATGGGTCCTAATTAATAAAACTTATTGCACAATTAAATCATGTACAGAATAAAAGTAGCCACACTTGGAAAAAAAGCCACTAAGCACTAATTGAAAGATCAATTCCGGCTCCTTATGATATTAAATTAAACCAATTTCACTTCCATTGAGTTCTAAATCAAATTATCTTCAAAATGACTGTGATTTTATAATTTTTGGAGTTACGGTTGAAAAGTCGGTTTTCTGGGGTGGTTTGTGCAATTTTCCCTTGTATTTTGTGTATATTGTATTTGTATATATATTTGTAAATATTTTTACTAATTACTTAAAACAAAAATAAAAATAAAAAAATTAATAAAATTCTTAAAACAAAAAAAGAGGCTAATTTCCCCATTTATACTTGTATTTAATACCATATATGTGTATAGTATATGTATATAGTTGCAATTTTTAACCAACCATCATAAAAAATAAAAAAATAACATTTTTCAAATTCCAATAAATAAAGTGACGAAAATTCAAAAAAATTTGATAATTTTGTAAATAATTTTATCTTTCTATTCTATCTCTCATGTTATCCCTCCCACCAAAAAATTCAAAAATCTCTCTTATCTTCTTCAAAAATTGAAATGTCTCTCTTTTCTATTTATATGGCTCCATCTCCCTCATTCCAACCTGATCAATCTTTAGAGAGAGGAGCCCGATCTCTGAGAATCTTCTTGTCGAGAAAAGGTGTCTAGCCTCCGAGCCGTCCGGTGACAGCGCGATGGCCTTCGTCGAGGCGATTACGATCCATTTTCCGCTCCTAAGGTGAGATCCAAATTTTCTTCGCATTTTATCTTAGTTTAATCGTAGGGTAGTTTTTTTTCGCATTTTTTTTTCGTCATTTTTTTTCTCTAGATCTTAAAAAAAATCTCCATCTCGATTTTTATCCGCCACCGACTCGATTTTTCACCTCATCATCGTGATCTCTTCGCCTTCGATTTCTATCTCCCATGATCTATCAACTCCGGCCGCGTACGGTGGCCGGAGATCGGATTCTAATATTCCACTTTCGTCGAATCCCCATCCACATTCCAATTTTGTAGATAAATAAATAATTTTCTTTATTTCTAACATTTGTTTTGCAGGACCATTAATAAAACAATAAAAAAATTCTCTTTTTATTCTCTAACGTTTGTTTTGCAGGATAATATAAAAATAAAAAAATAAAAACATAAAAATAAAAAAAAATTCTTTATATTTTCATTTCCTGTTTTCGGATTTACAAAAAAAAAATTAAAAAAAAGTTTTTTTTTTGCATTATCAGTCACTGTTTACAAAATAAAAAATAAAAAAAAACAAAACAAAAAATTGCAGCAGGGGGCGGCGTCGCCCACACCCCGCCGGCCACGCCATTGACGCGCTGCTCCTGAAGCCCACCGCCGCACGAGCTGCTGCGCGCGGCCGCGCGCACCACGACCTTCTCACGCCTCCGCCTGACGACCGCGAGCCCGCGCCGCCAGCGAGAGGCGAGCCTCCGCTCCAGCAGCCCCACCAACCGCGCGGCAGCCCGCCTCCAAACCCCGCGCCCTCCATAGCGCGCAGCCCATCGCGCCGCTCTGAAGACCTGCCGCCATCCTCTGAAGCCTCCACCGCCTCCAGCAAGTCGCAGGCGCGCCACCGCGCCGCTCCAATCCCCCGCTCCGCCGCAGGACCCGCCGCTCACCAGCCTCGCAGGCCGCGGCGCCTCCTCCACTCCAAACGTCGCCCCGCACCTGTTGTTCCACCGCGCAGCCCGCGCGCGTTACTCCGCGCCGCCAGCCCGCCGTTCAGATCCCGCGAGGAAGAAGAAGGGCGGCGCCCCTTCCTGTTGGTTTCCCTTGTTGGCCCCTTGAGCAAGAAACGAAGCTAGGGCTTGAGGCCTTCCTTTTAAAAAAAATTATTATTTTGGTAAATTGCATCAACATCCGAGATATTTCAAATATTACGAAGGAGCCCGTCAGTTCAAGATTTCCTTTGGAAAAAAATTACATTTGTGCCCCTGGAACTTCCACAAATTGCAAACAAGTCCCCGCCTTCAAAAGAGCTTGGGTAAATTGCATTCTTTTTCTCCTTGTTTATTTTATTATTTATCTGATGCAGAAACAATGAATTATTTACAGTTCCACCCTTGTGTTTCAAACGATTACTTTGCATATCCTTTTGAATGAAACAAATATTTTTATTAGTCTAAAAATTTTGCAAAAATTGTGCTATGCTCCTGATGTTCATATCCATCTAGCATAAAAGTTTCATTGCCTTTTGTGATCATTTATTATTATTAAAAAATCAAAAACAGTGTCTTTTTCATTGTTTGAAATTCGAAAATTCATAAAAATTCGAAAATAACTCCAAAAATTCTAAAAAAATTAGAGTAGTTTTATTTCATTGTCTTTTAATTTTAGACCAAGTTTCACGCATTAATTACTTATAAAACTCAAAAAAAAAATTGAAAAATATCAAAAATCTTCTAAAAATCATAACAAAATTCTACAAAAACCCAAAAATTGTGGTTTCAGTTCCTGTTTGTAGATATTTTCTTCTAGTTTGCCTTAAAAATAGTAGCCAGGAGTTTTGGGCATTTAAAAGAGTTTTAAATTGCAAATTACTCCAGGCTGTCCACATTTTCCGATTTCCTCACTGTTTGATTTTTAAAAAATACAAAAACATCTGAAAAGTCCACAAAAATTCTCAAAAACATTTCAAAACTTTCAAAACACAAAAATATTTTCTTTGAATTTTTCTGATCATTTTTGGCATAATTGAAAATTGCAAAAAGAGTTGGTGTGTGTATATTCTTTACCTTGTTTATATTGCGTCGTATTATTTTTGAAAATAAAAAAATTTGCAAAAGCAAAATCATAAAAATTTAAAAATCAGAAAATATAAAAAATTAGAAATAACAAAATTGAAAAAAATTAAAAAGATAAAAAATCACAAAAACCAAGGATAGTTGTCCTTTGAGATTCCTGTTTTCTTTTAATTAGTTTCTGATTAATTGAATAACCCTCGGGAATTGTAGCCTCCCTGAGTTCGACCCTGTCCGCTATACAGGTTAATAAGTAGCAAAAATCATAAAAAAAAAATATTTTTTGTTGACGCGGGATTTTGGGGATAAACAACGACCTATTTTCACCATTTAAAATTTCCAATCTCTAAAATTTCGCACAACAAAATGGCGTCGTTGCCGGGGAGGCACGGCGAGGGTAGTTAGGTTTCTCTCTTGACCTGCTATTCTTGATTATAAATATCTGTTTGCCACATTATTCCATTGTTCATATCCATTGCATTCATTTTATCATTTTCTCATATTTGAAAATTGTGTTTCTTACACATTCTCTTGTCTTTTTTCTTGCGAGGGCCCGCGGAGCGAAGGAGGCGATCCTAGGAGAGCCGAAGCACCCAAGCGACGTGGAGGCGGCTTGATTCTTCACCAAGCCGCAGGATAGCGTGAGAAGAGGAGAAGAAGAATTGAAGGAGACGAAAAAAAAGAGAGAAAAAAAAGAAAAAAAAAAGAGAGAGAGTTTTTTTTCTATCATTTGAACTTTGTAAACGGACATTCATTTGTTGCGGGGTCTGTTTCGCTAAGTGCCGGTGCACTTGGGGGACCTCACCGGTTTTGTTTTCACCGCATTTATTTTTCTTGGTTTTCCGTGGATTTTGCAAGCCACCTGTTGATTGCTTTAATTAATTTGCTTGAGCCAGGTAATTAATTAGGTCCAAACACCTTAAACAAGAATTTTTGTGCCTATAGAGTAGAGCGTAATTTGGACTTAGTCAAATTAACTTGTTCTTGCCCGTTAATAGAAGTTATCATCTAGGACGGTTTACTTGCATTTGCATATAGGTTAGTTTATTTTCTGTATTTAAATTCTGCGCGGATCACTTGCATGTAGAGTGCTGGCGACAAGGTACACATCTGTAACCCCTGCATGCATCATCGTTTTTAATCGCGCATTGGCATTTCCGATCTCCTCCCTTGTTTTCACTCACATAAGATAAAAAGGAAATTGGACACTCGGTAGGCGATTCTTTGAAAATATCTTAACCAAGTGACAACTGCCTAAAACCGGGACTGCTAAAGAAAACTCAATCCTAAAAAAGATACAAGGAAAAATCATTGTTTAGGGGAGAGTAACCCCCTCATTGTATTCGTTTTAACTTGCTCGCGTACACACTAAGGTTAGTGCCCAAATCCCATAATTCAACCTAAGTGTTTGTACAACTTTGTGATTATCACCTAACTCTAAAATCAACAAGATAATTGACCGAACCTTCACGGTCTTCACATTGAGTTGAGTTGGTGAATTGGGGGTTTGTATTGTGTTTGATTGTTTGTGTGCATACCAGATCTTTTCTGTGCATTTGCGCCTTTTTCTCCATATCTTTTGGCTTGACCCTCGTGCTCTCCCATCCTTTGTTTCGAAGATGGCCGACTGGAGTTATTCTAATCCGATCTTCGCAGATACCTTGTACTCTCCAGACGATCCACCTTCCCTTTTCCAGGAGGATCTTCCTCCTGATGTTTGTGCATATCCGCCTAACCCATTATTTCAGGAGACGGAGGACTTTGATTTTCACCCACCCTCATTAAACCCACCCGATCCTGGGATTTTGGAGTCACCTTTCATGATTTTCACACTTAACACATTTAATCAAATGGTGGAGCATATGAATTCGAAGATTTCAATTTTATTAACATAAATGAGAGACAGAACGCTGCTCCAATATTTGAGGATATTGATTCACTCGAGGATAATCATGAGAGCTTGAAATCATCCAAAACACAAAAAAATAAGAAAATTTTGAAAATACAAAAAGATTCTGGGAGACATATTATTGATTCATTTAGTGAGAAAAGAACCCAAATGCCCGATTATTTACGCACACAGCCATGTCCCAACCTAGATCCCGAGGATGCCACTGTACAGACTGCTCTTGGCAATCCTCATGTAAATGCTGATTCCGACCTCCTCCCTTGTATGGATGAGGTCCAAAAATTCAAAAAAATGTTGACTAAACCCGAAGTGGTGGCCACCCTTCATGAGATCATTAAAGCCCCACTTAACAGGCCATGATAGATTTATCTACTCCTCAACAAAAGAAGAGAAAGAGAAGGAGAAGATCTGAGCATCACATCTTGACCATGGCCACTGCCTACGCCATCTCTCACCGTCCATATGTTAAGAAAGGGAACACGGCTACACCTCTTGTGAGATGCTCCACATCTAACTATTCTTGTGATAACGCTCTCCTTGACGGCGGTTCTTCAATTAACATAATACCCTTCTCTATGGTACAGTCTCTTCATCTTGGGCCTCTCAAGAAAACCAGGATGATAGTTCAATTTGCTGATGGATCTATCAAGAGGCCGAAGGGTATTTTAGAAAATGTTGTCATTATCATTCAGGGCATGGATTTTACTTCGGATTTTGTTGTAATGCCCATGGAGACCTCCACCCCTGTGGAGCACCCTCCAATCATCCTGGGACGGCCTTTCCTTGCCTCTGCGGGAGCCGTTATTGACTATGGTTCAGGAGAGATTCGCTTCCGTTCTGATGTAGGGAGCGATGTGTTAATCACTACACCCACTACCATCCAGAAACCCGCATCCCATGAGAGCCCACCCGTGTTAGACAACCCCAAGGAATTTGATCATGATGATAATACCAGAGATTTTTGCTATATGATGGATGATACTGAGACCCGGGAATTCCTCTTCAAGGAGGAGGACTCGGAAAGCATAGACCTTGGAGTTCCCTCTTCTGGTATGTGGCGATGCATTGACGACATCCACGGGATTTACACGATAGACACCCTAGAGCGGAAGGCAGACCCTGAGACTAGACAGGAAGGACATGATTCGACTACTTTCACTAATGAGTCCATTCCTATTCACCTTGATTCAGATGAGACCGATCAGGCCAAATTTTATTTGATTGCTTTTATAAAGGAATTTGGGCCTTTTGATAAAGATGATGATCCAGTAGAGGCTCGCCAGGCTGAAATTGATCCTACTTTTTCTGATAATGATTTTGAGCCGTTCTATTTTGATGTTTGCGAGACTTCCAAGGCAGGACATGATCACACTACTTCCAATAACCGGTTTAGGCCTGCACAATCTGAAACCGCTGAGCATACATTCTTGGTCGATTCTACTCAGTTCATATCTAATGATAATCCCAATATCGACCTACATCTTGTCAAATCCATACCTCAGCGGTCCCGCAAGAAGGTTCGTTTTCGAACTTCTTAACCTTTGTACATCCACTCCTCTTGTATATCCTTTCGTTTCACTCTGTTTTCTCCCGTTTTATCATTCACCCCTTTTCCGTGTGTGTGTGTGTATATATGCTATACTTAGGATGTGCTTTATCCTAAGTATAGGGGGGGTGAAGGATTTGTGTTGTTCATATTCGTCCTGTTTATCACCTTTGTTGTTGTTGCCTATACTTAGGGATACTCTACCCTAAGTATAGGGGGTGATGTTGTTCATATCGTGTCTTTGTGAGTATGTACATTCTCTTCATCGGTTTTCCCCTTTGTACATTCCACTATACTTAGGATTACTTGATCCTAAGTATAGGGGGGATCACCAACTTCTCTTTATCTTTTCTTTGAGTCGTTGTAGCATAGGAGTCTTTTCACCTCTCTTTGCTTAGCACGAGTTATGTCTTCCTTTGTCGCTCTCTGATCACTATGAGGACATAGTTCGAGCTAAGTATAGAGGGGTGTCGTATATATTGTATATATACTTTAGACATAACTCGTACTTTTAAATACATTTATTTGGGGGGTTATGTGTATATTTTATAAAAAAACAAAAAAAACAACAAAACAAAAAAAGAAGAAAATAAAAAATAAAACGCAAAAAAAACAAAAAAAAACAAAACAAACAAAACAAAACAAACAAAACAAAACAAACAAAACAAAAAAAACAAAAAAAAACACAAAAAAAGTCTCTTGTATATACTTGTATATATTACTAACCCTTTCTCCTTTAAAAAAACTACAAAACCAAAAATCATAAAAATTTGCACAAAAAAACTTTCTTTCACATCTGCTTTTTTCTCCAAAAATCCATAAAAAGTTCAAAATTAGAAAATTGTTTAAAAATGGTTCTTTTCACATGTGCATCATTCTTTAAAAAAAACTCTCTGCATTTTTCATAGTCTGCATTTGCATGTGCATTTTTCTGGATAGTATTGATATTTAAACTATGTCTGGAATAAAATTGAAGAATGGAGCTTAGTTGGACCTTAATCCACCTAATTCTTAGAGGAACTTCACCGAGAAATAGGATTTTAGAAGCTTCAGGTCTTTGACTTAATTCTTTGAGTTCCACATGACAATGTGCAGCATTTGACTCTTAGTGTCTAACCTGGTCTCTTCATTCTGGGTACAACTCTGCAATAGCGAATTAATTTGTACTCCCGCACTATGCACTTAGCTCAACTCAGACGGGATGTTGGAAGACTGTATGAGTTTCTTTTCTAGTAGCGTGGAAATATAAAGACCGGAGTACGGGTTGAAATAAAGCTTCGGAAAAGGGATGGACGGCTGGGCACAATTTTTTCTAAGACCCCAAAACATGTACGGAAAAAAAAGATTCTATATCCGTAGGGGCACAACAAGATCCAAGCAGAACCACCAAAACTCCAAATACAAAGAAGCTACTACCAAATAAAAATCTGACCAAAAAGGTCCAAGCTTCAAGAAAACCTGCAGATCTTGGTGGAGACTCGGCTACACTGGCCAGCTTCACGAGGAGAGGTGACTACACCAAACCACCCTCCAGTTCTTTTCTCATTCTTCTAACTTCTCCCCCAATTCGATTGTGAACACAGCACGACAGACCTTAGAAGGAAATACCTGACTCCCCGAGAACGAGTTATTGGAGAGGAGATTTGCATGGTAGTCCGGCATTCTGGATGGGAAGAGCTAAAATTTTTCACACACATGAGTCGATTATTCAATGTTCATAGGGTATGCTTTGGGAAGAGGATCGATCTAAGATGACTTCTGGGCCAAAACTGTGACAATGATGTGTAGAACTTGAAGGCTGTTGGTTTTAAAATTCTAAGTCTCACAGAAGTTCCGACACACAAATAATCCAAAGGTCCGACAGAGCTCCAAACTACAATTTTATGAAGATAAGTTTAATACTCAATATTGTCCTACTTTCTTTATTTTCCCTTTCTTTTTCTTCTTCACTTATTCTTTCAAATAAGTGTTTGCTAAGGGACTAGCAAAGGTAAAGCATAGGGGGATGATGAATCTGCGATTCGTCATCTTTATTCATTTATTTTAACTTAAAATCCCTTATAAAACACCTGCATATAACGCTAACTCCATATTCTTACTAACTTGCATTTGTGTGTAAATATTGTACATTTCTTACTAATTTTAACCTAAAATAAATAAATAAATAAAGAAAGGAAAAATAAAGAAAAGAAAAAAAAGGAAGACTGTATACAGGATGACCCGAATTCCGAGAGAAGGTCAAGACTTGACCTGATCGACTAGGAATAAAGTAGGGGGAGATAGGGTCCTTAACCAGAAAATCCAAAAAAAATTGTGTTTCTCACTTATTTTGTGTATATCTGTATAAAACTAACACTAATTTATTTGTACATTAATTGACCCCAAATCAAATAACATTCAAAATCAAAGTTGTAAATAAAAATGGGTCCTAATTAATAAAACTGATTGCACAATTAAATCATGTACAGAATAAAAGTAGCCACACTTGGAAAAAAAGCCACTAAGCACTAATTGAAAGATAAATTCCGGCTCCATATGATATTAAATTAAACCAATTTCACTTCCATTGAGTTCTAAATCAAATTATCTTCAAAATGACTGTGATTTTATAATTTTTGGAGTTACGGTTGAAAAGTCGGTTTTCTGGGGTGGTTTGTGCAATTTTCCCTTGTATTTTGTGTATATTGTATTTGTATATATATTTGTAAATATTTTTACTAATTACTTAAAACAAAAATAAAAATAAAAAAATTAATAAAATTCTTAAAACAAAAAAAAGAGGCTAATTTCCCCATTTATACTTGTATTTAATACCATATATGTGTATAGTATATGTATATAGTTGCAATTTTTAACCAAGCATCATAAAAAAATAAAAAAATAACATTTTCAAATTCCAATAAATAAAGTGACGAAAATTCAAAAAAATTAGATAATTTTGTAAATAATTTTATCTTTCTATTCTATCTCTCATGTTATCCCTCCCACCAAAAAATTCAAAAATCTCTCTTATCTTCTTCAAAAATTGAAATGTCTCTCTTTTCTATTTATATGGCTCCATCTCCCTCATTCCAACCTGATCAATCTTTAGAGAGAGGAGCCCGATCTCTGAGAATCTTCTTGTCGAGAAAAGGTGTCTAGCCTCCGAGCCGTCCGGTGACAGCGCGACGGCCTTCGTCGAGGCGATTACGATCCATTTTCCGCTCCTAAGGTGAGATCCAAATTTTCTTCGCATTTTATCTTAGTTTAATCGTAGGGTAGTTTTTTTTCGCATTTTTTTCGTCATTTTTTTCTCTAGATCTTAAAAAAAATCTCCATCTCGATTTTTATCCGCCACCGACTCGATTTTTCACCTCATCATCGTGATCTCTTCGCCTTCGATTTTTATCTCCCACGATCTATCAACTCCGGCCGCGTACGGTGGCCGGAGATCGGATTCTAATCTTCCACTTTCGTCGAATCCCCATCCACATTTCAATTTTGTAGATAAATAAATAATTTTCTTTATTTCTAACATTTGTTTTGCAGAACCATTAATAAAACAATAAAAAAAATTCTCTTTTTATTCTCTAACGTTTGTTTTGCAGGATAATATAAAAATAAAAAAATAAAAACATAAAAATAAAAAAATTCTTTATATTTTCATTTCCTGTTTTCGGATTTACAAAAAAAATTTAAAAAAAAAGTTTTTTTTTGCATTATCAGTCACTGTTTACAAAATAAAAAAATAAAAAAAACAAAACAAAAAAATTGCAGCAGGGGGCGGCGTCGCCCGCACCCCCGCCGGCCACGACATTGACGCGCTGCTCCTGAAGCCCACCGCCGCACGAGCTGCTGCGCGCGGCCGCGCGTACCACGACCTTCTCACGCCTCCGCCTGACGACCGCGAGCCCGCGCCGCCAGCGAGAGGCGAGCCTCCGCTCCAGCAGCCCCGCCGACCGCGCGGCAGCCCGCCTCCAAACCCCGCGCCCTCCATAGCGCGCAGCCCATCGCGCCGCTCCGAAGACCCACCGCCATCCTCTGAAGCCTCCACCGCCTCCAGCAAGTCGCAGGCGCGCCACCGCGCCGCTCCAATCCCCCGCTCCGCCGCAGGACCCGCCGCTCACCAGCCTCGCAGGCCGCGGCGCCTCCTCCACTCCAAACGCCGCCCCGCACCTGTTGTTCCACCATGCAGCCCGCGCGCGTTACTCCGCGCCGCCAGCCCGCCGTTCAGATCCCGCGAGGAAGAAGAAGGGCGGCGCCCCTTCCTGTTGGTTTCCCTTGTTGGCCCCTTGAGCAAGAAACGAAGCTAGGGCTTGGGGCCTTCCTTTTAAAAAAAATTTATTATTTTGGGAAATTGCATCAACATCCGAGATATTTCAAATATTACGAAGGAACCCGTCAGTTCAAGATTTCCTTTGGAAAAAAATTACAGTTGTGCCCCTGAAACTTCCACAAATTGCAAACAAGTCCCCGCCTTCAAAAGAGCTTGGGTAAATTGCATTCTTTTTCTCCTTGTTTATTTTATTATTTATCTGATGCAGAAACAATGAATTATTTACAGTTCCGCCCTTGTGTTTCAAACAATTACTTTGCATATCCTTTTGAATGAAACAAATATTTTTATTAGTCTAAGAATTTTGCAAAAATTGTGCTATGCTCCTGATGTTCATATCCATCTAGCATAAAAGTTTCATTGCCTTTTGTGATCATTTGTTATTATTAAAAAATCAAAAATAGTGTCATTTTCATTGTTTGAAATTCGAAAATTCATAAAAATTCGAAAATAACTCCAAAAATTCTAAAAAAATTAGAGTAGTTTTATTTCATTGTCTTTTAATTTCAGACCAAGTTTCACGCAATAATTACTTATAAAACTCAAAAAAATTGAAAAATATCAAAAATCTTCTAAAAATCATAAAAAATTCTACAAAAACCCAAAAATTGTGATTTCAGTTTCTGTTTGTAGATATTTTCTTCTAGTTTGGCTTAAAAATAGTAGCCAGGAGTTTTGGGCATTTAAAAGAGTTTTAAATTGCAAATTACTCCAGGCTGTCCACATTTTCCGATTTCCTCACTGTTTGATTTTTAAAAAAATACAAAAACATCTGAAAAGTCTACAAAAATTCTCAAAAACATTTCAAAACACAAAAATATTTTCTTTGAATTTTTCTGATCATTTTTGGCATAATTGAAAATTGCAAAAAGAGTTGGTGTGTGTATATTCTTTACCTTGTTTATATTGCGTCGTATTATTTTTGAAAATAAAAAAATTTGCAAAAGCAAAATCATAAAAATTTAAAAATCAGAAAATATAAAAAATTAGAAATAACAAAATTGAACAAAATTAAAAAGATAAAAAATCACAAAAACCAAGGATAGTTGTCCTTTGAGATTCCTGTTTTCTTTTAATTAGTTTCTGATTAATTGAATAACCCTCGGGAATTGTAGCCTCCCTGAGTTCGACCTTGTCCGCTATACAGGTTAATAAGTAGCAAAAATAAAAAAATAATCTTTTGTTGACGCGGGATTTTGGGGAAAAACAACGACCGACGACATTTTACCAATCAAATTTCCAACCTCTAGAAATTCTTGCTCAACAATAACACACATTAAGAATATAAGATCCCTGGTGCAAGTGATCCAAGCAAAGCATACGTCGACACTCACGATTCACACTTCGCAGGAGCATATATGCAATTACTAGAAACTTCAACTCATTCATTAACTAGTTAAAAGTTCGAGGTAAAGTATGAAAATATCCCACAAAAGCACGTATGGACGTACGTGACTCAATCTCAGCTGGACCAAATGTAAATAAATAAAGTATAGGGTCCAAACTGCATGTTTTTAACTAATTATTACATTCAATAGACTTTAGTGAAATAAGATAAAAGACAAGTGTAAGAGTGAAATATACCCTTCGTAGGGGCACGGGGCGGACGCTCATGGAGGCAGAGGAGGATGGATCTAATGTTGCTCTGCAAAAGGATTTGACAGATCAGGAATGTGGTGCAAGCATACGGTCTGGATCGACCGTTACCAGGAGAATCTAATGGCTCTGAAAAGGTCGTTGAACGTAAAATAAGATCTGGTTAAAGGTCTGATCTAAGCGCCTAAAGTTGGGCATCATCAAACGACTAATATGGAATCTGGGGGGGGGGGGATCCACCCTCCAACGATGTAGAAGGGCATTGGATGAACGGTGAAGAAGGACATGGTTGGTGTACTTTGATTTGATATTGCTGAAGTTGTGATAGAGTGGTCAGTCAGGTACAAGGTCCAACATGACGCCTGAAGTGGTTCGCATTGACTAGGGGTCTCCGATGAGTCGGAGCACCGCTTGGTGAAGTCCTGGAGGTGGGGATACTTGGAGCTCCTCCGCCTAGATAGTTAAGGCTCGATTCGAGCCTCCTCTGCGTGCATGTGTTTACAAAGGGGAGAAGGATTCGGAGGTGTAGCTTCGGTCGAGTTACTGCTGTTGGAAAATGAGGGAAGCGACGGGAGATGTTGTTCGACCTCCGGTGGGTATGGATGAAGGAGATCTAAGCCTAATCTTGCTTCGTTGAGCAAGATATAGGATTGTGAGGATGTGTGAGAAGATTGTCAATGATATGAGGGTTCAATCGATGCGGATGGAATGAAAGATGGAGCTCTGATTGAGACCGTCGGAGCCAAGATAGTGGGTGACAGTAATGGAATGAAGTCGAAACAAAACGGGGCAAAACTGGGGTGAAAGAGTGATACATATGTGATGTACGGTGATCAATGAAGCGAGGCGGAGGTGTAGGAGAGGTATAGGCCTCAATCATGTTGCGTCAGGCAAGAGAGGCTAAACGTGGCGGAGCTACTCCGACCACGTACGAGCAACGTCCATTCCGGCACCAAATCGTGCTCCGAAGGATGCCAAAGAACCTTGTCACCATTCTAGAGAATCCAAGGGAGGAGAGGAGGCATGAGGGACGAGTTGCCCGTCAATGGACGTAGAGGAGTGATTTTATTGGCATCTCAAGGGTCTAGAAGGATCGAGGGCTATCGAAATCCATGGGTGATTCGGACACATCTAGGGACCCGTGAGGATCCCTGATCTGCAGGGAATCGAGAGGTCCACAATACAAATAAGAATAGGTCGGAGCTGGACGGTAAAATATTGAGAAATCAGATCCGATGAAGGGAGTCAAGTCTGACTCGACAAAGATGAAGGGTTGACCTGGATCAATAAACATGGGTCGACCAATTAGAAAATTTGATTCCAAAAATCAAAGAACAATGAAAAAAATAGTAAATTATTAAAAAAATATGTAAAATAAAAAATGTTTGTTATTTTTCAAACTATTGTTCTGTGAATTTTAATTATTTTTAATAATACATATATATAATATAGTGTATCATGTACAAGTATAATATACCTATATTTTATGTACATAAATTTTTATTTAATATATTTTACATAAATACGTGTTAATTAATATTTTATTTATTTACAAAATAATTTAAGGAATATAAAATAATTTTTATTTGATTTTTATAAATTAAATATAGGTATTAAACAAATAGTTGTTATGTATAATTTATATATGTATGGTACTTTGTACAATGAGAAGTAGATTTTATTAATTTATTTTGTGTTTTATGAATTTTATTTTAATTTTTTACTTATTATGCGTATGCTTAAATATTTTAAAACACAATATGCACAAATTATAAACAAAATAAATAAATATATACAAGTATATAAGTATTGTATATTTGTACACATTCTAAAATTTTGTACTTGTTTTTTATTTACACTTTTATTTACAAATCTTATTAGGGAAAATGAATTTATTTATTTTGAGATTATTTTATTTAGATATAAATAAGTGATATATATATATACATATATAGGAAGAATGGTGATGAATATGTACTAGATAAGGATCCTATCTCTTCCTATTTTATTCCTTATCGAATAGGCCAATATTTGGCCTTCTCTCAGGGTTCGGGTCAGTCTGTATTTATTGCATATATACATCTTTATTTTATTCCTTTTCTTTTTTTATTATTTTATTTTATATAAAAATATTGTTAATTACATAATATTAACAAATGCATGCATGATGCTAATTTATTATATTCGATACATATTTACAGGGATTTTGCATAGGAAATTTTGTTAAAATAAAATAACAAAGGATGTGAATCAGGGATTCATCATGCAATATTTCGGTGACAAGATTTTTTATATTTGAATTAACTTGCATCGTGCTCTCAGGAAAATTTTCCTCCATTTTAGAAGAATATGTTACATATTTGATGCTCATTTTCACTTTCTCTATGGTCTTCAAATTTATCTTCAACCCATCTTGAACCACAAGATCAATGATATGTGTTGCACATCGAACATGGAAAAAAAGTCCATTCAAAATCATTGAATCTCTTAAATGAGTTTTAACAAGCTTTAATGCAGCATCATTAGCCTTGCCTGTTAGACTTGAGAGCCCTGGGCGAACCATTCTTACAATAAATGTTATTGTAATATTTAAGTTTATCAATAAAAGTTATTGATGTTTCACTCCCTTTCTGAAATTATATGAATGAATGCACTATGAGGTCCCTCTGTACAATTAGGGTTATGTACCATGGCCAGCTTGATGATCATATAGTTGTTGTTTCATTAAATGAATCATAAAGGCTGGTGTTTGGATGAACATCTAAGGAGTTAGATGGAAGACTCATCAAACACCGTCAAATGATTGTCAAGTGGAGATCTCCAGCCTGAGTAGGAGATGGCAATCCTTTCTCACATAGGCTGATATCTGACCGACCTCTTGATGCAGGTCCTCTGCATGGGAATAGTGATTCGGAGGTGTCAGATTAGTTAGGTCAATGGGTTGACCTAACGAGATCGAGATAACCTAAGTCCTATGTTGAATGCTGTCACAGCATAGGCATGCATCCTCTGACCGGAGACAGATATATTGCTATATATTTAAGTATGTACATTTGGCAGACCAATAGGTTGATGACCTAACCAAGGTCTATACACCGGCGAGCTGGTGTGCATATAAGGGTATATGAGCAATATGATCTCTCAAAGGGATCATACAGGTTCACTTGTGAACCGGAAGACATGAGCTCACTCATGAGGTATTGGGACCAATCAAATTCCATGCATGGTCGTCGTGCTTTGGAAGCATGACATGAATTTGAAGGTATGATATATGCTTTGGGAAAGCATATGATCGATACCAAATCCCAAATGACCAAGATTGAGAAACTTAATGATTAAACCCTGAAGAAGACAGTATAAATTGATCTTGATCTTCGGGTTGATCATGGGTCTTCCAGTATGCAGGATGTACAGGTATTGGGAATACCTGAAGGGTGATGTGATCATAAACGATTGTATATCCATGACGCTTCCATTCCGAGGGAGTGATGAAACAGGTCTGGATTTTAGTGACTCCTTTCAGTAGAGAAGCAATCCGATCTTGGTCCAAGAGTTGGACATTGATCTGAATGGGATTCAGATTCAATGAGAAGATTGGATTTGCGGTCTTGATTTAATCAAGCATCTGTGGGAGGTCCGTAAGATCTGGATTTGAGATGAGATCTCAACATCCAAGTCACTATACGTGGAATAATACAATCGCCCTGTCCTTATCTCCAAGTATCTGCGGAGAAAGCACATTATTCTTGAAAGGGTTCAAGAATAATTCTTTTGATGAAATATCCAAGCAAGGACTTGATGATTAAATGTGATTTAATTATCAAGCTTAAATATGAATATGATTCATATTGAGAAAATGATTATCTAAGATAATTAAATGAGATTTAATTATCAAGGATTAAGAGAATGTGGATAGCACTATCCATGATATATGTATGTTATAAATATGATTTATAATATACATATATATAAGAGAGAAAATTTATGTAAATAGCATTTGTTAATTAATAATGTGAATTGGATTCACATTTGTTAATTAATTGGAAATGCAATTTACTAACTAGTTTGGGTTGTGAATATGATTCACATAATTTTCAATGGCATGATTGAAATATTCACAAATTAATTTTGGAATTATTTTGGTGGATATTTATTGTAATTAATTGAGGAATAATATAATAAATAAAATGGAGAAAACAACCACCCTCATGGGTGGCGTCACCCATGAAGAGTTCATGGGTGACGCCCCCCCCCCCCCCCTTTTTAGGGGTTGGTTAACTCCACCTCATTTGTTATATTATCTCTTGATTAATTGTTGTTATTGAACAACAAATCCTAGCCATTGATTTATCATGGACCAAGCATATCCCTTGGATCCATGAGTCCCATGGATTGAGATCCATTGGATCCTAAACTAGTATATAAGGAGGGCTAGGGTAGCCTCTCCATGGTACATCATCTAGAGTTGTGAAAGACAACTTCTCTCTCTCTCTCTAATTCTCGTGTGTGGTCTCTCTCTCAATTTCCAAGTGGCCGTCCACTTTGAATATTGAAGAAGAGAGGATCTTGCTTCGCCTTCGACGCTTGGATCTTCGTCAAGGATTGCGGGAAGGACGCGACTCATTATCGTGCCCGCAAGTGCATTCTCCGTGGGTCGGACTCAAGATAGGAGGATCTCTGCTTTGGGATCTCGCGATCACAACCACGCTTCAAGAGGTATTCCTTGTACTTTGTGGTTTGATGAAACGATCTGAGAAGTGTTCTCGTGATCATGTGGTTTCATCGTTTTGTTAAAATTTTTAATTTCCGCTGCATCTAGCATCTAGTACGACTAGTTGCTCCGATCGTATTCGATACGATCAACACGCTTCCGTGATGCGCTTGAGGATTCTCAATATCCTTCAAGTGGTATCAGAGCCATAGGTCGAATAAGGTTTTGGATGTGATCCATGAACCTTGGACGATTTGGTTCTTGAAAGGGTTGCGAAATTTTTACTGCATTTCAATTTTCGCACCTCTGTCTAATTGAATTTTTCCGTACTGTTTAAAATGTTTAAACACGAAATTTTCAATTGGTTTTTGTTCCCCATTAAACAAGGAAACCATAGGACTTGAGTTTACTAAATTTGGACTTTATTTGCTCAAGATATGGCTTTTTGAATATGACTATATTCACTGTTGCGGGAACTGCGGATTTGAATGTAATTAATGAGATGATTACGGTTTTAATCCACCTTGAAATGCGTGAATTATCACTTGGGTTCTTTAATAAATCAAATAGGCAATCTTTGGAAACTGAGTTTGCATTTTTTGGATTTAAATTGATCAAGATAAGTTAATTTTAGTGATTGGGGGTCACTGCTGGAAATTAACAATTTTGATCTTGAACCTTGTGATATGTCATTCAATAATCATGATGAAAATTAATTGTTAATTTTCTGGAATAATTAGTGATAAATATTTGTGAAATATTTAAAGAAATAATTATTTCATTGAATGACACTTGCCTAAACTACAATGATAAGATATTAGATCTTGAGCATTGTTTCATCAACAAACATTGCTTTCATGAAAACCATAGTTTATCCTACAATAGTTGTAGGACAACTTTTACATGAAAAACCCTTCTTTTGCTTGAATAGGATTGGGGATTTGTCTAGCAAATCTCCTTATAATCAAAAATGTTTTGATTTGTACTATATGGTATAACTTTCGGTTGAAGAACCAATGAACATCTCAAAATACATGATGGTCTATCTGGTATTATCCTTTCCCGAGGCGGATGTGGTGCCTAGTCGGAGAGCATTGGGGTCGCGGGTTGCAACGTATGTGGTCCGTCCCACTCTCGTCGGTACTGGCCATGACAACGGGTAGGGATTGTATAATACCGGAGACAGACAATATGTATTTTTCTAATTATTAAAATTCGAATAATACGTATTTTGAGATTATACCTACTATTCAAGTAAAAGACGTGTTTGTTGATGATTGGGCTAAATGATTAAATTAATATGATTAAATTAATCATATCCAATAAACACTCTATTTTGAATAGATGTGTTTTTCCCTTGGAAGAATTAATTATGTGAATATGATTCACGATAATTAATTACAAAATTTGAATACGAGGTGGAGGATCACATAAGTGACATCCATGGTCTCCCGTCAAGGCGAAGGGTTTCCGTCGCCAGGGATTGTATGTAGGAGACGCCTGTCCGAAGTGACAGCTCCTGTATGCAAGCGCATCTGGATCGGGCTCTTTGCTTCTCGAAAGAGTAAGGCCGTATGCGTAGTGACCCCAATATCGAGTCCTCATATTATTGGGGCGATATTGGATTGCGCATAGCGAGTTCTAATCCTGTTGACGGTTGGTTCAATTAACAACGGGTCAACATCATCTTAGGGGTGGTGGGCCCGGGTGTTAAAGACCGAATTGGGAATGCAAGTTGGACTTGCAAAGGCGGAATGAGTTCCCGCTTCTTTTTATCGGAGTCGCAAGTTCTCATATTATTGGGATGTGACAAAGATAGGAAAGGAGATCCCAGATCTTGCCTTGAGATATAGCGGTAAGTATATCTCTTACTTTGAAAGACAATTAGGGAATAATCTTTCAAAGTTGACCTAGCAAGACAAATTTGATTTAAAATGCCTAAATCAAATTATTCTTAAAAATGAATATATAATTATTCTAATATAGTGCATTCTTAATTTCAGAAAATGAAGTCCATGAACCCACTTAGCAGGCTTCTAGAGGTCAACCAGTTGACCGGACCAAATTATTCGGATTGGATCCGAAATTTGGATCTTGTTCTCTGTGCGGAGCGCATCTCCTACGTACTTAGCAAGGACAAGATAGAAGACCCTGTGACTGATGAAGATAATAATCTGGCAAGATGTTACATCCTTGGTTCATTGTCCAATGTGCTTCAGAAGCAACATGTGGAAATGAACCATTGCCAGGAAATTATGCTGAGTCTGAAAGAAATGTTCGGTGACATAAACCGCACACAGCGTTATAATGTGATGAAAGAACTTATTTGCTGCAAGATGCAGGAAGGGACCTCTGTCAGAGAACATGTACTCAAAATGTTTGGGTACCTCTCTGAGCTGGAAACCCTGGGAGCGTACTTGGATTCTGAAATGCAAGCTGATTTCATTCTCTTGTCGCTCCCTAAGTCTTTCAACAACTTTGTTGTGTCTTACCACATGAACAAAGGTGATTTCACAAACGCTGGGCTGTTGGCTGCTTTGAAGTCTGCAGAAGACGTCTTGAAGAAGGACGGCCCCTCTGCTAGTGCAATGGTTGCACAGGCGAGAGGAAAGCGCGGGCGGAAGCAAGGTTCTCAGAAGGGCCCAGCCTCGAAGAGAAAGAAGAAGAATCAAGGAGTTGGTTCATCTTCTAGTGCTTCCACACTGATGACATCGAAAAAGACCGATGTCTGTCACCACTGCAAGAAGCCGGGGCACTGGCGGCGTAACTGCCCAGACTACCTGAAGTCCACCGACAAAGGTAAAGCCCCAGCAGGTATGAAATCTACTTTCATCATTGAAACCAGCTTTCTCGTTGGACGAGAAGGAAGTTGGGTTATAGATTCTGGTGCTTCTGTTCATGTATGCAATTCGTTGCATTTGTTTCAGGAAACTAGGAATCTGGAGCATGGGGAGATAGTTATCCAGATGGGATCTAATGCAAGTGTTGCAGCGGTCGCCATCGGGACGTGCAGACTATTGTTATCTAGTGGTCGAGTCCCAGTACTTAAAGAGTGTCTTTATGTACCTGAAGTCATAAGGAATTTAATATCTGTATCTAAGTTAGTTAGAAATGGATATTCCTTCATTTTCTGTAATAAATTAATCATAAACCGTTATGATAAATATATTGCGGATGGTATTTTGACTTCTGGTGGACTCTTTGAATTGTGCATTGATGAATGTGTCATGAATGTTACTACCACTGATAATAAAAACCCCAAGAGATCCAGGGAGGATGGAAATCATTCAAACATGATTTGGCATCACAGGCTTGGTCATTTATCTGTTGATAGGATCAATAGATTGATAAAGGATGGACCTTTAGATTTTCTACAGGTTCAATCTTTACCTACCTGCGAACACTGCATTCGAGGTAAAATGACCAGAACACCTTTCCGTAACAAGGTTACGAGATGCGAGGGTATTCTCGACCTAATACATACTGATGTATGTGGTCCCTTCAATACCGCGACTAGAAATGGATATCGATATTATTTGACGTTTATCGATGACCATTCGCGATATGGGTTTATCTTCCTGTTACGTCATAAATCTGAAACCTTTGAAAAGTTCAAAGAGTTCAAGGCTTTGGTTGAGAACCAAGCAGACAGGAAGATTAAACGGATTCGGTCTGACCGAGGTGGTGAGTACCTCTCAGATGAATTCAAGGAATACCTTAAAGAGAGTGGAATTGTCTCCAATCTCACTCCTCCTGGAACTCCCCAACTTAATGGTGTTGCTGAAAGACGCAACAGGACCATCATGGACATGGTCCGTTCAATGATGAGTAAAGCACATTTGCCTCTTAGTTTCTGGGGATATGCAGTAGAGACTGCAATATATATCCTAAACAAGATTCCTAGCAAGTCTATACCAAAGACTCCTCACGAACTCTGGTATGGAACCAAACCTATGTTAAACACTTGAGGGTTTGGGGATGCTTGGTTCATGCGAAGAACGTGGACGCAAGTAAGCTAGAATCTCGCACTCGTGAGTGCTACTTCATTGGGTATGTTAAAGATGGTATTGGATACCAACTTTATGACCCTGAGACCCAAAAGGTTTTTGTCTCTAGGGATGTGAAATTTCTGGAGGATGATTTCCTTAAAGGTCAAGACAAGAATGAAGTAGAGGAGCTCATTAAATCCCCTGAGGATTCTGAGATTCCTGAACCAGAAACTGAAGAGATAAATGAAGATGAAACACCCATACCTCTTCGAAGGAGTTCAAGGGTGGTCGCACCACCTGAAAGGTATGGATTCCATGTGTCAGGTGAGACTGACAATGATCCTTCTTCATATGATGAAGCACTTGCGGATCATGACATGGATAGATGGATGCTAGCAATGAAGTCAGAGATTGACTCCATGCATAAGAATGGTGTATGGACCCTAGAGGATCCACCTAGAGGGGTAAAACCCATTGGGTGTAAATGGATCTTCAAGAGAAAGAGGGGACCTGATGGGAAAGTAGAGACTTTCAAGGCACGACTCGTAGCAAAGGGCTACACACAGAGAGAAGGCATCGACTACGATGAGACATTCTCTCCTGTGGCCATGCTTAAGTCCATCAGGACACTGCTAGCTATAGCTGCATCTCTTGACTACGACATCTGGCAGATGGACGTCAAGACGGCTTTCCTCAATGGATACCTCGAGGAGGATATCTATATGGAGCAGCCCCAGGGCTTCATAGCTGAGGATGGTAAAGTATGCAAGCTGAAGAAATCCATCTATGGGCTCAAACAAGCTTCTCGTAGTTGGAACATCAGATTTGACGAAACCATAAAGAGTTATGATTTTGTGCAAAACCCTGATGAACCTTGTGTGTACAAGAAGCTTAGTGGGAGCGCCATTGTGTTCATCGTGCTTTATGTAGATGATATCCTTATCATTGGGAATGATACAGGAATGATGACCAGTGTGAAGATTTGGCTATCCCATACCTTCGAGATGAAAGATCTTGGAGAAGCCTCTTACATCTTAGGCCTGAAGTTGTTCAGAAACCGAGAAAAGAGAATATTGGGATTATCACAACATGGATACATCAAGAATATTCTTGAACGATTCCGTATGGATAGTTCGAAGAAAGGATTCCTCCCCTTAGGACATGGTATCCATCTGTCCAAAGGGATGGCTCCTCAAAGTGTTGAGGAAAAGAAGGCCATGGCTGGATGCCCTTATGCATCAGCCGTAGGAAGCTTGATGTATGCCATGATGTGTACTAGGCCAGACATCTGCCATGCAGTGGGAGTGGTAAGTCGTTACCAATCCTGCTATGGAGAAAAACACTGGAATGCAGTAAAGAACATATTCAAATATCTAAGACGGACTTAAGATTACATCTTGGTCTATGGGGATGGTGATCTCCAAGTCTTGGGATATACAGATTCAGACTTCCAGTCAGATATTGATGATCGAAAGTCGACATCAGGGTTTGTATTCCTGTTGAACAGTGGTGCTGTGAGCTGGAGAAGCAAGAAGCAGGACACTACGGCGGATTCAACAACAGAAGCCGAATACATTGCCGCATCGGATGCTGCAAAGGAGGCGGTGTGGTTGCGCAAGTTCATCTTGGAACTTGGCGTAGTTTCCTCTGATACTCCCGTCCCGTTACTCTGCGATAACACTGGAGCCATTGCCCAAGCAAAGGAACCCAGGTGCCATCAGAAGAGCAAGCACGTGGAAAGGAAATACCACATCATTCGAGAGATTCAAAAGCGTGGTGATATCATCATCACCAAGGTGGCCTCTGCCGACAACATTGCTGATCCTCTTACCAAACCTCTGACACAGAAGGTTTTTGACCAGCATGTAATGAGTATGGGTTTACGGATTGTACATGAATGGTTCTGAGGGCTAGTGGGAGATTGTTAGACTTGAGAGCCCTGGGCGAACCATTCTTACAATAAATGTTATTGTAATATTTAAGTTTATCAATAAAAGTTATTGATGTTTCACTCCCTTTCTGAAATTATATGAATGAATGCACTATGAGGTCCCTCTGTACAATTAGGGTTATGTACCATGGCCAGCTTGATGATCATATAGCTGTTGTTTCATTAAATGAATCATAAAGGCTGGTGTTTGGATGAACATCTAAGGAGTTAGATGGAGGACTCATCAAACACCGTCAAATGATTGTCAAGTGGAGATCTCCAGCCTGAGTAGGAGATGGCAATCCTTTCTCACATAGGCTGATATCTGACCGACCTCTTGATGCAGGTCCTCTGCATGGGAATAGTGATTCGGAGGTGTCAGATTAGTTAGGTCAATGGGTTGACCTAACGAGATCGAGATAACCTAAGTCCTATGTTGAATGCTGTCACAGCATAGGCATGCATCCTCTGACCGGAGACAGATATATTGCTATATATCTAAGTATGTACATTTGGCAGACCAATAGGTTGATGACCTAACCAAGGTCTATACACCGGCGAGCTGGTGTGCATATAAGGGTATATGAGCAATATGATCTCTCAAAGGGATCATACAGGTTCACTTGTGAACCGGAAGACATGAGCTCACTCATGAGGTATTGGGACCAATCAAATTCCATGCATGGTCGTCGTGCTTTGGAAGCATGACATGAATTTGAAGGTATGATATATGCTTTGGGAAAGCATATGATCGATACCAAATCCCAAATGACCAAGATTGAGAAACTTAATGATTAAACCCTGAAGAAGACAGTATAAATTGATCTTGATCTTCGGGTTGATCATGGGTCTTCCAGTATGCAGGATGTACAGGTATTGGGAATACCTGAAGGGTGATGTGATCATAAACGATTGTATATCCATGACGCTTCCATTCCGAGGGAGTGATGAAACAGGTCTGGATTTTAGTGACTCCTTTCAGTAGAGAAGCAATCCGATCTTGGTCCAAGAGTTGGACATTGATCTGAATGGGATTCAGATTCAATGAGAAGATTGGATTTGCGTTCTTGATTTAATCAAGCATCTGTGGGAGGTCCGTAAGATCTGGATTTGAGATGAGATCTCAACATCCAAGTCACTATACGTGGAATAATACAATCGCTCTGTCCTTATCTCCAAGTATCTGCGGAGAAAGCACATTATTCTTGAAAGGGTTCAAGAATAATTCTTTTGATGAAATATCCAAGCAAGGACTTGATGATTAAATGTGATTTAATTATCAAGCTTAAATATGAATATGATTCATATTGAGAAAATGATTATCTAAGATAATTAAATGAGATTTAATTATCAAGGATTAAGAGAATGTGGATAGCACTATCCATGATATATGTATGTTATAAATATGATTTATAATATACATATATATAAGAGAGAAAATTTATGTAAATAGCATTTGTTAATTAATAATGTGAATTGGATTCACATTTGTTAATTAATTGGAAATGCAATTTACTAACTAGTTTGGGTTGTGAATATGATTCACATAATTTTCAATGGCAAGATTGAAATATTCACAAATTAATTTTGGAATTATTTTGGTGGATATTTATTGTAATTAATTGAGGAATAATATAATAAATAAAATGGAGAAAACAACCACCCTCATGGGTGGCGTCACCCATGAAGAGTTCATGGGTGACGCCCCCCCCCCCCCTTTTAGGGGTTGGTTAACTCCACCTCATTTGTTATATTATCTCTTGATTAATTGTTGTTATTGAACAACAAATCCTAGCCATTGATTTATCATGGACCAAGCATATCCCTT
The DNA here is from genome assembly GCA_037367405.1 of Ottelia alismoides. Lineage (NCBI taxonomy): Eukaryota > Viridiplantae > Streptophyta > Magnoliopsida > Alismatales > Hydrocharitaceae > Ottelia > Ottelia alismoides. Next base: position 1,399,108 of record JAZKJV010010825.1, read on the forward strand.
GGATCCATGAGTCCCATGGATTGAGATCCATTGGATCCTAAACTAGTATATAAGGAGGGCTAGGGTAGCCTCTCCATGGTACATCATCTAGAGTTGTGAAAGACAACTTCTCTCTCTCTCTCTCTAATTCTCGTGTGTGGTCTCTCTCTCAATTTCCAAGTGGCCGTCCACTTTGAATATTGAAGAAGAGAGGATCTTGCTTCGCCTTCGACGCTTGGATCTTCGTCAAGGATTGCGGGAAGGACGCGACTCATTATCGTGCCCGCAAGTGCATTCTCCGTGGGTCGGACTCAAGATAGGAGGATCTCTGCTTTGGGATCTCGCGATCACAACCACGCTTCAAGAGGTATTCCTTGTACTTTGTGGTTTGATGAAACGATCTGAGAAGTGTTCTCGTGATCATGTGGTTTCATCGTTTTGTTAAAATTTTTAATTTCCGCTGCATCTAGCATCTAGTACGACTAGTTGCTCCGATCGTATTCGATACGATCAACACGCTTCCGTGATGCGCTTGAGGATTCTCAATATCCTTCATTGCCATTGTCAACTGTGACCGTAAATAGTTATTGATCTATGTTCCACTCAAGCATTCGAGATAAGAAATATAAACCTGTGGATCAGTTCACATTAAAAAATTTAATGATTCTTTTCTACAATTTCCATGAATCATCGATAAAGTGAACAATAATACATAAATGGGACTTGTTTTATGTAGAAGCGGTCCATTTGTCCATTGTAAGTGAAATCCGTGAGGACAAATTCTTGAAAACTTGAAACATTTTTTCTTCTCATCGTTAAATACTATCCTGCACATATTTGCCATTGTTATGCAAGAGGGAATCTTATGTTGGGAGCGGAGTGACAAAGTGTATGCTCGAAAAGCTGAATGACAAACCATCTTAAAAGGATGTTCAAGAACAATGATTGCTTTGGCAAGGAGCATCTAACTTTTCTCACCATCAAAAGTATAATTTTAAATTATACTACTTCCATCAGATTTTAACATGGCATGAATTTATTGTTGATCAATCTCTTTTTTAATTCAATGAGGACAACATTTTGAGTGATTACTTAGATAAATCGTTCCCACGCCAGAACCATGGTGCAACTCTTTAGGACATCTCTTGCACTTAGCATATACTGTGTCACGCTCTTACGTCTTTCCATCGATTGTCACTTCTTCCCTTGTATGAATTCTTTCAAAATCTATCCAAACATCAGACGTGAGTTTTTTGTTTCTTGGATTTAGGATTTATAATTTTCTCTGCAACCTCATTAGTTGAAATCTCAACGGATGGATCGATACTTGTTGTATCGAAAAATGATTAAAGATCTACAAAAAATAATGAATAGAATTCAATAATTCGGATAGTTAGATTAGTGACGATGATATTAAAAGCATAATATCACGACTACTCTTTAACAGAAGCACACAAGGAATTATCAAATTGTGACGCAAAATCATGATAGTTGGACTAAGTATTCATAATACATACATTTATAATTTACAAAGACATATATGACATTTTGTAATCATTCGACGCATTCGTGAATGGATGATTAATGCATATAAAGACAAAATAAGTTATCTTTCTGTCTCCTTTATGATTAAGTCTCGTAGGTTATTAGATTCCATGGTTTACGATCCTAGGAATGTGAATAGATGATGGCAAATATGTGGTTGTAATAAAAGGTGCTGATATAATCTAAATAGTCTGTAAATGAGAAATAAGTTAAGTGTGATATATGAGGTTAAGTGCAGAACAGAACCGACATTAATGAATCGCAAAGGAATAAATGCAACAATTTGTTGCTGCTCGTGTGGGAAAGAACATAGCACCATGCTGCTACTTGGAATCTAAAGTGTATGCTTCCTTACCTCTTAAACTTGGCACCGTGATGATCTTGTGGGACAACAAGGAAGCAACTACTCGATGATGGGAGGGGAGCAACTGAAAGATGACGAGAGGGAGCAACTGATGTGAGATTGAGTGTGAGTGTATCGATGGAGAGGAGCGATCACCGATCGGAGCAGAACAATCAAGACTGGTGGTGTGCCGAAAGTTAGGGCTTTGAAATGGGGATGAAGGAAGGGTCGAATTAAAAAACTTCAAACTCGAAAGGTGGAAGGGGTTATGTATTGGAGTAGGGGGTTGGAAAATTGATATTGGTGGAGAAATTTTATTTTAGTCCCTATATTTTAGAATTTTGTGTAATTGTGAATATGTCATGCCATATAATTTTTATTTAAGTGAAGCAAAATTTTCAAAAATGAACATCCGTTCGTATCCTTCAAAAAATAAAAGTTTCGTATTTGTATTTGTTAAAATTAAGGTTGTATTCGTATTCGTATTCGTCAGCTTTTGAAATTCAATATTTATATTCGTATTCACCAGATATAAAATCAACATCCATATCCTCCATTTAACGAATGTGAATAAGAACGAATGTGAATATATTCACATCCATTTCCATCCCTAACATGATCCACAAAAGAAGATGGTGACTTATGCGCCTAATATCTGGACTAGCGGACCCGGAAAAGGAGGTCTGAGTCCATTCACATTGTTGCGGACTCGGATTCGCATGTCCGATTGAACCCGTTAAAACCCAGGGTTGCGATTGCATCAAGCTATTCGACAACGCATCCAACGCGTAAAAAGGCACCTGGTCCTCCAGAGAGACGGTCCGATCGCACGAGAGCCGTCCGATCCCGAATACCCCCTCACTACTATAAAAGCACACCTCTACCGCCTCCACTCCACCACCAACGCAGAGCAGAGAAAGGCCCCTCCACCAGAGAAATGTTCTCCCCCCACCACCTCCTCGCCCGCAAGGCCCCTCTTGGGCAGATATGGTATGCACCATTCCCCGCCAAATTATCGACTCCCACCATCTATATCTCTCTCATCCGATCCCGATCGACAGGATGGCGGCCACAATGCACGGCAAGATCAACCGCAGGAGCCTCCACAAGCTCGACATTATCAAGATCTGGTAATCAATCGCTCCCCAGCATCCCACATCACATCCACTCTCAAATTCCAAATCTCTCTGTTTTCCAGCGAGCAGATCCTCAACCCGTCGGTCCCAATGGCCCTCCGACTCTCCGGCATCCTCATGGGTGGAGTCGTGATCGTTTACGAGAGAAAGGTCAAGCTGCTCTACCGTATACACGATTCTCATCTCTGCATTTCCACTAAATATTCTCGATCTTTCTTACTGTCATTCCCTTTGTTCCTTCGGCTCGCGATGGATCAAAGATGACGTTAGTCGACTTCTGGTGCGTGCTTCGTCGATCGATGGATTTCTTTGCTTCTCCAACTTCGGTAGAGAGCGTGCATGTTAATATTTGAGATTGCAGGTTGAGATCAACGAGGCGTGGAGGGTGAAACCCGCGCAGGATCGCACTCTACTCCCCAAGAGTAGAGCTAAGGCCAAGTGCGTGCTGTTATGATATTACAACAGCCTATTATGTTCCGTTTTGCTTTCAGTTACGTGGGATCGTGTGGACACTATGGAATAACTTTTTCCAGCTAAATTACACAAATGGTCCTAAATTTTGGTACAAGTATGAGCAATGTCCTGATTAAAATTGCATGACGTTTTGAGACGAGTAATTCTTTGACAGGTAGGTTCTCATGCAAATGAAAAAAAATAACATGTATAATTTACATAAACCAAAGTCTGTAAAAGCAGTCCGTAATTAGATATATGTCTTTATTACATACTTATAAGTTTCAACAACAAACTATGCCACGTTTTTAATCAAGCATTTCTTATGAAAAAATAAATTAGATAGGTCATATATCTTAGATTAACTGTCAATTTTATACCGTTTTCAACAGTGTTATGACGCTGCAATTCATGTTCTTAATGCCTTCTTTTGATATTTATCCCCTAAACTTAGGATCGCTTTTAATTACCTGTTATGGGGTAAATGAGTTTGGGTTTTTTTATTGACATTTTAATGGGTGAAGGTACGAGGCGATGACTCTGTTGGATGCATCGGGATACATGGAGATTGAGCAGATGACGAATGTGAACTCCGATGCGGCAGCCTCCACCAGAATTGCGTGCGGCATTCCCATGGTATGGGAGATCATATACCTATATTATCACTTCGTGCATTACGATTTTGGATGGGAAACTAGTAAGTTTCGAGAGTAATTTTCACATCATTGCCTGATTCATGAATGATACCAAAACAATAAAATTTTCTGGTAGAATCTTTAATTAGAAACGTAGTGCTTTTTTTCCTGGAAAAGCTAGACAACCGGCACGCACACAATGATCCTATATCGTAGCCCATAACTCTAAAGATTATTTATTTGGCAATTTTGTAGGCGGTGTTAGTTAGTTAGAGGATTGCAACCAACCTCCCACACCCCCCCTACACACACCAATGTTATGTTGTATGCTAAAAGTTTCACAATCAATTACATAAAGAATCAGGGTATAAATCCTCGGTCAACATTCGCATGAAAGACAGCTATTTCTTGGCAAAGGTGTGCAAGATAAACTGGGTTAAACAGAACCGGAGACAATTTTAAGCCTAGGATCGGATAGTGTTATTCTCTGCAGTCTACTTTTCTTCGGCAATGGCAATATGGATCCAGTGTGATGAATAGCAGGCCACTCTAGTAAAAATGCTTCTAGTAAAAATGTTCAAATGATAACCACTGGTGAAAGGCAAAAACTGCAATTGGAATACTCTCTTAACTACAGTAGAAATAATCAAAGATGAAATAATTTTTCAATGTTCAGCTTAGCAGAGAGAGAGAGATACGATAATGGAGAGAGAGATACGATAATGGGTTTGTAGCTCTTACTGCTTTACCCCCTAGAACTCCGTAACGGCCTGCTTTTTTTCTCACGGTCATGGAGTATATAATGAACATTCATAATTAAAATGAAAGCCGCAACGTCCAATTATGACCGCTAACTTTAGAAACAAACTAAAATTGAACTTTCCAGTGTACTATTGAGTTATACAAAAGAAAGTTTCTTATGTTTCTTCTTGTTATCTTTGTTAATTTTAAGAAATTGGATGAGTTGGATGATGCTTATATCTATGGTGATCCATCCCGTGCGGATCTCTTCGAGGACAATCACCATCAAGGTTTGTGCTCCATCCATTCTAGTAGTATTCATTATATATAAATCGCTAAATATTCGAACTACCTTGACTGACTCTTGATTTGCATCCAGCTGATCCCGTGAACATTACCATCTTTGGCCATTGTGGTGGATCATCTATGGCAGAGACATATATTTATAATCGCTTTGAAAGGTGAAATTTCCTTCAACTTAATCCAAAATGTATTAGTATTGTCTCTTGATTTTGATAGAGTACATGAAGATTATACTAGATAGAGTAGAATAAATGATAGAATGAAATCTATTTGTAGTTCCTTCTCAAAACTAATGGACTTGGACTTTATTTTATGATTTTGATTTCATTCCGGTAGTATTTTTTCTTAAATAAATTGTGACACGTTACTTCGATCTTGACATTAAAATTGTTATTTGATTTTTAAAAGGTTTGACATTGATGGTGATGAAGATACCTTTTCAACTTTATCCAAGAAGCACTACAAGCGCCAAGCATGCTGATTCCTTCGCCTTCCCATCTTGAACATGCACAAGGTCACGATCATTAATCTTTGTTTTATAATCACAATCCTCCATAGTAGATGTTGGCAATAGTGGTCTCTCTTTGCAATCACATGGAAATCGAACACTCCTGAAAGATTTTATGAAATTTGAATTGACAGAATTTACAATATTTAATTTTTAAACTATTTATACTTGCACTTAGATGGTTAAAACTAATGATAAGTAACATAAGATCAAACATAAAAGTTTAGTACTGAGATAAAGTTTGACATTGCTAATTTTTTAAAATTGTGCAGTAATCAAATATTATTGATGAATAATAGAGTCATCCTGCAATTTTTATATCCTACATCTAGTAATTTAGTTGGTGGATGAAGGAGCAGAGGAGATTTATGTGGAAGAAGAGGGAAAAGCAGCTGCAGCCAATCAACAAACAAGTGACATGGCCAAGAAATGTGTCAAGGAAGAGCCCAAGGCCAAAAGAGTTGGGAAAGTTTTATGGATGCAATCACTCCGAAGATAGTTTAAAATTCCTTCTTACCAACATTAACTTCACAGGATAAGCCGAATGCACTAAGGATGATACAACCTAAGAGAAAAACAAGAAGCAGTTCCAACCATCTTATTCTAGATGATGATCATCTCATCATCCCTGGGGATACCTACCAAGATTGGATTGGAGATTGTTCTGATCTCGTCAAGAAGAGAGGGAACAAGGTAAAGGATTTATACAGTTTCTTCAATAATATTTGAGTGAACATATATAGTTAAGATTTTCTTTCTTTCTTCTAGCCACTGTGACATTTGACTCCTAAAAAAGGTGGCAAATTCATGGATCTTCCACCAACTTCTTTACTCGATGGCAAGAAAATTTACTATCCTGCTCCCCTCTTGGAGTTATGGAGGAAATGCACCAAAGATCATATTGCTTCTAGCTCTTCCCCAGGTACACTCTTGTTTAATCAGAGACGGTGATATACCAACTTCTTGAAATGCATAAATAAGTTTGTCAAGTCTAGGTAGGAGATCATCAGAACAAGTACAAGAGCCACCATCGCATTCGCCACCAGAAGGACTGTTTCCCAAGCATGTTCCTGAATATGCAAGTCCTAGACATTTTGCTTCTTAATTTATATATTCTGGCTAACTGGTTTAGTGAATGATGGATACATTTTGATTATAGACAATGGAAGATGTTCAAAGCGAGATTGGATCGATGCAAGTTTCCATAGAGAAGCTCAGGGCAAATTTAGAGAATATGGAATTCATGGAAGTGATTCTCAGATGAGGGGCAAGTCCCCAAGGAGTCCAACAGATTACACCTACTCAATTTCACTTAATTTCATTTTTTTAGCGACCACATTTAACATCCTCTAAAGAGTAACATGTTACTTTTTATTTTTGCAGTAAGGACAACGATCTCTAACCCAAGCTCAGGCTCAGGAAATTATTTCTTGCCTTTAGATCAAGAAGTTCCACCACCATCTGGAAGGTTAAAAAACTTTAGATTTTTTTGGAGAAAATTGTGCATTGGAATGATAAAAATAAGTTGCAGTTCAAAGAACAAAAACAATTACTTTCTTGATACAGTAGAACTAATTGTCAAGTTTATCTTTGATGCAATTCCAATTAAGGCGTATTTGAGCCATTCTTTTGGGTAACTCTTTATGGTAACTTTTCACTAATGCCATTTCTTACCTAATAAAGATCGAAAAGGAGACAATCATCCTATGCAAGGAGCTTTAGGAACCTTGATCCAGTGGAAGAAGATATTCCTTTACAACAGAATACTAGAGATGTGAAACTGAGACGTCTATATGAGAACGGGCCAATGCCAGATTTTGGTTTGTTTATGCATTGATCTTGCACACATTATCCCGATTTCTATTCTAGCAGTAGATCTTGGCAACTTAGCCATGAATTCAATTTGTTTATGGTCAGAGCTTTTGGAGGAAACTGGACCTACTTATCCGTGAATTTAATTAATCATTGCTAAATTTGTACTGAAAATTGAATCAACAAAATGGGAAAACAACTGTGATTGGTAAAACTAAAAAAATAGTTATAATTAGTTAAAAATTTGAGAAATAGCAATGGATAAGCATTGTTGTATACACCATGAGAAAAATCATTGACTTTAAGAATTTGCCTTCAAATTATCGCAATATTCAAAAAGATTTATGCAAGTTTTAATGAAAAAATTACAGATAAGTTTAGTTACATATATTGTTAACTATGAAATTACCTTCCTTTTGTAATAAATTGAAAATATTTTTACAATGAATAAATTATAGAACTATAATATATAAGAAGATGCAACAACAAATTCATTGCTATAGCTAATTTGTTATGGTAAGAATTGAGAGGATTTAAGCATAGGATCACTATGTGTTCTTCAAGTTTTTTTATCAACATTTTTTAAGTTGAATAACTTAAAAGGGGAAAATTACCTGGACAAAAACTAACGGTTGAATTAGGAGGATTGTATGGAAACGGGAGTGAAATTAATTAGAGGAACATTGATTGGGATGGGATTTATTACAGATGCATTGATAAAGAGAGTGAGATGACAAATAAAATAAATTGATAATCAGTGCATTAACAAGGGATCTAAGGGGGCATTTAATTGGCATTAATGAGTGGTTTTATATGGTTTATGATAATTACTATGAGATTAAAGGTATGTATATGGGATTTTGAAATGGTAGGGGGGGCACGTGCCCGGGTTAATCAACATGTAGGTCCGCCCCTGCTCGTGAGCATTAGCCATTCATCTTCTTGAGAATATCATTTCTGTTTCTACAAGGTAAATTCCAACAGCCAACAGCTTTTATTATTTTATATGGCAGGCACCTCAAGATCCATTTCGATACATCGGGTGCCTCACATTCGGAATCACTCGAGCAACTGGCCGAGGGAATGAGCAGAAAAAAGGCTGCGCAATTGTTCTATCAAACTTGTGGTATGATCCTTGGCGAGATTTTATGATTTTTTGTGTTGGATGATAAATCTTACTGCGTATTATTGCAGTTCTTGCAACATTGGACATAATCAAAGTTGAACAAAGAGTGGATTACGGAGACATTACCATCTCTAGAGGCTCCAATATGTGAAGCTCATGGTGGACAGCAACAAATTGGAATCAGCATTTTTTTATAATTGCACATGGTGTCAAAGAAATCAAAGATTTTTCAGGAGATTTTTGGAGTCATGGAATTGTTTGTTCAATTCAAGATGATTGTAGTGGAATCCAATATCAAATAGTGAATATTCCAGTTTGATTATAAGATAAATATAGACAAACATATGGGAGCCAAAACTGAGATGGACTGGGAACAAAGGTAGGATCCTTTGTTATTGACGGGGTGGCTTCAGCTTTTCCTGAGTGGCCAAGGTATAACGGCATCAAATCAAATGGCATTGAGAATATAATTGAATGGAGACCCACATCGCTATCACGTGCCCTTGTGGCGTTCTTTTAGATGGCGGTATCTCTTTCGTTGTATTCGGACGAAAACATGGACATGTCCATGTGGGTATCATAAGTTGGGTAAATTACAAAAAAAATAATTTTAACTATGTTTTGATTTTCAAAAAAAGTAACATGAACAAGAACTTTCAACTTCATGGTTTTATATTATGGAAACCTATAAAGATATGTGGTAGAGAAAAAATAAATAATTCAGGCCCCTTCTCTCTATCAATGGAAAAATGAGATCTGTGATTGAGAATCGTCGCATAGTGAAAGCCCTTTTTTGTAATATACCCATACTAATATTATTTAGTTATCCAGATAAATATGTGTTCTCATGCATACACTGATATATTAACAAAACTATCTCTTTTCTGGGTGGAATTGGTAATGTATAGTTGTGTGGTTTCTATTTCCTCATATATTCACTGCCTTTAAGATTCTAATTGACGTGTGATGGAATTATTGCAAAGAATCAATCTTTCCTCCAATGATATATAGATATTTTTAGATAAATCAACGACAACTTCACAAGGAATTAGCACCTACCCCCTGTATCTCGTAAAGAGGTGTGAACTAAATTCAAGATGGGCTGCATCCAAAAACATCTAAATGGAGATAGTGTTCACCAACTCATTTCAATGGTAAGGTGCCAATTTGAGCTAATATCCTCTCTCTGGGAGTATAATAGTAGGGCCATAATTTAGTATTTCCATCCTTGATTGGAATCCTATCATTGCAATTTACCATCCAAAACCTTTGCTTTTTGGGAAATGGGTAGAAATAATCATAGTACGAGATTAACAAAATTCACCTATAATTAAACTATATTCTCAGCCTTGATGATGGATTTCTCTCAAAATAGTGAAAAAACTATTGTACAGGGGAAGATTCAAAATTTTGAATTTTGAAGTGTGCAGGTTGATGGTTTTTTTGCAGGTACATGCCCACATAACAATAATGTATGGTCACATTAATCAGGCACAAAATTAGGGACATGTAGTTCCATATCTTAATCGTTAACAAGCCAAATCTATGTAAATGCTTGGTCAACATAAATGGTTAACTATTTTACAGATCTTGTTGCACGGTGTTTGTATAATGGTACATTTATATTGGCTTTCTTTAGTTCGGAGGTCCTGAACTAAGAGTGTCCATAAAGCTTAAAACCCTAATATAAGGCGATCTTTTGTTACATGCATAAAAGTTTATATTTGAGCATACATTTACGTAACGTAACTTCTCTCCTCTTTGGTATACAAATCAATCTTGATTAGCTCGTATTTAAAAGTCGGTCATGATTTTATGAGGTATACCGAGGGGGTGTTGGGTTATGAAACCGGAATTTGCTCAGATATAAATTAGCATGTGATAAAAATTATCTTATATTGGAGGCTTGAATCTTTATGGATGAGCTCACGTAATAACATTAATCAATGCAATTCTTTTCTCATCTCCTAGATCTGTTGCAATATGCTTAAACTCGTGGCGTATTACGGAGTGGTTTAGGATTTCTTTTTATGTTGATATCATAATGACACCTCTTACTAAAATGTCAACTTTCCTTTCAAGTTCTTAATATAGATAAGTCATGGATAACAAAAGCGATGGACAGATTATCTGACTTACAATGCATGTGCAATCAATTGATCAGAGTGGGCATTCCATGATGACCATGCCCGATTTCTGAAAGGTGTAAACTATGAAAAAAATCCCTTGTCCTTACAAGAAGTGCATGATTGTATGCCTACAAGAGAAGATAGATGCATCCGAGCATATTATTGCTAATGGATGGTGGGATTTCTATATCAATTGGATAGTTCATGGTAACCATATTGCGAAGAACTCAGCATCAAAGGATACAAAAATTCAGTTTGAACGCAATCAACATCTCAACGAACCTGACATCGAACATGATATCCTTGATCGTGATCCTGATCTTGTTGATTTAGTTGAAGATAGTGGTCAGTTCTTCAGTTTTTTAAAGAACATAGAAGAATCAATAGTATATATAAATAAGATGTCAAGATTGAAGTTCATTTTAGAGTTCTTCAAGATAAAAGCGAGACATAGAGTGACCATAGTTTGTATGGATGATATCCTCAATCTGATAAGAGAATTATTAGAGGCAAAAGATGGATTCCCCAAAAGTTGGCGATATTTCGAAAACTAAGACTAAATATCGAAAAAATTGATGCTTGCCCAAATGGCAACATTATTTACTGGGATGTTTTTAAGAATTTGGACACATGTCCCCATTGTGGTGCATCCAAATACAATCGTAAAAAGACAAATGGTTCATATAAAAAGCCGACACCAAGTAAATTGTTGCATTACTTTCCATTGATTCTGATGTTTCAAAGATTGTTTATGTCAGGTTGAATGTCTAAATGGATGACCTGGCATAAAAAAATACTTCAAAGGATGGACTAATGCAGTATCCTATGGATTCACTGGACTGGAAGTCGTTCGGCAACAATTTTCCAGATTTTGTAGAGGCACGAAATATCCAATTAGGACTTGCAAGAGATGGGTTTAACTCATTCAAGAACATGTTTTCATCTTATTCTGTGTGACAATGTAGTGGTTTACAACCTGCCTCCGTGAATGCGTATGACATCCAAATTTATAATGCTGATGCTGCTAATTCCAAGACCGAAGGCACCAGGAATTACAATAGATGTTTGCATCAAATCATTGATAGATGAGCTGAATTTGCGGCATCGTGACATGCAGACTTTTGATACTCAAGATAATCAAACATTTCTCTTACGTGGTGCACTAGTATGGATAATTAATGGCTTTCCTACATATGCCAACCTCTCTAGTTGGAACACAAAAGAAAAACTTGCTTGTCATATTTGCGTGAAGCGCACACGTCATGCTCGTCTAAATGAGAGTAAGAAGATATATTACTTAGTCCATCATCACTTTCTCCTTATGTACATCGATAGCGAAATAGTTTATACAAGGATGAGTTTGATGGAAAAGCATGTCATGAATCTGCTAGATTTTCCGAGAGAGTTTTGACCACAACTATTGTTTGTCAATCAGGGCATCAAGTGATGGAGAAGTTGCTACAACTGAAAGACATTCGACTTGGGAAGATATTTAAGAAAGATTTAAAAGAGCTACATGGTGTGGGATTTAAAAAGAAGAGTACATTTTTCATGGAGTTGTCATATTGGAAATAGTTGACAACAATACATAATATAGGTGTAATGCACAATAAGAAAAATATCACGGATAATGTTCTAGATATGTTTAACATGGACTCTCCAAATGACACTATCAAAACATGCAAAGATTTGCAACCGTTAGAAATTCATCTGCACTTACATTTGATACCTAAGGAGAATGGTGGCTTCAACATGTTGGATGCTCCATATCATATTGATTCGAATGAACATGCTCAAGTACTCTCATATAATATTGTGGTTCTTGATGGCTTTTGTTCGAATATTTCTAGGTGTGTAAATGAAACTCAAAAAAGATAAGCGGCCTCAAAAGTCATGACAACCACGTCTATATGCAGATCTTCTTTCCTCTAACTATGCATGGTGTCTTGGCACAAAATGTCATTGAACTCATTATCGGGTTGGGGACTTTTTTCAAGATTGTTTGTCCTAAGTCACTTGACATAAGTCTTTTGGATAAATGGGATGTAAAGATCATGGAGACGATATGTAATCTTGAATTACTTTTTCCATCAACTTTTTATGATGTGATGATTTACCTGATCATCCACTTGGTAGATGAAGCGAGGATCGATGAACCCATGCAATATAGATGGATGTGTTTGATGAATCTCTATTTCATCATCTTTATTCTTTCATTTTGGCCTTTAAACTTTAGATAAAATAGCATTATTTTGCATAAATTAACATCTCTTATTTATTGTATAAATATTTCATAAAATATTGTATTTAAAGCCAAAATAAAATAATAAAGAAAATAAAATAAATAAAATATCAAAGGTATTTTATGATCCTAAATCCCGAGACCTACGCATAATGATGACTATGTCAAAAAGGAATAAAGTAGGGGAGATAAGGGCCAAAAATACAATAAAGCCATATTCATTTATTCTTCAATAATTCATTTTTGAGACATTTTATTTGTTATCATTTATACATCAAATTAATAAAACTTTGTACATGAAAGCTGTAGATAAAAATAGAAATAAAAATACATAATTAATTTTACTGAAAAATAATATACAACGTTCATTCTACATTTAGAATAAAACTCCAAACTTCATAGATCCATATCTTCTCCATATAAATTCAAAATGCATCAAAATCACCTTTTAATTGTATATAACTTTTAATTAGCTATTTAATGAAGGGGTTTTATTTAATTTGGATTTAAGATGCAAAAGTTAGGTTTTAGACCCCTATTGTACAATATACCTAAATAAAATATATGTTTTATTTATTCTTTTTATTTTTTATAATTTTAAATTTTTATAATTTTTTAAATATCCTTTATAGTATAACATAATTAGAATGAAATAAAACCGTTAAAAATAAATTAAAATAAATAAAGATACAAAAATACCTAAACGAATATACTATACATACACCTATATAATTAATATCTCTATTTATTTAAGTATCCAAATAAACTTAGGAAAATACAATAAAAATATATCTAGGTATATTTAAATTATTCACAATTTTATAAATTATGTATATAAAATAATAAAATCTAAAATATAAAATAAAAATAAATTATTCAATACATAGGTAAATATACCTATAAATATACTTGTAAATAATAACTCATAGTAAATTAATCCGTAAAAATAAATAAAAATGAAAAAAATAATAAACATTTTTTATTTTATAACCTAAAATTAATTAGTTAATTTACTAATCATTATTCATTTTAGAAGGAATTTTCGCCTTGCATTTATCTGGTTGGTCTACATAGACCAACCATATTTGTTCATGTGTTGCCCCTTGGTCAACTCACCCTTTGTTGCCTCTGATGCATCTGACACCTCGAGCATCCCGCTTCACTCCATTTCCCCTAATGATCTCATGATCCAATCGCTTTGAGCCTTGAACAAATATTACATATGGGATCTTTATAATTCATGCCTGATACTTAGATCCCATCGATCTCCTCTGTATCGGCCTTAAATAGATTCGCAATATCTGCCATATCCAACCTATAAATGTATCCCTCTAGCCACCTTCATCGATTTGGTCTCTTTTCTAACCATGAATCCTTCTACCCTCGGCCAAGTGTGACACATGGTGACAACAAGCGATCCCCTGTGTTGATGGAGAGGACAACATAGGAGAGGAGGTGACCCACGGTGGTGTTCCAACGTCATCATGTTCCTTGGCGTGCAAGCCAAGTTGGAGTTGTGCACTTTCCATTTCTAGGTAAATTTACTTATCATCATTTTAGTCCCGCATTTTATTTCATGGTTTATTTTTTACAATATCTTAGGTTTAGGATTTATGTTTCGTCAGAGCTTTAGATCTCTGGTCACCTCTGTCTCGTCATATCCTCATGGTTCGACCACATTTTCGCTCCATTCGCTTCCCATATTGTTGCTCCACCCAGTCGACCATTTGACTCAACCTGGTCATCTCCAGCTCAGCTAATCAATGTATACTCCTCAGCCTTCGCCTAAGCATCACCACTCTGATTCACCTCTCAAATATTTTACTAAATAATGCCCCAGATATCTTCACATGTGGTCAAGCGGTCCCAAGAACGCAATCTTGAGAGCATGTCCTTCATCGAGCTCCATGACCCCACCAACAAATCATGGATGCATTTGTAGGTGCCAACAATTGAAGGCATCTCCCACGAGCATGTGGACCATTTCAGCATCGTGAAAAAGGCTCGGGGGTGAGAGGTTTTGAAGATTGAAGCTAGGGGGAGCATGAGTTCCTCCTAGTTATTCGAAGACAACATCAGTCGTCCGATCTGGGGAGGATCTCCAAATCACCTCACATCTGCTGGATTTGGAGGAGCCACCACTGTATGATCCCCCATGGGATCTAATATGAACCCTTGATCGTCAAAGGGGTATAGATCGTCGAGGAAGCGCTATGGGTCAACTGAGAGATCATACGTTGTCCGATGGCGCGCATATTTTGGGTAAATTGCACAACACCCCTTCATTTCATGTGATTTTATTTTTAGTCATGTAAATAAATTTCAAGTTGTAAAAATATTGTAATAATTACAAGTAGACCCCTACACTTTATTGTTATTACATATAGATCCTTGCTAGGTCACCTCACGTGCACCCCTACATGAGGGGACATTTTGCATGTATGCTCTTGCTGTTTTTATAAGTTTAATTTAGCTCATAACATGTAAATATAAGTTGTAAAATTTTGGGTATCTTGTACCATATCCCCGTACTTTTATTTTAATTACAAATATTCCCCCTTTAGCTTATTCATTTTTGTGCATGTTTGTTTAATTTTTATAAATAAATGCACCAAAAATATGGGAAAATAGGATAAGGAAACTGGATGCATGCTCGTTCATGATATATAATTATTTTTGTATTTTATGTCCTTTGCCTATTTATTAAAATTTAAAAGGGACACATTTTGTCCCTGTTTGCATTAAAAAATCTAAAAAATATAAAAACTATTTGAAAAATTCAAAAAAATTTGTTTATTAGAGTACTTTATAGCTTCAGATCAAAAATTCTTAAAATAGAAAAGAAAATGATAAAAATTTAAAACATCCAAAATCTTATAAAAATATAAAAATTCCTCAAAATACCATTTATTTATTTCTTATATACCTATATATGGTTATATTGTTATTAGCTATTATATAAATACCTCATTAATATTTTAAGAACCATATATATACAAACATGACTATAATATTTTCTAATTTATGGTATATTTATTATATTTATTATTATATATACCTTATAGCATATAGACATTATCTTATATATCTATTCTTAAACTCTTGTATATATATATTATTTTATAATATTAAAATTAAAAATAAATTAAAAATCAAATAATTAAAATTTAAAAATTTAAAAATAATTAAAAATCAAAATAAAAATTAAAAAAACAAAAACCCACACAAAAAGATTAGGAGGATACTTGTGTACATAATTCACTTTGATTAGAAGTAATCATTAGGCTGCCTTGTTTGCTCTCAGTGGTTCAACCTATACATGCTTACACATTATACAATATGTTTGTAGAGTAAAATAAATTGTACTTCATATTTGTTGTTATTCATTGATTATTCACATGTTGTGGGCACTTATTGCTTAGTCCATTGATCTTCGAGAGCTGTCATCACAACGACTTAGTGGTCCCACCTTGTGTGGTCCACTAGGCAGTTCCTCGGATATTTTTGGGTTGATCAGTATCCCATTGAGCACTTCCTTAAGAAACTAAAGGATTGTGTTCTAAAGCGGGCAAAGTCGAAAGGTTCCATTATTGAGGGTTATTTGCGTGAGGAATGCATGACATTTTGTTTGATGTTTGTTGATAGTGAGGAACGAATATTCAAAGTATTGAGAGAAATGATGATCCTTACAATGAATTTGTGGATAACTGGATCTTTATTTTTGAAATACAAGGTAGAGCATTTAATAAGACAACTCTCTTACATATGCCTAACTTGAACAGACAGGTGGCACGGTTGTACGTGATTAAACTAGTCCCTGAAGTAGATCCATTTTGCAGTAAATGGAAGTCAACTAATGTAGGATTTAGAAGTAATGATGAGACTGATTTCATCGGATGGTTCAACAAGAGTGGAACAGATGAAGGTTGAAAGTGATACTCGATGGATATCATATTTTGATATATTGGTAAGGAGGCCATTCATATATTCTCACATGCCCCAGGGTACAGTATAAATGGATACAGAATCAAGTGATACTCAAATAGTAACACCAAAAAGGCAAGCACTTTATCTGAGTGTTTGTAAAATGTAACATACCATCATGTTGTGACCGATACTATGGACAATTCAATGAGATAACTGAGATGAGCTTTTGATAAATGTGTAAATCGAGTGGTCTAAAATAAGCATTACAAGGCGAGGACTCTATCGTTGTAATGACCTCTCAACAATCATGTTTAATCAACAATTAACCCATAAAATGTATAGAAAATCAATGCGAGTAGTGTAAATCAAAAGTTATTATACAATGCAATACATTGTTTAGTGGACAAGTACAATAGGGATTGAACATAGGAAACAACGGAGTATAGACAATCAAAATTGGCAAAGAAAGACAATAAATGATTTGGAGCTTTTAAGGGTATTTTGATTTTTTGTGGGGTTTTAATTATATATTAGGATTTTTTATAATTTTTAATTGTTTTTAATTTTTTAATTTTATGATTTTTAATTTCTTTTCTTTTTAATATAAAGGAATATATATATAACTATATATAATATAGGGCAATGTAATTATAAATACAACTAAAAAATAAAAAGTACATAATATTTTTTTTACTATTTTGTTATTTTTAGATATTTTTGCTAATTTTTGGTATTTTAAAGTAAAAAATATCTCAAAAAAAGGATTAAATAAATATGGCAAAATGATTTGAAAATTAAAAATAACAAAATGTGTCAAAATTTCTCCAAATCAATTTCAATATATTCTAATTTATATCAATAAAAATATAGAATAAAAAGATATATTTTTTATTTTTAGGTGATTTTATACATGTTTTATAAGGATTTGGATTTTTAATTTTTAATCCTTTTCTTTATCTGTTTTTAGGTATTTCTGGTCTATAGGATTAAAATACAATGATAAAAAAATCTATTTTTTTGGATTTTTTCAAAATGTTTTTGTATTTTTCTGTAAATGTCTAAGGTAAATAGGAAAAAATACCTCTATTTTTAAATGTTTTAAATATAAAATAACCTTGAAATAGATAACCAAAAATATATGTGATATAAATATATGTCTGGTATTTATAGTAATTTTCTACCAATTTTTAGAGGCTTGGGGCTATTTTTAATAAAATAAAAGATACAAAAAGAAAACGCATCCTGGTAGAGGAATTTTTGGACATATTTAAAGTTTTAGACTAAATCCGAACACCATAAAGAAGTACAAGGGGAAAATACGTAATTTTCTTAAAAATATTCAATAATATATACCTTAAGCGGTATTTTTGTAATTAGTGCAAAGCTCAGGGGTTCATATGAAAATTTGCCAAAAAATATTACACTCTTGTTGAAAAAATAAGGACTGAAGCAAAATACAAAAGCCGGAGGCTTAGGTTCAAAAATCCCACTCCATTCGCGTACACGGGCAAGTGAGGTGGCATGTCTTGGACCTAAATGCAAATAGTGCGAGTACATGGGCTAACATGCAAATATCACAAAAATATTGAAGTGGTAGATGAATGTTTAATGACTGAATATAAAATACAAAAGTGGGAGGTGTGTATGCTTAAAATACCCTCTACGTGCACGATCCAATAGTGATGCTAGTTCCACTTGACGTGACATGCGGAGAGGAGGCGATGACTATTGCGAGTGAACATCTGGGATTAGATCCCAGAAGGGATCCGATGGCTAAAGCTTCAGATGATCATACATCTCCTGCTGCGCGTGAAGAACATGGGTTGATTGAGCAGTTCTGGATGTGTCCGGACAAACTGGGAACAACTCCTCCCCGAGCTTGCTCAATCAAGCCTCTCTTCTCGCTCCTACACTCCCAGAGGCTGTTGAGATGCTCAGAAGGTTTCTAGAGTTGATCAGCAGCATATTGGGCCTTCTAAATGGCTCGAAACCCACCGAAAGGGCTCTGCCAAGGGTTGAGACCTAGGGGGTACGCTCTTGCCTTGAGGACCCCTCCAAAGGGATCTATTCTCTTCGTTTCCTGCAGGATCTTGTCAATGGACAAAAGGCGATCACTCCAACGATCGGAGCGGGGTGGATAGGATGGAAATGGAGTGTAACGGTGTCCTTCAGCGAACAATGGAGAGGGAGGAATGGATCTCTAAATCTATGCAAGATCTACGTGGGTGAGGGTGCATTAGGCATAGTACTGATGATGGGGGAGATAATGAAGGTGATCGGAGTGGCAGATGATGGCTGAGGCGGTCGAAACAAACGCCAGAGCCAAAACTCTAACGAGTGAATGTGTTGGATTTTTTGAAAAACAAAGTGACACCAAATAAGTAAAAGCTGATCCTATGCTACTTCTATGCTAAGGAATAGACAGAACGAAGAAAAAAGAAGCTTTCCATATCGAAACTACCTAGAGCGAAACTTCGAGCAGAGGAGGTGACAGAGTTTCGGATCAACCTCAATTGGACACCACTTCACACGCTGAAGAGGTTGCTGTCACTAGGCTCCTCGATCAGGACTTATGTTAGGGTTTAGGAGGCGAAAGATGGATCAAAGGGCGAAGGGATCTTGGGAAAAATCTAAGAACTCATGAGGTCAGCAATGCTACAGCTCTGATTGGGCCACGTGGTAGCATAAGGACAAAGCTGAAATAGAAATAAGAAATACATAGAAATAAAATAGTAGATGATTTATTCATTTTTTGAGTAAAACATGAATATATTTGTTATTTTATGTAGTATTTTAATCTGACTTTTATTTATTTTTGTGGGTTTATTTATTACAAGTTACTTTTTACAAGTATATTATAGGTATATTGACCTATGTTTTGCATATTTTATTTTTATTCATATTTTGTATATTATTATTTTATATACAAAATTTATATAATCAGAACTTATTTAGATATGCACAAATGCATTTTTATTATATTTTTATGATGTATTTTGCACACTTAAATAAATATAGGTATAAATATAGTATATTCATCTATGTATAGAATTAGACTTATTTATTTTTTTATTTATTTAGTTTTTTATTATGATTTTATTATGTATATGTATTATAAATAATATTCACAAAATTATAAAATATAAAAGTATGAAAAATATAAAAAATAAATAAAATGATTGTTTTATTCAAGTATATTGTACAATAAGAGTCCAAAACATAACTTTTGCATCTTAACTCCAATTTAAATGAAACTATCTTCATTAAATATCTTATTAAAAGTTATGCATAATTAGAGTGATTTTTATACATTTTGAGTTTATACGGAGAAGATATGGGTCAGGGAAGTTTGGATTTTGGATTTTTTATTATGAATATAAGATGCACATGATGTATTATTTTTCTTTGAAAATCATTTTTGTATTTTTATATGTATTTATATATATAACTTTCATGTACAAAGTTTATTATTTTGATGTAAAAATAATAAAGAACAAAATAGATCCCAAAAATGCATTATTGGAGAACAAAAATTAAGGTTTCTATTGTGTTTTTGACCCTTATCTCCCCATACTCTATTCCTTCTCGACTTAGTCATCATGATGTTTACGTATCGGGGTTTAGGGTCATAAAATACCTTTGATATTTTATTTATTTTTCCTTTTCTTTTTCTTTTCTTTATTCTTTTTTTTTTATTTTAAACAATGTATTTTATACAATATTTATATAATAAACGATGAATGCTAATTTATGCAAAATAATGATATATACATGCATTTAGCTAGGGTTTAAAGGCTAAAGCGAAAGAATAAAGGTGATGAAATGGAGATTCATCACCTTTGAATTTGACCAAGTAGTGGTTTTATTTAAGTGTCATTGGTACAATGTATTTAAAGATACATATTGTAAGTTAGATACTAAAAGTAGATACGTAAGCCTTAATAAGAGCATAACTATTCTTGGAAAAGTGGAAGCATTTATGCTAGCATGTCAAGTGGATCAAGTTTTTTATGTACCAGACATTGCAAATTTTTATAACAGCGAGATAATTCCAATAAAGAAATCCCATGAGGATATTGTGGAGTCAATGGAGAAGAAGATGCCGATGACGATGAGGAGGTGGCGTACCAAGAATAAGTGGAGTTATAGCCTTTGGTAATCTTATTTTCACATGCATTATTTCCTTCTTGAATTTTCAGGGAAGAAAGCTATGGTAATATAATTTGATTATACAAAAGTAAAACATCAAATATAAATTAGTTGCTTTCATGGAATGCTCTAAAATTATAGAAACGATGAAATTATATTATTATTATTCTATGATTATGTTGCTTACTTCGAAATACATTGCTTTTAAATTTTGCTCTACATAAATAGAGATGATCTAGACATGTTTTCCAGAAGGAGTGAGCCTGAGGATGAGCATGTGGACATAGATAGATTGGTCAGTCACTACCCCTAGGTTTCTCCAAATACTCCTGATGAGGTAGAAGGGGATGGAGGGGGCTATGATGGCACTCAACCCCATCCTGATGCAAATGTCCTGTCATCATCAAGTGAAAATATATAAGTAAAAGTGTGTATTTCCTCATAGAAATTGCATAAATTTATAGATTATCTCGTGTAATATGTCATGCAAGGAAAGTCAGAGGTCATACCAAATGCCATAAATTAAGCAAGCTAAACCTTGGAGTGATTCCAGGCGATCAGGCATTGGGGGAATACAGTGGTATCTTCTTGAGCAGATTGGGACTCACAATGAGGATGTGTATTCCCATGACGACGACCGACTTTAGGAAAGTCTTATAGCCATTTAAGGATGCCATCATCTCTGATATGAAGGTATGTATATAACTAAAAGATGGACGAAATTATTATATTTATAAATTATATTTTAAATAAAGTCAATATTTTCAAATGATATGTTTCGATTTTTGTAAACTTACGATTTAAAATTTATTAGTATGGTTAGATGTTCAAATAAATTATTATTATTATTGATGGTGATTTTTAATTTTTTTGTTAAATCTAATTATTTAAACTTTTCTATATTCTCTAAATTATCAACTGAAAATTTTACACAAATAATTTCATGGTTAAAAAGAATAATAAAGTTTATTTTATTTGAAAGGATTTCTAAAAAATGAGAGAATAAATGAGATTTAATCTTATTTAATATCAAATCATAGAGGAACTAAATTTTATTAATAAAAATAAGTTGTTGGTGAGGACATTCGAGCCTTGATCCATAATAAAACAAGCACACCACTTTACCACCATATCAAATAGTAGGTATGTTACTTGTTTTACATAGATATAACTTGTTTAGCATTTAAGGAGGGGTCAATCAAAACTCTAATACACTATACAAGTGAAATATATGAATTGTGGAGGGGCCATGGCTCCCCTATAATATACACTGGATCTACCCCTTGTCTGCAAATATTATTATCTTAATTACTTAGTAAATTTATTTAAATTTCACATGTGAATGCATAATATATCCGAGAAAAATAAGACCAACATGATTAAAGCTCCCGGTCCTTGATAACTCGCTAAATGTGTATGATAAAAAATACTCATTGTAATACGTGCACTTAGCGAACTATACATAACTGGGTCAAATATCTCTGCGAAGAGGACCTAGCTTTAATTTATAAACCTGGGAAGTCAAGGGTTGAGCACCTCTATGATATATATTGAATCCATGAGATGTTTAAATTTTAGGATGTGTTTGTATCTAATATGTTTAAATGCATGAGGTGTTTGAATCTATGATATGCACTATCTAAGTCCGAGAATGGCCAAGTGTGAACGTGCAGGTGTTTGAATCTATGATATGCACTATCTATGAATCTACTATGTTTTAATGTAGGAGGTTTGAATTTATTATGTTTGAATATCTATGAATCTCATGTCCAATATCTATTGTACAAGTGAGGATACTAGCAACTGCTACTGTAATTTTTTCAGTAATTATTATCGACAGTCATGCAACCGCCGATAATAATATAGTATCAGTAGTTATTATTGATGATCATGTAACCGTCGATAATAATATAGTATCACTCATTATCGATGGTTGGTCTAGCCGCCACTATAGTTTTCTCAGTGGAGGTTCACACATCTGGAAGATACTCATTCTCGAGGTTACTCATTTGCAGCATTCAACACTTTCAGCAGTTAGGGTTTGATCGTCATTAAAGCTTTTTGCAGTGCATGCTTTTTTGATGGTCCATTAGGAGCAAACCCAGTTCTTTACCAGCGATACTCGACTGCTGAGTAAAGTGCTTGTTCCAGTAGTGTGTTACTATTGAAGGTCAAATTCCAACTTAAATCAATTTCATTTTCGACTGGGTTCCATGAGCACAAAAAGATTAGCCTACTTTGATAATTGTAAAATAAATTTTAATTGTATTATTAAATAAATTAAATATATGATTATCTTAAATAACAAAAATAAATTTAATCAAATGTGTTTCTACACTCAATATAGCTTTAGATCCTAAAGTCAATTAGTGTTGATATATATATATATATATATATATATATAAATTGACAAGAGAGATTTATCCAATGGATTTCTCAATCTTTTAATTTCTATGTTTTGAAATATAATAATATGGTTACGAACAAGAGAATGTTGCTTAAATTTTTTTATCTTTGCAAGAAATCTGTTAGTTAAAGTTGTATTCTAAGTATCGTATTTATGGTAATTTTATTGTTGAAGTATTTCTGTTTATATTTTTTGACGATACGATCTATCAAAAAATCTCAGGTTAATATTCTTATAATGGCATGCTTGTATACGTTTAAGTTAAAAGGTTCTCTATACAATACAAAAAATATCTTTATATTTTTTGTTCCCCCTCAAGACAACAATCCTGGCTCCATCCTAATAGAAACACTTATACTTGCTCCCCACGAGACAAATCAATATATGAGGAGGTGAGGAACACGTAAGTTACGTGTAGCTCAACAACATATTCCCTTTTCTCGCATAAATACGTACATACATACGTACATACATACATACATCCATACATACATACATACATACATACATACGTACGTACGTACGTACATACACAGAGACACACAGTGACATTCATATTAGTGTTAGTTTAAACTTTGAGACAAATTTGGGTCGCTTTGAAAATTTTATCTTCTATTAATCATCGATAGAGTTGTTATAATAAAGTAATTTTCTATATTTTAAACATTTGTAAGATATACTATGAGGAAAGGGAAGCTACCCCATGAAGTAGCTAACCTTATTACTCCATGGATATTTTTCGTTATTTTTAAAATTTTTTGGGAAAATACAACAATGTATTTTCATAGCTATATCCATATAATATGTCATTCAATTTCATCAGAAACAGAGACTCTTGTGCCCTCCATCTAGAACATGTAATTTTAACGGTTTTAGGTGACCTACTCTGGGTGGAGGGCATATGAGTTTCGGTTTCTGACGAAATTGGAATGACATATTAGATGAAAATAATGATGAAAATACATGATGATATTTTTCTAAAAAATAAAAAAGGCGAAAAATGTCGATGGAGTAGCTAAGTTTAATTACTCAATGGAGTAGCTTCCCTTTCCTCATATAATATATACTTATATTTAAGAAAAATTATAATATATATGACATTTTGCATGTCCGTTTCTAAAGGATAGGGTAATGAAATCTTCGTATATCTAATATTATTAATCGTATACGTATTTAAATGCAAAACAGATACAAATATATAAAATCTTATATTCCTTTCCTCGTTTGCATCCCAAATTCAGCGTGATATGTAAGAAAACTGATTTTTTTAGATAATAATTTAAGGGAGTGACGAAAAGTAATTTGGAAAGAAAATAAACAGCTCATTTCGAAGGGAGTAATTACCGGAAATGAAATGGATGGAGATTAGATAAACTTACTGATTAAGGCAAAAAAAAACATTTATTATTTTTAGAGTGAATGAAATGTATCAATTAAAGGGGAAGAATATGGGTAATGTGAAAACAAAGAGTCACCACCCAAAGAAGTTGGTGTAATTTTTTTACACAATCTCTAATCTTATGCTTTATTTTTATTTAGAAAATATGTAGAGGAAGGGATGACAATGCATTATAAATCTGATGTACTTTAAAAGGTAAATACAGAATTTTGTAAATGTTGCAGTAAAATATAACGGTCAAAGTAATAGAAATCACATTTTAGGGTTATGAGGTAGCAATTTAAAATGACTCATTGTGTAATTAAAATATTTTGGGGGTTGTGTTTTAATCAGCAAAGTTAGTGCGGTTGTGATGTAAAAATTCTCCAATTTAATGTCAGATTTCCAACATTATTTCCATTTTCCGATAAAATTACGCGAAATTTTGTGACGTCAGTGGTTTGGTACGCAAAGATCCACCGCTATAAAAAGGGTTTAGGTTGGAGGAGAGTGCGCACCACTGATCCCATCTGTTCGGAGTTCCAACAGCGAGTGAAGAAGACGAAATCCATTTGGTGAGTTCCATCCGCAGGTCTATTGAATCATGGCCAAAGCTTCTGTTTTTAGTTTTTTCTTGGGTTTCTTTGTGGTAATTTATGCCTAAAATTTATGTGTTCTTTTGAATATATTCGTGAGGGGTCCTTTTTTTTCTCCTTTCAACATTTGGATTGTAACGGGGTTTCTTGTAAAAAATATTGGTTTCTGCAGTTACTGATTCCCCGTAGTTCGCTCGTCGGGATTTACATATGAGATTTTTAAGAACTTGTTTCGACCCGTTGATGAAAGATGAGGTGTTTTGACTGGATTCTCTATCTGAAAAATCTGATTTTTTTTCGTGACCTTTCTGGAGGGTTTTGGATATTAGGTCTAAACTGAAATCAATACCATCATCTTGGAAGAGATTTAAGGAATAATCTTCTTTACTGCTTAGAAGTCAAAGCTCCCTGCAGAAATGCAATTTTTGCTGACTATTGTCGCAAGAAATGATCCAAGTTGTGCCTTTTCTTTGTTTTGATACATTTTTAGGTCTATGGTCCATTACTGCAGTAGTATTCTTTGTTTGGATTATTTGTCATGTGTACCAAATGTAAAGCTTTAATCTGGCCCATTACCTTTAGCATTAGATGGGCAAGCTTTCATGCAGCCATAAACCCCTTGATATTTGAAGGAAGTGTGATCAACAATCCAAATGCACTGCAGTACCACTAGACCATGGAAGTGTGTTATCGATAAAAGATGACCTTTGTTTAGGATAATGGTCACTGAATTTGGGTATACTTCGACTCAAGGGTGTAATTTGGAATCCTTCTAAAATGATAAATATCTTTAGATCGTCAAAATCCAACTGTTGCTTGTAGTGCTTGTTGGGAGTAAACCATGATACCTCAAAAAGGATCAGAGGCACGCACGAAATTGTCTGTTCTCCAGATCCTGTATTCTTTGGTCTTTCTTTTGGTTGCAGCTGTTTCTTTTTCACTGTCAAAGAATTTCAGTCTCTCGTAATCTCTTTTTGTGGCAATTGGGCCTCTTAAAAAAGTATGCTCCTCTCTCAGAAGACAAACAGGTTTATAAGTCTGACTAACTTGATAAAATTTGTGGAGCACATTGAGTTGTCAGGATTGTTTTTGAGATTGTTTTAGTATAACGTCCCAAATTATTTTCTTTAATTTGATTGCTTATGAAATGAAAGCTTGCACATGAACTGCTTATGCGCTTCTTGATTCTGTAATTGCTCTCTTAAAATCAGCTTTCATAACTTTCTAGCATAGTTCATCTGTATCTTAGCTCTGTGGATGGTGTAGAATTCAGCATGGCATCCGTGGAAGGTGAAAAGGCACTTAGCTCCGAACATCCACTAGAATGGGTGAAAACGGACAAGAGACGTTTTCTGCATGCTGTTTACCGTGTTGGTGATTTGGATAGAACTATAAAGTATGTTTTTCTCCAATTTACAATATTTTTTGTTTCCTATTCATATTTTAGCATGTTTAGTTGCATTTCTTAATATGTGCCGCTTGACAGATTTTACACAGAGTGCTTTGGAATGAAGCTTTTGAGGAAAAGGGACATTCCAGAAGAGAAATATTCTAATGCTTTTCTTGGATTTGGTCCTGAAGATTCCCATTTCGTTGTAGAGCTTACCTATAGTATGCACTTCGACTTATATTGTTGGAATTTTATTTGTTTTGCGCTATTGCACTCATTTCCTTGAGTGACTCCATCTGTGAGTGAGTTATACACAGTCCATTCTTGTTCCACATTGATTGGTATACATGTTTCATCGACCCGCAGTCAGAATGATTCCCAGGAAAGGTTCTGGGGCATATACTTATAGACTTTATCGATTTGAAGATGGCATCCTGCTTATTTGATAAGTTTTTTGTACGGATCCTTTATTACAATAATCTATAACAATGACTTAAATTAATGCTGAGAAGCAATCTAAGATCTTTAGAAACTGACATTCTATAATTTTACAATTCATCTCAAATGGAAACGACTAGCTTATGGTGATGTGTGATTTACTTTCGTCTGTAAGCATTATAAGCTTCATTGATAACTCCTTTAAGCTCAACTAATAACTCCTTTGATCTTCACTGATAACTCCTTTCCTTGGCATTTGAAGATTGGGTGCACAACTTATGTGTCAAATGCTCTGACTATAGTTCTGGAATGAGAAATGCATTTTTTAACCTGAGGTCATGGTTATAATGTGGTGTTAACTGGTGTAATGATTGAAGTTCCTGTGCAATCTTTTATTTCTTTGTTTCACGCAATGCATAACTGGCATATGCTATTTTAAGTAACAATAATTATTTTGTTAGTGACAATATCAATTAATGTTATCCCTGAATGGCACTGGTGTTTTTCACTTCACCATTGTCTCAATTTCTATTCCAGAATCGGTTACAAGACACAGTGCAAGTCATTTCCTGATGTCTTTCCTCATTCTTCTATCTTTAATTAGCTATCTCCATTAGATGACTTTGACACTTTTTAGGTGATGTTGATTAATAAGTTCTCTTTTGCAATTATGACTTAGCATAAAGTGTCCTTGCATTCAGAAAGGAACACAGTTTTTGGCTTCAGACCCTCATTTTTTCTGGGGAAACCCACTTCAAATGTCCACATATAACACACCTGCCCTATTATCTCCGCAGTTTCAAATAATGAATTGATATCTTAATGGATATATCCTATCAATTTTTCAAATGGATATATGGATTTGGGGTGTTGCAAAATTGTAATGATGATGATTGGTGTTTAGTGGAACTAGGATGCTGGTTTCCTGGGTCGATTTTAAGGATCTAGAAACAGTTATATTTAATCAAAGGCAATCTAGGCATAGAAGTGTAGGTTGGCATCTAAAATTTACAAATGAGTCAAAATACTCGGGGATGTACTTGCTTTGGAATACTATAGTATCTGTTGGACTTAAAAAATACTATAGTTTCGGTCACATTTGGCAATATGTTCAACCAATATTCTGTTTTTTCCCCTCTGATTTTTAAGTATTCATACTTTTTGCTTTATATTTTTATTAATTATATTTACTTGCAGTATTTTTAGGCGATCATGTTACTGTTATTTTATAAACAATGAGAATCTGAAGTGCAATTGATTGTCATGTTTGGAGAAATTCAGTGGATATAAAATTTGATTTTTTTCTGGACTATGCTTTCGACTTGCACAGTTTCCAATTCCAGTTTCATTCCAAATCAGCTCTCAATCTTTTTCTTGTTAATGAATAGATTATGGAGTGGATAAATATGACATTGGCACCGGATTTGGACACTTTGCAATTGCATCAGAAGATGTATGTAGCTCAGTATTTCTTTAATTTCCTTGTCTTCTATTATTACCGGTGAGGAATTTAAGTAGTTTGTACGTGTGGCTTTTAGGTTTACAAATTGGTTGAGGATATCCGGTCCAACGGCGGCAAGATTACTCGTGAACCTGGTCCTGTGAAAGGTGGGAAAACTGTAATCGCTTTCGTCCAGGATCCTGATGGGTACATTTTTGAGCTCATCCAAAGGGGACCTACACCTGAACCATTATGCCAGGTTATGCTTCGTGTGGGTGATCTGGATAGATCTATCAAGTTCTATGAAAAGGTAATATGGTAGATTTTGCTATCCTGCAAAATATTATTATCGTGCTTCTTTGAGTAATTTGCCTTCTGATTTTTCCGACTATAAGTTAAGGCGTGATTTTGAAATGGGGACTGCTTCTACAAACAATTTAGAGCATTAATATCCCTTGTATGGTTTGACAATAAGCAAGATAACTTTGGCATGTGCCATCTTGCATCTTTTTGTCATTTCCACTGTTTGCCATCTCACTCACATCTAAAACTTCCTGGTTGAAGCACATATTCTCTCAAGTTAACCAGATATTCTTTTTTATTACTGGACCAGTATCATCTGCAAATACTTTTGTTGCTACAAGACATATATCTTCTCCTGGCAAAACTGGGGTGCTTAAAAAAATAGTGATAGATGCTTGAAGGATCTGCATACTCTCGATAAGAACCTGTTCAGAAAATATCAATGCAAAGTAGCAGTCCCCTGGGTTCCTGTAAAATTCTCACAGTTTTCTGAGGCCCTAATCTTCACATCATTAACTTTAAATATTTGATTGAGGTAAACAGAAATTATTATCTTTTTTTAAAAGGAATCATCTTAAGAAAATCAATAAGGAAGTCATTTATGTTTTTATATAAAATGGGCTTCATGACATAGTGTGGTGTCTATGTGCTCATAGTTATACGGTCCTAAATGGCCTAGAATATGGCACTGTATACCATAACTAAGGCAGAGAAAGTAGATTGTCTAGGATCACTCTTATTTCTAAACCCTTTCAGATAAAGGGTCCTTGGGGACTCAATATGTTATAGCCCAATTATATCTTCATTTTGACCTTTCTTTCAATTTCCAAATATTAATCATTTTGAGATTAATTACCTTTATGAGTCTAGCGATTAGAGACTTTCTCCATCGATCATCAAATCTTTATTATCTTCCTTTAAAAAAATCTTTATATTCCCATCTTTACAATTACATGTACAATTTAACTGAACACTCCCAAGGAGAATTTATTCGCAGCAAGGGGAGACATCTCCAACACTTTACATTGCATTCATTTTTCTCTGCATTATCTTTCTTAAAACTAATTTTTTGGCATGAAGTTTTGGGTTCTGTTTTATATTTTCTTCTCTTCTGCACTAAAACATTTAGAGGATCTGAGAATTTGTTGAGGCAATTATAGGGCCTGAGAGAATGACCCAATTTCTTTATGTGGTAACCATGTTTAGTCACTTTACCTTCATAATATTCATACATAATTACATAAATTACAATTATCTTTCTGGGTTAGTATCTAAATTTGTTAAATGTCAAGTTGATGGAGGTACATTACAAGAAAAATCCATAATGAAACTATACCCTCTTTGCATCTCTAGCCAAAACAAATAAGCCTCCAGAGGCATTACATAGACAACGGTTTCCATACTCTGGCCCTTTCTAAATATAATCAAATTTCTGGTGTAAATTCATCCGATCTTGCTTGGTACTAGTAGAATTGGACTTTAGGAATATACTATATCTTTCAAAACTTGAATGACAACATGTGAATGATAAGTTATTCATGCATGGTATTCATGCATGACGTGTTATCAACTCAACATGCCGATGATAAAATGCAGACCAAGGTTTTTAAAAACATTAGGCGGATCGGGACATTTTCTGTTGTTTAGGCAAGGTGTAAGCCTTGATTTATATAACAAAATACGCATACAACAATTAAGATAACTACATACTTTTCTAAAAATCATAAATTTATATTTCCTTTAACATATTCATCATATTTGTTATAAACATGTGAATATGTAATATTCTTTTGTACGAGATGCCTTTAATCCTAACTCGTGTTGTCTTGCCTATACAATGCAATGTACTTTCAAGGGGCAACGTCCTTGCCCGAAGTGACTTTTTTATATAGATTATTGAATCCATCTGCATTCGGGATAAATTTTGTGTAACTATGTTTGTTTCCGCTACTTGCAAAGTACAATATGTTGTATTATATATGTTATTTAACTAACATAGCATGTTATATATTATATGTTATGTGACATTATGATGTAGAACATATTTGATTAGCATACAATTTGTTAAACATGCAATAAATATATATGAGTGTATAAAAGATTAAATTATTAATAATTAATATCACATTTTAATGAATTATATATATATATTTATACACACACATTTGATACCAAACCCAGTGCAGTCTGAGGGCACAACAGTTTATATGTATGTACATACTTCTGTATGTATGTATGGAAATTTTCCAATGGGCATGTCCCATTAGGATTGTAATAAGCACCCCTGATTTTACAAAATATTTACTATCACCAGTCTTCGATTTGTCTCGGAATAAGAAACAGTTAGAACATGTGGCTTGGGAATGTGTGGTGAAGCCTTCTCCCACTATAAGTAAGGCCGGCTACATGGATTCTTGCTCAAATCCAATCCCCCCTTGTGGAGGTTGCATTAGGTAGTCGACTACTGGCATAAAAAATAGTCGTACAATTTGAAATTTTGAGACAATATGCATGTATGTATTTATGTGTAAATAAAGTTCAATATCAATTATATGTCAATTTTCTTCTGCTCTGGTGGAAAAAGTCAAAAAACATAAGATTTTGTATGGAAATAAAATGGTTCTCAAACTTGGAAAACAAAAGGAGTTGCATCTAACCGATGCATCACTTCTGCGTGAAGTCCCATCATCTTAATTCCATTTTTCAGTGTAATTTTTGCTAGGTATACATTATTACCTATATAGTGGGCACTTAACTGATGATAACTGTTACCAACTGCTGGTATGTCATTTGTTTTTGAAGGCTTGTGGTATGAGATTACTCAGGAAGTCCGACAATCCAGCCTACAAGGTAAACAGTTTAGTAGCTGAGATCCTTCATGTTTTCAACGTTAATTCCAATAGTTAGGTTAATTTTGTCTTCTTGCAGTATACAATTGCTATGATGGGATATGCGGATGAACATGAGACAACTGTTTTGGAGTTAACATATAACTATGATGTGTCAGAATATACAAAAGGAAATGCTTATGCACAGGTTTGTTTACAATGATACTGTAATAAATTGATGTTCTCAGTTAGGTATTAAATAATGTTGGTGTACATTTCCGTTGATGTTAAGGTTGCCATTAGTACTGATGATGTCTACAAAAGTGCGGAAGCAGTAAAACTTGTATCTGAAGAACTTGGAGGAAAAATCACACGCCAACCTGGACCTATTCCTGGGATTAACACAAAGATCACGTCATTCCTTGACCCTGATGGCTGGAAAGTGGTGTGTTTTTTTATCTTTCCATTGCTAAATTTAATATTATAGCCTTATTTTTGTTGTTGCGAATATTTTCTTCAGTTTAATCTTACAGCCTTTTTCAGACAATCACCATGTCGTCCAGATTTCATATATTTTCTAATTTCATATTTAGCACAGCTGCTTGAAATACTTCGAAGATAACAGAAAAAGAAGTTATCTGCTATTTCTTTTTCAGTAGAAATATATATTCTGGTATTATATGTTTTTTTTGTATTGATTGATCTTTTATGTGTTCTTCATCCACGAAAGGTTCCATGTATTCTTCTTGTCAACTTTTGTGTTCTGCTACTTGGATTCATTCCTGCAGACACTTATCTAGGTGTGTGAACCGAAGCTTATTTTCATATAAGTAAGCAATGCTGTGTTTTAATCCCAAGAGGCACTCAGGTTCTTCAACACCTATCCAGTTGTACTGAAGACGTGAGGCATATGAAAACTTCTTTGATTGTGTACTGTAAACTAAAACATATCTATTGTGATTTTATGTTTGGATAAGATCAAATTATCGTTTTCTTGGAAACATTTGATATTTTTTAAAATACACTATTCAAGGACAAAAGTCACACATTAGGGGTCATGGTTTATAAATGCCATTTAGGTACCGTACACTGTATGGTCACCAAGTAAATTCTAGAAAACTTTCAGAAGAAGCTTCTAATGCTATGAAATTTTCTTGCTCTAAAACAACCACAGTTGGAGTGCTGCTACTTTCAACTTGGACTTACCCATCGATGAATGGGCTATGCATTGCCATGGCTGTTTGATGGCATATCGATGAGAGCATGAGTATTAATAGAACAGTTCCTTGTGAACCATCTGGATGAATCTCATCTCCTGATTTCTCAAGTTCTTAAACTAGTACTGCTTTTTATATTCTTTGTTTTTCATTGAGCTATGGTTTCGTGGATGGCAAGCCATCTGTTTTGTATTATTAGAGAATATTTACATAACTGAACGTTAACACAAGTCATATGAGTAATTATACCAAGATTATGATCTTGATTACATTACAATTTACACATTCTGTGCTTGCCTTATAGGTTCTGGTGGACAACTCTGATTTCCTCAAGGAGCTTGAAGGGATTGAGCAGTGAGTAGACTATGGAGTGTAGTCGATTAAATGTCAAAGAGAACAATCACCTATGCCATGTACTATGCTTATATGATATGCTGGATCCCAATAAAGGTAGTTACATTGCTAGGTCTTGTTTGTTTATGCTAATGGTAATGATCAGATATCAGATATTATTACAGTTATATTAGTTTGTGTTTGTGACTGAATGATGTCATGGATCTTCCTATTAGTTTTCCCATATGTAGATGGAGCTGGTGAAAGTATTTTGGATTGGTTGATAAAGTTTCTTATAGTTAAAGTCGTATTCTGGATAAAGATGCCTGGCAAACCACCCAGGGAGGATGCTTGCAAGTTGGTAAAACTTGGATTATGAGGAGCTTCACCATCTACACCCAAACTTAGCTTTTTAAAGCCTCTTATCTATTACCATAGCCACGGCCTCGCATAACAGATTGGGTTGTAAGAAATATGCTTCTCATTGCTCTCAAGAGAAGACGGCGGTATCGATCCAGAGATCCGACTGCTAAATATGATTCATGTATGGTTGTACACTTATATATGTTACAATCTTGTAGGATGTTTTTCTTTTGTTCTTGAGGCAGTGTGTTCTTTTCTGTTCTTTTTCTGATGGCTTTTTTCCCTTTCACATAATGGATTTTGTTTCCCTGAAGGAAGCACATGCCTGAATTACTTAAAACTTGTAAGTCATAGGGCATTGTTCGCTTGCATGTCTATCTTGCAAAACACCAGGTTTTAGATGTTAGTCCATCCCCTGGTTGCAGGTGTTTATCAAATGCGGAACAAATGATGTTGATGCCCAGTTGTCCTTGCAAATTGTGTCTTCCACGTCCCGTTTCGATCTCGATGCCAACTCTCTCCCTTGGTGCATTCACCCCATCTTTGTCTGCTTTGCCTTCCCCTCATCCTCCTCGGGCATGTCTCTCCCTCCTTGATGTGCTATATGTAGTTGTACTGCTTTGCCTTCCCTCTAGCGAATCGTAACCATTACTCTATCTTGTCGACTTCTAATATCAAAATTGTCAGCAACTGTTTTGCATTCAATCTGAACAATGAGCTTTTAGTCTGTTACTCATCATGGATGCATATAATTTGTACCATTCAGAGCAGATGAAAACTCGAGCTCGACTAGTGGATTGACCCTTGAGCTTCACATTCTGCTCCATGATTACATGTCCAACACATTTTTAGGGGAAAAGCGAAAGCATCTGTTGATGCAGGAAGCACCTTTAACATGAGGTGCCTATGTGTTATTGTGTTTGGTGTTGATATTTGTTTATGCATGACGGTTGCATCCAATATCCTACAAGTATTGTGGAATGGGGAGGAGGTGAGGAAAAAGCTGGAGGGGGAAGGGGGAGGGTGGGCTTCACCATCAGGAGCATAAAAGGATAACACAATACCTAGACGTTGAGCTTTGGAAGAGAGATGTCTACTTAATCATTTGGAAGCTTTTGATATTTTTTTTAAAGAATTTGTTGATGATTTCATGTTTCTATTTCATTGAACATATGCCATTTGATGACTTTCATGTTGTTTGGTTATTTTTTTAAATAGAAGGATAACATGATGCCTCCTTTGTGAGCTTTGTTAGAGAGATGTCTACTCGATCATGCGGCCATTCTAGACGATTTGATCTATTTTGATAGGAGCATTAGGAGGTATGTTAATTTCATTGTACATATGCCATTTGAGGGCTTAGTTCTGTTTTGATTTCTTTTTAAAGAAAAATAGATACTAAATTGTACTAATTAATCAAACACTGGTGGGCACCCAGAGCCAGAGGTAAAATTATCCATATGGTAGAGGAACTGTGAGACAGTGAGGGGAGGCACTATTTTGGATGCTTTGATATGGTTTAGTTGATGCTTTGATCCGTTTTGTTGTAGGAGAATTAGGGGGATTCTCTATTTCACTGGGAATATGCCTGCCATTTGATGATTTTGATCTCGTTTGGTTGATTTTTTTTAAA
The DNA here is from genome assembly GCA_037367405.1 of Ottelia alismoides. Lineage (NCBI taxonomy): Eukaryota > Viridiplantae > Streptophyta > Magnoliopsida > Alismatales > Hydrocharitaceae > Ottelia > Ottelia alismoides. The sequence continues at coordinate 1,434,463 of JAZKJV010010825.1, forward strand.
CAAAGACTAAATACATATGGTAGGAGGACAAATGTCAAAGCCTACCATATGTGACAAAGGAAACATGCTTAGAAAATAAAAAAGGTAAAGAGACAAAGTATGGAAGATGCATGCAAGTTCTTTGTAAGAGGACCAATGAGATTGAGCAATATTTGAGGGACTAAAAAGAGGGAGTTCACTATCCACCTCAAGCTAGTAAAAGAAAGGAAGTTGTGGCATAAGTATCCTTACTTTTTACAAACATGGATATTGACATAGATACCAGTGGGGGGGTTTGTGCCTTGAGCTAGTTTAACATGAAAAACTTTTTAAGATGGGATTTGACACCAAGATAATATCGTATCAAACAAGAGTTATATAAATTGCATCCTAAGATTTTCACACTTGAGGTTTCTAGTATAAAAGGTTGACCAATAGGCAAAAGCGATGGGGACCAGAGTGTGTCGTTTGTACATTTTGATGTAGTAGAGAATCGTATGGGTTCTTTTTAAAATTTATTTAATGAAACGTGAACAAGTAAAGAAGGTGTTGCTGTAACCCACAAAATCAATTTTATTTAAAGTATTTTAGTGAATAAAAATAATAATGGTGAAAATAGAGAAAATAACGCTACTATTTTAGGCTTTTAAATAGAAAATAATTGAAACAAACCTAAAAATCAATTTTATTTAAAGTATTTTACTTATCCTCAAAATAGTCCCAAAATATATTTTTGTGATTTAACGATTTTATACAATTTTTAAGATTTTGAATTTTTTATTTTTTAGTATTTTTATATTTAATGTTTAATTGATTTTTTAATATGTGAGAAAATAAGGTAAATGCAAGCTACTGTTTTTTTGTAATTTTTCAAAATATTTTCCAATTTTTATGGTTTTTTAATGTCCAACAGTGAATTAAGGTTGTTTTTAATTTTTTTAAATAACAAAATCAAAGAAATTTTCAAAAAAAATGCTGAAGGTAAAACAATTAAGCAGTAGATTTAGGGAATTTTCGTAGATTTTTCAGAGTATTGCAATTATTTATTTCAAGTAATATAGATAAGAAATTAAAATCAGGAATATAAAGATCTAATTGCAATTATTTAAAGTTTTTAGGTTAAAAGATAATAAAGGGACAAAATATGACGATGAATGCGCAAATTAACCGGGAAAACATGTGAAGTAAGCATGCACGAAGCTGAGAAGCTGCACTGATTTCATTAACAAATAAGAAGTTCATGACTACACTTGCAAATAAAAACATATCACCACGTGAACAACCATATGACTACAGAACTAGTGGACTGAAACTAAATTAAAATAAAATGAGAGGGTTTTTATGAAACTATTCAAAGTATTATTTATAGATAATGGATTCAAACCTAATAAAGTGAAAATGTAAGGGGGAGGAGTGTAATTTCATCGAGGAGGTGTTTGAGGAACATGCAAGGCTCTTAAGGGGTGATGATTGTGCCACCAGGATCTGATCGGGTGGTTGGGCTTTGGGCACGAATGGACGCTCGAGATCTAACATGGAGACTCACCACTTGATCAGGTGCCTCTGGAGGGTGGATGAAGAACACAGAAAAGGCTCTCGACGTCAAGCTTTGATTGTCCCGATCTCACTCGATCATGACTCGATCTTAGTGTACACGTCTCACTACAAAGAGAACTAGTTGTTCCTTACTCGGATCGTGTTGCTGGACTTTCAATTCGCTCCAGATCGTCTCCAGGTAGAGCTTCCTCGCACCTGCAAGTTATTTGAGTGCTCGAAGACTCATCATCCGAGGTCTTAGTTATTAAGCGATAATAAAGGGGAAATGGCAGATGAATGGAGTGGGTCTCTGCAAGGTGGTGGAATGAAACCCAATCATGCTCAAATTTGAGACCTGAGATGATCAGAGTGTGGGGAGAAGATCCGGTGAATCAATTCAAGTTAGGATGAGGTGAATCGATGATCGGGATTGAAATCGATGGAAAATGGACTCCGATCGAGATGATCGAAGCCTGAAGGTGCAACTCTGCTACCGATCTATGCAAATAATAGAAAATCATAATGGATGAAAGATTACTACTACCTGATGATGTTGAATGAACAAGCGATGGGACAATGGTATTTATCGCCTCAAGACAAAGGTTTAGAGGTCGTCGAGGCTGAGCTCAATGATGAATTCATGTTTTATCGCATTTATTCTTTTATTTTGGCTAAAATACTTGGTAAAATACATGTAAATATTCACTAATTCTCACTAATTAACATTCTAACTACACTTGTTAATATTTTATATTTAACACTTATTTTATTTAAAATAAAATAGTAAAGAGAAAAAGAAAAATAAAAGAAAAGAAGGATATATATATATAAGAGAGAGAGCCCTTCTAATGAGGTGCACCTTTCCTGGGTGCATGGAAAGGCCACCACGAGATCCGTTAGATCTCAATCTAATGTTGTTCATCCAAAAGGGTATTTTAGTCCATACATTTTCGTTTTGAATTTGAATATTATTTTGAATTTGAAATTTATTTAGTCCTTGTTTTTTTTTCCATTTTTAGCGCGTCTGATTTGATATTTTTGTTGCCTTTTAGTTAATGAAGTTTCGCCAACGTGGTAGCATTTTCACACAATGCATAATAGCAGAGCTCTTTGTAAAGTTCCCATTGTTATTGTAGAACTGTATTCTGCATTGTAAAATAAAATCACAGTTAGTAATAGTTATATTATTATAATTGTAATTTTGATAACATTGTTGTAAAAGTTCACGCATGTTTTGTAAAATTTGTATGAAGATTGTAAATCCACACCCACAATTATGTGTGTTTTTCAGAAATATGCGCGGTACTTCTCATTCACGATCTGAAATTGTTAAAAATTTATAATATTAACGATAAATGTAAAAAGCAAAATGATATTGTAAAAATAATCTGAGATTGCAAAAAACAATATGACATTGTAAAGAAACAATCCCAAATTTGTAAAAAAAATGATTTGATATTGTAAAAAACGATCTGAGATTGTAAAAAGGATATGAGATTGTAACAAATGATCTCTGATTGTAAAAACTGGGCGTACCCTCCTCCACCTGCACCTCTATCCACGACATACCTCCTCCATGTATGTCCTCCACTGCCCACGACCCATCAGGGTGAGGAAGACCTTGTTGATGGTGAGAAAACCATCGTGGTTGGCATCGAAAATGTCGAAGACGCAATGAAGAAGAACGCACCACGTGTGCTACCACCATCTCCTCCATTGTCGTTGTGCTCCGCCACATGCGGCACCACCAACTCCGCCGTCATCGTGCTTAGGGCTGACTATTGAGTCACGGCTCGATGAGCCAGGCTCGGGCTCGGCTCGATAAGGGCTCGTGAGCCTGGCTCATTAGGCTATTGAGCCGAGCCTGAGCCAGAATTTTGGGCTCGATAGCTTAACGAGCCGAGCCCGAGCCGAGCCGAGCTCGGCTCGATAACTCAATAAGAGGCTCGATAAGGAATATATATATATAATATTTATATATAATACAAACAAAATAAAAGTAACCCTTTACAATTTTCCCTCCAACTTTTCCCCACCCATGAGTCACGAGCTTGGAAATACAATCCTAGATCTTCTTGATCTCAAGATAGAGATGTAGCAGATACACATGCCATTCAAGTTAAGGAATGGTGTCCTCTACCCCAGGATCCACCAGTTCGACCAACAACAACCGTCTTCTCTATTTTATCTTGTATATATAGTTGCATACATGCAAGTTAGCGAGATTACTTGATTAGTCTCGAATGGGACATCATGGTGGATGATTATAGTTTTCTCAAATCAATGCATGCTTGCGAGATACTTTGATTATCCCTGAAACGAGACATTACTGTTCAAGGATTATAGTTATCCATAATAAAGCATTGTTAAATCAGTCTTACATGTGACATGGAAGATGTCATGCTGAATTAATGTGATAGGAAACCGCCAATGTTATGTTGCTCTTCATTTAACGTAAGGTAAAGCTAACTAAACAAGAAATACAGATTCAATAAAAAGTGCATTAATTACGAATGGCAAACGCATATGTCTATTAAAGAGAGATTCTGATAAAGGAGAAGAATGCCCAACATACGAATTACGTATTCTGGCTTTCCTCGTAGATCTGAAGGGATTTAAATTATTGCAAATGAAAGGGGTGTTTGCCAAATTTCCTCAGAGATAACGTGTTCAGATCTCATCCGTGTTTGCCAAACATAGTCCCACACCGCTAGCAATGGATACTCCCCTTCCGTTGTGGTCTATATAGGGAGGTCCATTGGTTGAGAATGAAATCACGCATATGCGCGGAAAAGGGGCTCGGCCCGAGCTCGAGCCAGCTCGATAAGGGCTCGAGCCCAACGAGCCCGAGTCCGAGCCAGCTCGACTGGGCTCGAACGAGCTCGAGCTAGAGCCCGAGCCTGGCTGGGTTTATCGAGTCCGAGCCCGAGCTAGGGGTTGGCTCGGCTCCTTGGGCTCGATAGCCAGCCCTAGTCGTGCTCCACCCCGCGTGCTACCACCAACACCGTCGCCATCGTATTCCACGTGGAACTCATGTTGCCGTCGTTTTCTATGGGAGGGGGAAACTCTAGCAGTGGATTTTCAACAAAGGGACCAAGAATAGAATGTGAGTTGTCACATTCTATTTTTAGAGTGTGACTAAATGGCTAAAATGGGTTTTTGACATTAAATAATTAAGATAAAAAAGGTATTAATCAGATCCGTTGGAATAATTGCGTATTGCAGGGATGGCGGGCTTTCCCTACACCCAGGAAAGGTGCACTTTATTGGATATATTTCCTATATATATATATATATATATATATATGAAATATGTACAGACCAATCCTAACCTAAGACCATGTCGATATTGCCGTGGTTGACTAAATAAATAAGTAGGGGGATATAAGGATCATGCTTTATAAAAATATTAGAAAATCAAGATCACAAATGTGCATAAACACTAAATAAATAAGTAGGGGGAGATTTTTCACCTTGTACATATGTTTACCTATTTTATTTATCATTAAAAAATCTCAAATCAAAATATTTCCTTCATGAAAATTATTTATATTAATATATATTAATTTATACAAATATCAAAAAAAATATTTTATATTTAAATAAATAATTATAATGAACCTAAAAAGCTTGTAAAGATAATTTTCAAGACTCATAACTACTTATAGAAAACTCTAAATTGATCAAACTCACTTTTAAATTTCATTTTATAAGTAATATCAATTATTAAAAATATCATAAAAATATTAGAATAAAATGTGTGAGTTTTGGTATTTGGAACCCTTTGTATATATGTATTATATGTATATAATTCTTCTTTATTTTTATTTAATTATTTATAAACCTAATTAACTTAATTTTTTTCAAAAGTATTTATAAAAATTAATAAAAAATGAAAATATACTTAAAAGTATCTATCTAAATGCCAATAGATCCCAAAACTAAAAAGTCATAAACCTAAAATTCCGAACCTCATAACTCAACCATATGAATGTTGAATTGGGTGTACTAACTTTTAAAGTTTGTTTTATAAATTTATCTATCAAATAAAAATGATTTCGCTAAAGTCGGAGTTAATATGCAAAAAGTAGATTTTGGGATCCTATTAGTATAAATTGTACTTTATTCTATTTATTTTTTATTTCTTATATTTTTATATTTTTATTAATATTTTATTAATCTTGTTTTATTTAAAATAAAAATAAATTTTATTAAAAACACAAATTATTTAAATAATTAAATTCAATAATTATACATGTATAATATATATGTTATATATATATTTAACTATTTAAATAATATTATTTAATTAATCAAAATTCATTATTCTTTAGATTATTAAATTATTTATATTTTATATTTATATTATTTACCTATTTAAATTAATTTATAATATTTATTTAAGTTATAAGGTATTTTATATAATGCACATTCATCTTTTGTCTCTTCCATGTTTTGTCATTTTCATCTTATTTATCCCTCTCTTTGCCACGTGGTACCTTCTCATTTGCTTCTCTTTGATTTTTCTCATCCCAACCTCTTTCTTCTTCCTCCTCCCATCATTTTCATCTTTCCTCCTACTTATTCCTTCTTCCCCTTCTTCTCCTTCCCGTCAATCGAACCCAACGTCCTGGGACCACCAGGTCGATCCTCGACTTCCTTTCTTCGCCTCAAAGTTTCCTCCTCCACGTCACCCTCCCTCCAATGACTGATTTCCGTCCAGGTTCAATGAACTTGGACCTCCTTCAACCTCCAACTCCCTCTATATAAGAACCTCCACCTGGAGCTTCCTGACATCAACCATTTTTGGTCTTCTACTTCTGTGAGCTCCAGTAGAGGGTTGCGATAGAGTGAAGGATGCAGGAAAAATTCTTAGGTGTATCACAGAAGCATGAGGATCACGTCGAATGCGATTAGGAGCGACTAATCACACTAGTTGCTTGAGACAATGTAATTTAAAAAAAGTTTAATCCGATGAAACCACATGATCCATGAACACTTTTCAGACCATTTCATCGAACACACAAACAAGTATTAGGGTTACCTCTTGAAGTGTGGTTGCGACCGAGTCTCTAAACAAAGAGACTTCCTATCTCAAGTCCGATCCGACGAAGGAGACGCTTGCAGACGAATTGATGAGACGCATGCTCCTCGCAATCTATGTTGATGATCCAAGCGGAGAATCTCTTGATCTCGTCACATGAGATCCGACATCTTCTTCATGAATGAAGCACACCGAAGGAGACAGAGATACATGAGCAAGCAATCCGACAGCATAATGACGATGACACGACGATGACGATTCTCTCAAGGGATCCATGGTGGACGGCCACAATGAGAAAGAGAGAGAGGCTTGGTATGTAGAGAATGAGAGAGGGATGCCTCTTCTTATATAGTATTTTGGGATCCATGGATCTCAATCCATGGACAACACAAAATCAGTGGATGAGATTGATTTGCGTTTCTTTCAATGTCCATGATCTTGTTATGAAAACACAATAATAATTAATTTTATTGAAATTAATATATATCGTTAAATTAGTATAAATTAATTTCAAATCAAATTAATTAATCAATCTTAGAGATAATGAGAAGATTGATCATATCCCCTGAAAAGGGGGGACGACCACCCAATCCTCTCATGAGATCTCATTATCTCATGATATCTCCAAGATTTACAACAACATTTGTTGCAGATTATCTCACAAAAATAATTCATAATTATCTTATAATCATGCCATTGCAAAGATATGAATCACATTCACATCCCAAAATAAATGTAAATTATATTTTCAATTAATCATCCAATGTTAATTTAATTCACATCAATAATTAATTAACAAATATAAATCACAATAGACTCCCTCTAATATATTATAAATCATATTTATAATAAATCTGATTAATATGGATAGTACTATCCACACTATTTATATCCATGATAGTTAAATCACATTTAATCATCTTGGATCTCTATTCTCATATGTCCAAATAATATGAATCGCAATCACATTATTCACATCTTTGATAATTAAATCACATTTAATTATCTTAGATAACTCTCCTTATAATATGAATCAAATTCATATTATTCATGATAATTAAATCATATTTAATTAACAAAATTTTCAATGCTTGGATATATAATATCAACAGTGAAATTATCCATGAACTCTTTCAAGGATAACATGTTTTCTTTGCGGATACTTGGAGATAAGGGCATGGCGATTATATTGTTCCATGTATAATGACTTGGATATTGAGATCACATCTCAAATCCAGATCTTGCGGACCTATCATAGATGCATGATTAAATCAAGACCATAAATCTACACTTCTCATTGCATCTGAATCACATTCAGATCAATGTCCAACATTTAGACCAAGATCAGATCACTTTTCTACTGAGAGGAGTCGCTAAAATCCAGACCCAGTTCATCACTCCTTAAGAATGGAAGCGTCATGGTTATACAATTGTTTATGATCACATCACCCTAAGGTATTCCTAATACATGTACATCATGACACTGCGGTGATGGAGACTCTCTCTAGGGCATACATAGTGGATGGCCATATGAGAGAGAGAGAGAGGGCGCGTAGAGAGAAAGATTGAGGGAGAGAGCCTTGTTTAATTTATTATTTTGTTGTAACCAAGAAGAGCAAGGGGTGCCTCTCCTTTTATAATATTTTAGGATCCATGGATCTCAATCCATGGACAACACAAATCCAATGACTTACATTGATTTGTATTTCTTTTAATGGCCAAGATTTTGTTGCTAAAAAACCAACAATAATTAATTTAATTTAGATTAAATATATATTAATAAATCAATATGATTTAATCCTAAATTAAATCAATCAAGCATGGAGATTATGGAATGAAGATTGCCTCCTTCCATAATATGAGATTTTGTGGCAATCTCGTGTAATTTCATGATATCTCATGAGATTACATTATTCCATGGAAATATCCAAGATTTACAACAACACTTGTTGTAAATTATCCTACAAAAATAATTCATAATTATTTTATGAATATTGCAATCTTGTCATTGGAAAATTATGAATCACATTCACAATCCAAAATAAAATGTCAAAATTAATGTCCTATGTGAATCAAATTCACATCAACATTTAATTTAATAAATGTAAATTACAAATAGCTCTCTCTTATATATTATAAATCACATCTATAACATATATACGATTAATATGGATAGTCTTATCCATATTATTCATATCCATGATTATTAAATCACATTTAATCATCTTGGATCTCTATTCTCATGTGCCCAAATAATGTGGATCACATTCACATTATTTACATCTTTGATAACTAAATCACATTTAATTATCTAAGATAACTCTTCTTATAATATGAATCAAATTCATATTATTCATGATTATAAAATCACATTTAATTATCCATTTTCTCAATGCTCGGATACTTATATCAACAATGAAATTATCATGAACTCTTTCCACATATAGTGACTTGGATATTGAGATCACATCTCAAATCCAGATCTCGGGCCTCCCATAAATGCTTGATTAAATCAAGACCGTAAATCTAATCTTCTCATCGCATCTGAATCACATTCAGATCAAAGTCTAACATTTAGATCAAGATTAGACCACTTCTCTACTGAGAGGAGTCACTAAAATCCAGACCCGTTTCCTCCCTAGGAATGGAAGCGTCATAGTATACAATCGCTTATGATCACATCTCCCTCAGGCATTCCCAATACATGTGCATCCTGCATACTAGAAGACCTAGAATAAATCAGAAGTATTAGATCAATTTTACACTGTCTACTTCAAGGTTTTATCAGTAAGCTTCTCATTTGATCATTGGGAGTTGGTATCAATCATATACTTTCCAAAAGCATATATCATACCTAGGTCTTGATCATATACTTTCCGAAAGTATATATCAAACCTACTAATTCAATCAAGCTTCTAAAACGAGACGACAGTGCACGGAATTTGATTCTTCCCAATATCTCACGAGTGAGCTCATGTCTTCCGGTTCAGTAATTGAACATGTATGATCCCTTTGAGAGATCGTATACTCATATGCCCTTATATGCACACTAGCATGTTGATGTATAGACCTTGATTAAGTCATCAACCTATTGGTCTGCCAAATGTACGTATTCAGACATATAGTAACATATCTATCTCCGGTGAAAGGATGCGTTCCTGTATCGTGACATCATACAATATAGAACTTCGGTTATCTCGATCTCGTTAAGTCAACTCTTTAACCTTACTTATCTAACACCTCCGAATCTATATTCCTATGCAGCGGACCTGCATTAAGAGGTCGGTTAAATATCAGCCTTCAGAGAGGATCGTTATCTCCTCCTCAGACTGGAGATCATCTCTTAATAATCATTTGATGGTGATTGGTGAGTCCACAATCTAATTCTTTAGATATTCATCTAAGCACCAGCTTATGTGATTCAATTATTGAATCATCAGTTGTATGATCATTAAGATGGCCATGGTACATAACCTTAATTGTAATAAGGGACCTATTATGCAAATTAGTTATTCTTCATTTCAAACCAGGGAATGATATTCGTAATAACATTTATTGCATAATGGCTCGCTGTGGGCTTGCATGTCCAACATAAGCCCCCCGCGTCGAGCCGCCTCTGAGCGCCACCCCTCCCCCCCACCACCCCCTCTGGGGTACCGAGACTTCCCTCCCTCGCTCGAATCCCCCTACCCCGCAAACCGTCGAGCTTCTTTGACCGCATGACCTCTCCATGGAAGCTCAAAGACCTCCCCCACCGCCCGCAGGTACCCCTTGTGTGCCCCTGCCCGCCTCCGCCAACAAGCCTCCCATCGACCTGCTCAAAGCCCTCACTCCGTCCCGCCTCCGACTCCCCCCACCGACCAGCAAGGAAGCTACCTCCACCTTGTCATTTATTTTTTTCCTTTCATTTTTTCATTTTAGCTAATCGTAGCCGTTAGATCATAGATTTATTATATTAACTCACTCATATGGTTGGGCTAACGTATTAAATTAACGAAGGGTTATATGTGTGAGACGAAGTGACTATTCAAGGTTTCTCGTGTAATTCACGATTATGCGGGGTTATGAATGCTATTGCGGAATTACTCTGGGTTATGGGTGTAAAAATCCCTAACTTTGAAGGTGAGTAGAGTTGAATAGGAGTTCATATGCATGAAGTTATAATGATGTAAATGTGTGCGTATTCGAAACTATAATTTTGTTTTTATTAATACTTGTGCAGGTCAGTATTTTGGTTTTATTTTTTATTTTGAAATATATATTTTTATTGAGAGGGCACAAAATATCTAAGTCAATTGGAGTCAAAACAAAAGTTAAAGACCTAAGTATTGTTTTTTTATTATAAGAATAAATAATTTGTTATAAGATGAAGTTCAAAGGTAATTTAATCACATCGGAGTTATATAAAAATAGATACAAGATCCATAAGATGTTAGACTAAACAATTTGGATTTGGACTTCATTCATAGTTATTGAGAATATATAAAATTTGATTGTCACGATAGATAAGTTGGAAGTCTTGAAATAAGTTGAAATTTGAATAACGTGATGGTGAAATAATGTGATCTAAATCCCCAAGGATTTAATTCGGAAAAATCAAAAACAAATTGAGAAAGAAAATGGTGGGTGTAGGAAAGTTACCTACATATGGGTGTAGGCCCTATTTTCCATATATATATATATTACGTATATATATATATATGTGTGTGTGTGTGTGTGTGTGCGCGCGCGCGCGCGTGTGTGCGCGCGCGCGCGTGTGTGTGTGTGTGTGGGTGTGTGTATGGGAAAAGAGAGTTTACACCCTGGTCGAGCGGAATGGCTATATAAATATTTATCGAAATATTGAGGATTGGCCTATATGACAAGTTAATTCTTCACCCACTTTTTTCTTCTGAAGATATATATGGTCGGGGTCTGTTTATTAAGAAGTTATATTAGGCTGAAGCAGTCATAACACATGTTGGAGGGTTCACCACCCTACTCGTCTATGGTATGAAAGTTAGGATGCTCGTAAATCATTCTACCCCTTGTGAGGTGCAAGCAATAAAGAGGTCATCCCAGTGTAGTTATCCTTAGGATCGCTGACTTGCAGGCTTGCACGCACGATTCCTAGGTCTCTGTCAAAGATTTTCCTGTTCAAGGATCTCTCTCTCTCTAACAAACCTCTGAAATGAGTCCGACATTCCCTTTGTCCCCTCTACTACATCCTCCTATCGTTAGTCATCTCCTGCTTTGCATGTTGGTACCTTCGGGAAGTTATATACATGGAAAAAGGGAGTATGCTCCCTGGTATTGCTAACTTACATGCTCCTACCCCTTTTCCCCTATATTTTTTATTTTCTTAAATGAAACCTATTGGAATTTAGCTCATAATATGTCATCAAGGTATCATTAAAAATTTGACTTGATTCAAAGCTTCTATCCCCATCAAGACTGTCAAATTTTAACGGTCTCAGAATTGTTGAAATTGATTCCTTTCATATGGAGGGCATAGGAGTCTCTATTTCTGAAGAAATTGGAATGACAAGTTAGTGGGATATAGTGATGAATATACATATTTTTATTTTTCCAAAAAAAATAAAAAATTAGGGGAAAATGAGGGTGGGAGTAGCCAATTGGCTACACCCAGGGTGTAGCCTCCTTTAATCCTATATATAGGAGAAACTTCAAATGAGACAGGGTCTCACCATATATATGGTGAGCCACCCTCAATTTAAGTATCTTTCCAATATATTTTACAATTTTTTATTTCATACATATAACAATAAATATTAACACAACATGTGTAGTGAAATAAAATTATGAAAATATTAGTATATTGGATGGAAATGTAAATTTAAATTTAGATGCTATATTTTACAAAATTTATTTTTCTAGAATGTGCAATTTATACTTTGACAAAACTGTTACAGAGTTTTTGTGTGTGTTTGCATGCATGCGTGTGTGCACAGGCGCGTACGTTCGTGGGTGTGCATGTGCATGCGTGTGTGCGCATGTGTGTGTGGGCGTGTGTGTGGGGGCGTGTGTGCGTGTGCGTGCGCATGTGCGGGGAGCATGCACGTGCACATGCGCGTGTGCATGCATGCGTGCGTGTGCGGGGCACATGTGCGGGTGCATGCACGTGTGTGCACACTGCATGTGGGTGCGTGTGTGTGCGCATGTGCAGGTGCGTGCACATGCACATGTGCGTGTGCGTGTGTGTCATAAAAGAGACATAATTAATGCAAAAGGAGTTAACCATAAATAAATAGAATGAGTGTATGTACATATGTATATTTTATGTCCATGTTTAGTTAACTATGGTGCCTAAAATTGATCCTTTGTTAAATAACTTTCCTTATTTTTCCTACTAACTATTGATTCGACCGAGGCTTGGGCCTTTGTCTCTTGATTATGGTCGTAAGTAAATCTTACATTTTTATTTATTTTATCTTTTAATGGTTAACATTTATATATGCATGCACACAATCCTCTATTTTTCTTTTTCTTTTTTGGATTTTGTTTTTTTACTTATTTTTATGTATGTTTAATTGTTCAAGAGTGATTTTAATTTAATAGAATGTGTTTATAAGAATGAGTTTTTAACACATATTTACGTGCATTTGTTGAAGGATTTAACTTAAGATTCATGAATAAGATAGCTAAATCACGAATTCACCAATTCACGGCAATTGGAAGAGAAAATATAGACCGACAATTGGCAATCTTTTTTACATAATTTGTTGGTAATGATATAGCAGTGATATGTTTATGTACCTCTTATTAAAGTATATCATTGAATTTTACAATGAATATTTATTCATTAAAAACTCTGTATTAAACTTCGGAAGACACAATTACGATTCTTTAAATCAATTAGTTATTGTTTTTATCTATTTGGTTCAATTTTGTTAACCTCTCTATCATAATCAAGGATTCATCCTTCTCATGTATATGTGTGCAATAATTTATGAAGAACGTTTAGGTTTTTATATAAAATCTTCTTTAATAGGATATAATGGAATTGAATATGAGATGAAGTTAAATCGTGTCCCTCCCCTTGTCTCTAAGCATGAGGAGCATGTCACAAGGGGGCATGGAACAGAGAGTGGGTCATTGTCCCCATATGAACTAAGAGGCAGCAATACATGCAGCATATTTGCAAGCGAAGAAGCTTAATTAAATGCCATTCTTTACTTGTGAACCTCGTCACGCACCACGTGACCAACTGCATATTTGCATTCTTTTATGGGGGAAGGGTTCCATTCGCATGTGGAGTCACGTGTCCTTTTAATCATGGAGGTGCCTGTGCATGTGCCAGTAATCTCTTCTATTAAGGCCAAGGGGCCATTTTGTTAGTTAGATATTGGAGAAGTTAGTACTGTCTGTCCGATAGCCTGTGTAGAGCTGCACATAAGTAAACACGCTTGTAATTCGCTTACATTATTATAGAAGACTTCATTTTCGAAGTATTATACTGCTTTGTTTCATGCAGGAAAAAAAAACAAAGTGGAGATCATATTAAATAAATCTGAAGGTGAGTTAGTCCTCTTGCGAGCCCTCTAAAAATTAGGGGTGTCCAAGGGAATGACATTTCTTATCATTACATGCAACGGTTTCTTTAATATATTTGGAAGTAGTTTACGTGCTAGGGTTAGTTCAAATCCAGAAGGAGCACTTTACACAGACACTGATCATTGGATAAGTAACTAAAGTCCAATCATTTGTTTTGCAAGAGTTTCTAATCGAGTTTCCCATTAAAAAAATCGATTTAGACATATGGGAAACGATTCAGTAATCTCCCATCTCACCTGTTGCTGAACTCTAAGATCAAACAAAGTAATAAACTCGTGAACTGTCTGCAAAACCAATTCAAAGTAAAATCGTACCGAAGAATGGAACTCCTCCCTCATTCCCTTCTCCTTATCCACATCCAAAATGGGCCCAACCTCAAAAGATATATACACACACACATCACAGCTACCCTTCCATTGTCATGGACTCATGAACGACAATCTTTTTTATAAGACCAAAACAAAAAACAAAAGAAGTTCCAATTAAGTTAGGGGACACTGGCAGAGATTGGTACATCAGGTGATTGGATCCTTTAGCTCCTTTCAGCTAAGCATGTTGGCTGTGGGTCCTGCCTGAGGCAGGGTTTTCGTGAATCCTTCATTTCTTGACTGGAATTACAGGATCTATAGAGTGGGGTAGTTATTTATTGAGAACTGAGAAAACTAGGGTCAAGTGTTACATCGTATGCTCAATAAGGAACATCACATTGTTCTCAATGATCGAGGGTAGATAGAAGGAACATCACCATTTTAGAATGGGAGATTTCACTATGAAGACATCTCACCATCTCCTAACAGGCATTTGTAGCATGTTTGGAAAATTTCATGAAATGATGATTTTACCTAACAAATTCAATTCACCCATTGGCAAAGCATGTACATTTTTTCAAAAAAGATGTAGTCCCCCTCCTTTTTCAGTATCTATTTTTGCCCGACTTTTGCAAGACCAACAACAAACCCCCTCTCCAATACATGTGATGACACCTCTAACCTTGTCATCATCTTGAACGACACCAACAATGCCATCAAGATCTTATGATTTAACCTCTCTCCATCGAGGTTGGTCCTCCATCCCTCCAATGTCGTTGTCTCCTCCCTCCCCTTCTACTACCCCTCCATCCCATTCCCGTATAACTGCATCAATGTATCCGGCATAGGAGGCTTCACTATATGTGATGTTGACCTCCCCATACACTGCAAAACTATATATGTCCACGGGAATACCTGTGACGTTATTGTCCTCCACTGTGGACGTTTCACTTGTTGATATGATTTGAATCCTAAATGACGGGGAAGATCAATCCGAATTCTGATTTATAAGAGAACTCATCCGAATTCTGATTGATCAGAGGATCCTTCTGGATTTTAGTTGATTTGAGATGAAGGAATCTATCAGGATACTAATTGATTAGATACGCCTTAATTCAGTTTCAAATAGGTCAACATCTCTACAGGAGTACTATATATAAGGGACTTTTACCCAGCAAATCTTATAATCTTTTCAAATTACCTCTACAACCTTTGAAACAACCTAATTCCCTCCTAGACCCTATAAACTTGTTTCGTCTTATCCCACAGACCCTGTCGTCATCTTTAATTTTATTGGAGTCACCCACTTGAGTTAAACTTGGGTTAATCAAACCAAAAAATCAACGGCGGATCTGCAATCTCTCTCTCTCTCTCTCTCTCTCTCCTTCCTTATCCTCCTCCTTCTTCATCCTCTTCTTCAACCCATCAAACGTTAAGCTGCAGATCGAAGACCTGGAGGGAGACGGCATCGGCGCATGTGGGGGAGAATTGAGGTGGGCACTGGGGTCGGGGGAGGTCGGCTTGGGTGCATGGTCGGAACGGCATTAGCGCGGGGAGGGGGGGTCTCGGGCCTCATGCCCGATGGAGGACGGAGCAAGGTGGAGGTGGGGCTCCTGGGAACCCCAATGCTCCGTGAAGATGCGAACAGAGATGTCGAGAATCTCCTTGGTAATTTGCCGAGGTGGTGGAGTACGACCGCGTAAAAGGGGTAGTAGAAGATTGTCGGCCCTACCTCCATGTGGGGATAAAGAGGAGGCAGAGGAGTGGCTTGGATGCAGGTGAAGAGGCTCAGAGCTCGAAGTTGACGATGCTCCTAGCGAAGGAAGAGGATCCTCATCGAACTTCAGGCGATGGAGTTGGATGACATGGGACTTCCTAAAGCTGGTGAACCAGGAGGAGCTCAACAGTAATGAAGCGAGAATGAGAAGCAGACCCTCGGAGTAGGATCTTCAACAAGGCGATTGCACCTTGGTTCTCACCAAGTGTAGAGGCAAATCTATCAAGCAGACACGGCTAAACCCTAAACCCTCGACCTAACATTAAGGCGTTAAATTAGAAAGGGGGACGAGTTGCTCCGTCGATGTTTATTAAAGAAGGGCCTATGGAGGTGGAGGGTTGTGGGAGATAGGAGAGAATGCGATGAGGTATCGTAGGTGGAGGTGTTCTTTGGCATGGTCGAGTTGGGTTTGACTAAGTTGACGAGGAACAATAGGAGAAAATGGGAAGGAGCAGAGAGTGAGCGAGGAAGATAGTGATCAGGGAACACAGAAGAGGGGGAAATAAGAAGGATGAAGGGATTACCTAGTATTTGAAGTTGCCAAGAATTTTGGAGGAGGTGACAACTCTCGACTCTTGATGATGGCTTCGATCCGTGACTAGAGAAGAAGCTATGCTGCAATCGGAGGGGATGCACAGTAGTAGAGGATAGTTGTCCTCTGGATTTCACCTAGAGATGTCCTCGCTGGAGATGGTGACCAATGTCATTGTTCATCGATGAGTTAGGGGTGCATAACGCCCGATCTTGGAGGAGCCTGCAGTATTCGACAGATCGGATTCGACAATCATTGTATCAACCCTCTCTCGGCTCTCGACATGTAACTCAATGCGAATCAAACAAACAATCAACCCACGAAAATATATAGCAATGAAAATATGTGAGATGAAATTTATTTTACCCACCTACAAAATATGTGTAATGTACGCAAGTGTAGGTGTTGAACCATGAAAAAAATGAAGGATATGTATAATTATTATTAATTAATAATAACTGATAATAATAAATTTTTTATTTTTGTTTTTATGAATTTTTATGGATTTTTAAGTTTTTTCTATTATTATTTTTAAATTTTACTTTCTTTTTGTATTTTGCAAACTTTTAACTTATTTTTATTTAAAAATTTAACAAATAATTATTTATAATAATGATATTATATTTAATATAAGTAATACATAGAATATATATAAGATGTTATATTTTTAAATATACATAAATATGGTCAAAATTTAGAAAATATATAGATTTTTATATTTTTTATATTTTTATCTATTTATGGTATTTTTATATATTTTTTCTATTTTTTATGTAATTTTAAAGTTAAATAGTGCAAAATAGTGAATAAAAAATATAAGTGGATTATTTTGGTTTTAACAAATAGATAATAGTCTTCAAAATTCTCAAAACTAATTTTAGCATATACTATATATAATAAAGAAAATTAAAAATCTGAAAACAATATTTTTGGATTTTTTTTAATTAATTTTTACTTTTTTATGGTATTTTCAGGGTTTTGTCATCTTTAATGTTTTGGTTTTATATTTTTTGAGATTTTTAGATATATGGTAGAATATATAGTAATACATGTACTTTAATTTTTGGAATTTTTAGAGGTGGTTTTATATTTTTTGATTTTAATAATTAGTCAGGAAATAAAATATGTGTTTTTGTATTTTTAGAAAATAAAAAAACAATAAATACCTAAACTAATAATCATGTGTGAATAAATAAGGTATCAGGAATTTATTGTAATTTTCCCATGATTTTAGGAATAATAAAATTATTTAATAAAAATAAAAGATAAGAAATAAAAGTTACAAATTGGTAGGTACCTTTTTTGCAATTGAATAAAACATTTAAGGCATTTCAGAACATGTCCAGTAAGTCTAGGGGTATGCTAGCAATTTTTACAAAAAGACATGTGCCCCTACACGTGATGCGAGAGGACCTATATGCAAATACCAGAAATCTTGGGGTTCATTGCACAATTTATGTAGAAATATTTAAAAAAATTCATCATATTTAGAGGACTTAATATTAATAAAAAAGATGGCGGGGCTACTTAGCAAATTATCCCTTAATGGGTGCAATCTAGTGGCACTCCTTGCGCCATGTGGTTTACTTATTGCAATCGGATGGACAGGGTGGGACCTCGCTTCACCTTAAAATGAGAAACCTAGATTGGATCTGGGTCACAACTCCAATCCAACAGAAGCAGGGCCATTTAGAAGCATTTCCAAGAACAAGTCCCTGATGGCGCTTCAATTGACCATATCTCCCAACATCTGCATCCTTTCCAACTTTTGATGGTCTCTACTCCTTCCAGGGGCCACACCACATCAATAGGAGGTCTCTAATGCCTTCTTGGTCCTATCGATGGGGACCTAGAGTCCTCTTGGTTCCACGTGAACCCTCTCTGATGCATGTCGAAACACCACTAACCATGCCTCTTCTCTGACTTTTTGGAGATTATCCTCAGCTCGAGACACCATAATCTCTTCATCGAAAATGTGAGCCCCAAGACAAGGAACCTTGTCCCATACCTTGATCATCCAATATTTTGGCAAAACCTCTGCAATCTCATGACCTTTGGACCTTCATTGCCTTATTCTATAAAAAAATACAACCCCTTTTTCTCAATTTTGATATCGTTTACTCCACTGCAACCCCAAAAATAGTCTCATGGAGCTTGTTCTTGGGAGCAGCAAGAAACCCCCAGCCTTGTCGGTGATGATAAGGAGGAGAGGCAGAATCCATCACCGGAGCACCTCTAGTAAAGGCCTTCTACTCCTTGGTCCAGGTCATGTAGAGATGCTAACCTTAGGTTTTTAGATCGCATTTCTTTTCTGCATCTTAGAATAGGTATTAATTTAATCAATTAGGTTGTAGCTTAATTTAATTTCTAAATCCTTTGTAGGTTGTAGCTTCCACCTCTATCTCCCGATTATTGTGTAATTAATTGTGGTTCAACCCTCTTTCAACCCTATTCTGATCCTCACCATCTCCTCCATCTGACCCTTCATCGAATCACCTTGGATATACAAGACCAGGTCCACCGAGCTTCATCCTTTACCCCCTCGTCGGAGCTCTCTGCCCATTTCATTCCTTTATGTATTTTAGCTTCAAACAAGACAAGAACATTGCTCTCGAGACCCCTTATTTTTACAAAAAGTTAGAGGGTTTTCATGCCCTCTAGAGCATGGATTCAAAGCTCATTTGGAGCTCCAGGGAGATCGTGTAGTTGACCTAGGTCAACCCACGATGGAACATGATTGGGCCACGTAGGCCAAATAAAAATAGCAGAAAAAATAGAAAAGAAGAAACAAATATAAATAAAATCTCTAAATATTTATTTAATAAAAATTAAAAATATATAGATTTTTAGTTATTTTCATAGTATTAAATTGGATTTTTATTTATTTTTAAACTAGTGTTTATTATGTTTAATTATTTATATAACATTTTAGGTATTTACTAATGTATAATTTATGAATTTATTTTTATTTGTAGTTATTTGTATATATTGTATATATAAGACATTTTATTGCATATTTACCTATTTATGGTATTTTTATAATTTTATTTATGTACCTAAATAAATATAACTATGTATTATATTATACATGTATTTAAGTATATATTATTTCTGTAATGGTATTTTTGATGATTTTATTTGTATTTCTTATTTTATTTTTGTTTTATATAGTATATGCAAGTATTTAAAAATATAAAAAGAATAAAAAATTTGAAGAATAAAAATATTGAGTACTATATACAGATACACAATACAGGGACCTGAAAGCTGACGTTTGCATCTTAACTCTATTTTAGATGAAACCACCTTCATTAGATAGACCATTTAATTTTAATAACAATAAAGGCGAGTTTGATGAATTTTGAGCTTGTATGGAGAAGATATTGATCGTAGTAAGTTGAATTTGTAATTTTTCATCTATGTGTTCGAGTCACATTGTGAATTGTTTATATTAGCAAATATTTTTGTATTTTTCTTTGCATTATTTTGTACAAGTTTCATATAGAATATTTTATTGTTTGAGTTGTATAAAATGATAAATAAAATGGGGTAAAAATAGTCATTTTTCACTTAATAGAACTAGGGTTTGTGTATATTTTCGTGCATTTGTTCACCCTATCTTCTCATACTTTATTCCTGATCGATCAAGTCTATATTGACTTGGTCTCGGGGCTTAGGACCATTCAACATTTTCAATACTTCATTTCCTTTTCTTTTATTTCTTTTAATCTTTTATTTTAGAATTAAATTCATGCACTTATATAGTATTTATAAGTCAAATAATGAATGTTATTTTGTACCAATTAATACTATTTCCATGCATTTAACTAGGGATTGAAGACCAAAATGAAAGAACAAAAGTGATGAACTAGAGATTCATCACTCCTATGTACTTGCCTTTGCTAGTCCTTAGCAAACCCTTATGACAATGAGTGCATAAAAAGATTATAAAGAAAAGAAAAAAAGAACTTGGAATGATTTTGATTTTAAACTTATCTTCATAAAATCAAAGTTTAGAGCTCAGTCAGACCTTTGGATTTTAGTTTGGTCGGAATCTCATTGGGAATCAGACTCGAAACTCAATAACCCTCAATAACCACAAAATTTTGTCCAAGTCGCCTTCAAAATCCAGGTCTAAACAAGTCTACAACATATGCAAACCCTTATGACTATGAGTCTATCTTGTACAATGTAAGTGATTTGTATCTAATCTCGGTTGAAAATGGTACAGAGAGAATCTTTTCAAGCATGGTGACGTTAATTCCCCAATACAGCAACTCTTTGCTCGAGGAGCAGGGTATTCCCTTCTAGGTTTAAGTACAACCGACTCAAGAAGAGAATGGATGGAGACCAGTGTGCCGCACATCCTGGGACACTTGGCCAGTGTAGTCAAGTCATCCGGTTGCAGGCATCCAAGATTTCTTTGACTTTGAAGCATAAGCATTGCTTATTGAATACATAACTCCAACGGGAATTAATTTTTTTCTCGTCTAACTTTTTGAGTCTTTATTTTGCATATATATTTGAAAGTATATGTACAACAACATTCACATGAGGAAGTTTCCTCTTGAGTTAGTAGACTATCCCTCTTTAGAAGCTTTATCACAACCCACAACATCTTGTCTTTGGACCTCGTTGCTACTGGACTAAGTTGTGGGGCATTAGCCACTTATAGTGACTGGATATATTTCCATTCGTGTGCATCTCATGCTGGTAAATCCAACCCCCTCACCACTTCAAATGAATTGCGCTAAGTGTAAGGTGTAGGTGTCCAAGTTAGGTCACTGTCGACAAGAGTCGTGCATTTGCCTCGAAATATTCTACTTAGGCAGTCAAGATGACTTATGAACCAAGTCTTACGTTCTCAAATAATTAAGTCCAGTTGACATGAAGAGTCTTAATTCCAGTTCCTATAAGGTTCTTGTGATTAAGTGGATTAAGATCAAACCAAGTTCCAATCTTCAGATTTTATTCCTTAACTGTTCAATTATCTTTATGATTCCAAAAAAATGCATATGCAAATGCAATCATTTTTGTGAAACCGTTTTTTGTTTTTTCAACTTTTTATGGATTTTTGGAAAAGTTCTGCAAATTTTATGCAATTTAGAGGACATTTATGGGATTTTGAAATTTTCATGGTATATGTACAAATATTTACACAGGAGTGAGTGTATATTTACAAAAATTGGGTGTAGATTTTACACTGCGAATTTGTACATAAGTTAGGTGTCAGTTGTTATTCACAAGTTTTATATACAAGGGTTACATGTGTGTATGCATGTGTGTGTATACGTGTGCATGTGTGTGTGTGTGGGTGCATGCGTGTGTGTGGGCATGCGTGTGTGCATGTGTGTGTGTGTGTGTGCTTGCGTACATGTGTGTGTGTTTTATAAAGAAAAATATTAGAGTTGTTATTTATCACAATTATGTACAATGTTTTCAAAATAATTTGAAGATATTTTTACAAACATTTTGAAAAGTTTATTTTGCAAATAATTTTTACAAACACTTTACAAACATTTACAAAGTTTGAAAATAATTTTGCAAAAGATTTTTCAGAGGTATAGATAGATTTTCAAAGAAATTCACAACATTTTTCCAAATTATTTGCAAAGAAATTCTAAAATTTTTATTCAAACAAATAAAACAAATTTTACACAAATTTTTAAACTTAGAGAACAAAGAAACACAATGTTGTTTCAAGATCCGTTAGTGAAGTTCAATATCATGCCATTGCAAATGGTGTCACCAAAATCCTTCGGTTAAAAATTCTATTAAATCGAAGAAGTTGTTCAATGATAACCAACCCACAATAAACATGACCAACAATCTTGTTATGCATGATAGTACAAAACTTGTGGAGATCAACATACATTTTATTTGTGAGAAGTTTGATATAAGAGAGTTGTGATCAAATAACCAAGGTTTTGGTTTCTTCCCAAATGAGGCCTATTGTGCAATTTTAGTTAAACATAGGTAAGTTGTTTATAATTGACATGTATGTCCCATTTGAAGGGAGTGATAATGATATTATTTCCCCATGTTTAGATATCGTAGTCATCCACCTTATCTTGTCAAATAATATCCTGATCTGTAATGAGGGAAATTAGAAATTTGCGTCCCTGTGTTTTTTTCCTCTACATAGTGTTTTCTACGTACCGGCGAAGGAAGCAAAGAAGGCTGTAAGAGAAGCTACGTCAAAAGCTTATAAAGTTTTGTATAAAAATCTCGACTCTAAGCAGGGTCAAAATGATATATTCAGCTTGATCAAAGCAAGAGAAAGAAAGATCAAAGATCTTTCTTAAGTGAGATGCATTAATGACGAGGAAGGTCACGTACTTATTACTCAGAAGGATATAAAGACTAGATGGGAGCAATATTTCCATAAACTTTTTATTGAAGAAGGAAATAAAGAGATCACTTTGGGTGCTCTAGCTAGTAGTGAATGTTACTTAAATCGTGCAAGCTATAGACGAATACGAAGAAAGGAAGTAGAGGAGGCTTTGAAAGTTATGAGGCCTAGGAAAGGTGTAGGACCAGATGACATCCCTCTAGAAGTATGGAGAGTTTTAGGTGAGTGTGGTTTGACTTGACTTACGAATCTATTCAATGTTATTTGGTGAAGCAAGAAAATGCCTGAAGATTAGAGGAAGTATCGTGTTGCCTCTTTATAAGAACAAAGGAGACATTCAAAATTGTTCAATTTACATAGCTATAAAGCTGACGAGTCACACTATGAAAATTTGGGAACGTGTGATCGAAAAAAGGTTGAGGTAATTTTCCAAAGTAAAATAAAACCAATTCGAATTCATGCCATGTCGCGCAACCTTTAAGGCCATCCATTTTTTTAGGAGAACAATGGATATTTATATAGCTAAAAGGAAGAACCTCCTTATGATCTTTTATTTATTTGGAGAAGGCTTATGATTTTGTTCTACGGGATATTGTGGAGAGTTTTGGAGAAGAGACAAGTACCTATCATATACATTAACCTCATAAAGGATATGTATGATAGGGTTTTATCCTGTGTAAGGATCCTGTCTGTGAAGACTGACTATTTTGACATCAGCACTGGTTTACATCAAGGTTCAGCTTTCAGTCCATTTCTTTTAAATTTCATTATGGATGAGTTGACAAGTCACATTCAGAATGAGTTGCCTTGGTGTATGTTATTTGTTAATGATTTCGTATAAGTAGGGATAAGATGGAATATATGGAATGCACATTTGATGGAAGCAATGCTGAAGGAATCGAGGTGAAGATTGGTCACGATAACATTCGGATGAGAGATTCTTTTAGATATCTGGGATCTATTTTGCAACATGGGGAAATTGATGGAGATGTTACTAATAAAATAATTGCTGGCAGATTAAAGTGAAGAGAAGCCTCTTGTTGAGCGCGAAATTCGTGGGGTGGAAAATATTGATGATAAATAAGTTGATCGGTCGTTGCTTTATCCCCAAAATCCCGCATCAACAAAAGATTATTTTTTCTTTTTGCTACTTATTAACCTATATAGCGGACAAGGTCGAACTCAGGGAGGCTACAATTCCCGAGGGTTATTCAATTAATCAGAAACTAATTAAGAGAAAACAGGAACCTCAAAGGACAACTATCCTTGTTTTTTGTGATTTTTTATCTTTTATTTTTCTTATATTTTCAAAGATTTTTAAATTTTTAGTGAATTTGATTTTACATTTTTTTATTTTCAAAAAATAACATGAAGTAATATTCAGAAGATCAAAAATACACACACCAACTTTTTTTGTAATTTTTAAATTTGTCAAAAATTGCTCAGAAAAATCCAAAAAAAATATTTTTAGGTTTTAAAAGTTTTGAAATATTTTTGAGATATTTTTTAGAATTTTCATATGTTTTTGTATTTTTCTAAAAATCGAACAGTGAGAAAATAGGAAAATGTGCACAACCTGGAGTAATTTGTAACCTAAAATATTTTAAGTGCCTAAAATTTCGGGGCAGTTATTTTTAGACTAACTAGAAGCAATTATCTACAAATAGGAACTGAAATCACTATTTTTGGATTTTTGTAGAAGTCTCTGTGATTTTTATAAGATTTTTAATTTTTTTTCAATTTTTTTGGATTTTATAAATAATTAATGCGTGAAAATTTGTAAGAAATTAAAAGACAATTAAATACAACTACTCTAATGTTTTTGGAATTTTTAGAACTATTTTCGAATTTTTATGAATTTTTGAATTTCAAACAGGGACAATGACAGATTTTTGATTTTTTAATAATAATAAATGAGGGAAAAATGCAATGAAAACTTTATGCTAAGAAAATAATCACATCAGGACCATAGCATAATTTTTGCAAAATTTTTGGATCACAACTGACATTTATTTCATTCAAATAGAGCACACAAGTTTTTGTTCTACGGTTCAGGGACTAAATTGTAAATATGAAAAGTTTTGTACTGAAAATATAGAAATAATAAATATGCGGATAAAAACAGATAGTTACCCAGAGACCACCTGCAATGCATGTGCCTTGTATTTGGCAGAGATGGATTTGGCAATTTCAGAAACCTTTGAGGGCTTTAATGCAATTTACCTATTTTTAATTCTTAATCCCCTCCCCTTAGGGTTCTTCGTTGTTCTTCAGATGGGGAGAGACCAAGGCGTGCCCGTTCCACGCGTGGGCCGCGCGTTGGAGAGGTGGCTTCGGCGATGGAGCGGCGGTCGGTGAGCGGGCGAATGGCGTCGAGGAAGGAACTGCGAGGCGGCGCTTCCACCGCGGTCGAGCGCGCTGCTCCGCGTGCGGAGGTCGGGGACAGCGGAGGGGCGCGGGGTACGGCGGAAACGGGCTATCGGGGGGCGCGGCCCAGATCAGGCAACCGCGTGGGGCGGCGCTGCGAGGGGGTGGCTGGAGGCAAGTCGGCGGTGGGCGGTGGAGCCGCGCGGGCTGCTGGAGGTAGGGATGAAAACGAATGTGAATATATTCATATCCGATCCACTATCGTATTCATTTTATACATATTTTGACATTCGTATTCGTATTCGTTTTAAAATGGATGCGGATATGGATGTCACTTTAACATTCGTTAATATTCGCATTCGTATTCGTATATTCGTTTTCGAACATAAGAATAGAAATATATTTATTATAAATGTGTGTAACAATATTTTATGATGGTATTCACCGTCGTTGATATAATTTTTATGAAATTGCATTAGCTGGTATATCTATTTTTTTTAAACCATCCTAAACATGTGTATTAGTAAATTATTTTTTTATTATTCGTATCCGATTCGTATTCGTTTTACATTCGTATTCGTTTTTAAGAATATGGTAACACATTTTTCACATTAGTTAATATTCGTATTCGCATTCGTATTCATATTTGTAAATGGATAAGGATATGATTATACATACATTCGTATCCGTATCCGACCGTTTTCATCCCTAGCTGGAGGGCCTGGGCGAGGAGCGGCGCGGCTTGGCAGCGCGGGCTCACGCGGATGCTGGCGAACGCAGGTCGAGGTCGACGGATCACAGTAGCAAGGGCCGCGTGATCTAGAGGAGGCGGCGGCGTAGTGCGTCGCGGCTGGCGGACACAGGCGGGGGAGCGCGGAAGTCGAGGATGGCGGATGTGCGCGGAGGAGCAGGGGCGTGCCCGCGCGGCTGCAGGCGAGGGGAAGGGTGATGCCTTCGTGCTGGCGATTTTTTTTGTTTTTTTATTTTTTTGTATTTTTTTATAATAAGCAATGTAAACTGTGGATAATAGAAGAAGGAAAATCTTTTTTTTATTTATTTTTCGTAAATCTGGAAAGCAGGAAATAAAGGAATAAAGAAATAATTTTTTTATTTTATTTTTTTATTTTTTTTATTTTTTTATATGATCCTGCAAAACAAACATTAGAGAACAACAAGAAACAAAATTTTTTTATTTATTTACAACTCGGAAAATGAATGGGGATCAGTAGAAAAATGGAAGAGTCGGATCCGACTCTCCGACCACCGTGTGTGGACAGAGTTGATAGGTCGTGGGAGATAGAAATAGAACGCGTGGAGATCGAGAAAGTGAGATGAAAAATCGAATCGGTGGTTGAATAAATCGAGATGGAATGTTTTAAGATCTAGAGAAAAAAATGACAACGAGATGAAAATGCGAAAAATAAAGCTACAATTGAACTAAGATAAAAATACGAAGAAAAATTTGGATCTCACCTTAGGAGCGGAAAATGGATCTTGATCGCCTTGACGAAAGCCGACTCGTTGTCACCGGACGGCTCGGAGGCTAGACACCTTTTCTCGACAAGAAGACTCTCAGAGATCGGGCTCCTCTCTCTAAAGATTGATCAAGTTGGAATGAGGGAGAAGGAGCCATATAAATAGAAAAGAGATGAAAATTGAAATGGATTTTTGAATTTTTGGTAGAAGAGATAACATGAGATAAAATAAAAGAGATAAAACTATTTACAAAACTATCTAATTTTTTTGAATCTTCGTCGCTTCATTTATTTGAATTAAAAAATATTTTTTTTTTATTTTTTATGGTTGTGAGTTAAAAATAGCAACTATATACATATATTTTATACATATATGGCATTATATACAAGGGTAAATGAGGAAATTAGCCTTTTTTGTTTTAAAAATTTTATTAATTTTTTTATTTTTTATTTTTATTTTAAATAATTAGTAAAAATATTTACAAATATATACAAATACAATATGCACAAAATACATGTGAAAATTGCATAAACCACCCCAGAAAACCGACTTTTCAACCGTAACTCCAAAAATTATGAAATCACAGCCATTTTAGAGATAATTTAATTTAGAATTCAATGGAAGTGATATTGGTTCAATTTGAGATCATATGGACCGGAATTGATTTTTCAATTAGTGCTTAGTGGCTTTTTCCAAGTGTGGCTACTTTTATTATGTTCATGATTTAATTGTGCAATCATTTTTATTAATTAGGACATATTTTTATTTACAACTTTGGTTTTGAATGTTATTTGATTTGAGTTCAATTAAAGTACAAATAAATTAATGTCAGATATACACAAAATAAGTGAGAACGCATGGATTTTCAGGTTAAGGACCATATTTCCCCCTACTTTATTCCTGGTCGATCAGGTCAAGTCTTGACCTTCTCTCGGGGTTCAGGTCGGCCTGTATACAGTCTTCTTCTTTTTTTATTTTCTTTTCTTTATTTTTCCTTTTCTTTTTTTATTTATTTATTTTAGGTTAAAATTAGTAAGAAATGTACAATATTTACACATGGATGCAAGTTAGTAAGAATATGGAGTTAGCGTTATATGCAGGTATTTTATAAGGGATTTTAAGCTAAAATAAATGAATAAAGATGACGAATCGCAGATTCATCATCCCCCTATGCTTTACCTTTGCTAGTCCCTTAGCAAACACTTATTTGAAAGAATAAGTGAAGAAGAAAAAGAAAGGGAAAATAAAGAAAGTCGGATCATATTGAGTATTAAACTTATCTTCATAAAGTTGTAGTTTGGAGCTCTGTCGGACCTTTGGATTATTAGTGTGTCGGAACTTCTGTGAGACTTAGAATTTTAAAACCAACAGCCTATAAGTTCTACACATCATTGTCACAGTTTTGGCCCAGAAGTCATCTTAGATCGATCATCTTCCCAAAGTATACCCTATGAACATTGAACAATTGACTCATGTGTGACAAAGGTTTTAGCTCTTCCCATCTAGAATGTCGGACTACCATGCAAATCTCCACTCCAATAACTCGTCCTCGGGGAGTCAGGTATTTCCTTCTAAGGTCTGTCGTGTTGTGTTCACAATCGAATTGGGGGAGAAGTTAGAAAAATGAGAAAAGAACTGGAGGGTGGCCAGTGTAGTCACCTCTTCTTGTGAAGTTGGCCAGTGTAGCCGAGTCTCCACCAAGATCTACAGGCTTTCTTGAAGCTTGAACCTTTTTGGTCAGATACTTATTTGGTAGTGGCTTCTTTGTATTTGGATTTTTGGTGGCTCTGCTTGGATCTTGTTGTGCCCCTACGGATATAGAATCTTTTTTTCCGTACATGTTTTGGGGTCTTAGAAAAAAATTGTTCCCAGCCGTCCATCCCTTTTCTGAAGCTTTATTTCAACCCGTACTCCGGTCTTTAGATTTCTACGCTACCAGAAAAGAAACTCACACGGTCTTCCTACATCCATTCTGAGTTGAGCTAAGTGCATAGTGCGGGAGTACAAATTAATTCCCTATTCTAGAGTTGTACCCAGAATGAAGAGACCTGGTTAGACACTAAGAGTCAAACGCTGCACATTGTCATGTGGAACTCAAAGAATTAAGTCAAAGACCTGAAGCTTTTAAATCCTATTTCTCGGTGAAGTTCCTCTAAGAATTAGGTGGATTAAGGTCCAACTAAGCTCCATTCTTCAATTTTATTCCAGACATAGTATAAATATCAATACTATCCTGAAAAATGCACATGCAGATGCAACATATGAACAATGCAGAGATTTTTTTTTGAAGAGGAATGATGCACATGTGAAAAGAACATTTTTTAAAGCAATTTTCCAATTTTGAACTTTTTATGTTTTTTTGGAGGAAAAAAGCAGATGTGAAAGAAAGGTTTCTTTTTTTTTTGAATTATGTAAATTTTTATAGATTTTTGGTTTTGTAGTTTTTTTTGGAAAAAAGGGTTAGTAAAATATATACAAGTATATACAAGAGATTTTTTTGTTTTGTGTTTTTTGTTTTGTTTTTTTTAGTTTTAGTTTTTTTGTTGTTTTTTTTGTTGTTTTTTTTGTTTTTGTTGTTTTTTTGTGTTTTTGTTGTTTGTTTTTTTTGTTTTTTTAACACAAGTGGATTTTACAAAATTATACACATAACCCCCAAATAAATGTATTTAAAAGTACGAGTTATGTCTAAAGTATATATACAATATATACGACACCCCCCTATACTTAGCTCGAACTATGTCCTCATAGTGATCGGAGAGCGACAAAGGAAGACATAACTCGTGCTAAGCAAAGAAAGGTGAAACGACTCCTATGCTACAACGACTCAAAGAAAAGATAAAAAGACGAGAAGTTGGTGATCCCCCCTATACTTAGGATCAAGTAATCCTAAGTATAGTAGAATGTACAAAGGGGAAAACCGATGAAGAGAATGTACAGACTCATAAAGACACGATATGAACAACATCACCCCCCCTATACTTAGGGTAGAGTATCCCTAAGTGTAGGCAACAACAACAAGGGTGATAAACACGGCGAATATGAACAACACAAATCCTTCACCCCTCCCCCCCCCCATACTTAGGATAAAGCACATCCTAAGTATAACATATATACACACACACGGAAAAGGGGTGAATGATAAAACGGGAGAAGAAAGAGTGAAATGAAAGGATATACAAGAGGAGTGGATGTACAAAGGTTAAGAAGGTCGAAAGCGAACCTTCTTGCGGGACCACTGAGGTATGGATTTGACAAGGTGTAGGTCGATATTGGGATTATCATTAGATATGAACTGAGTAGGATCGACCAAAAATGTATCCTCAACGGTATCAGATTGTGCAGACCTAAACCGATTATTGGAAGTAGTGTGGTCATGTCCTGCCTGGGAAGTCTAAGCAAACCTCAAAGCAAAATGACTCGTAATCATTATCAGAAAAAGTAGGATCAATTTCAGCCTAGCGAGCCTCTACCGGATCATCATCTTTATCAAAAGGCCCAAATTCTTTTATAAAAGCAATCAAATCAAATTTAGCCTGATCGGTCTCATCTGAATCAAGGTGAATAGGAACGGACTTATCAGTGAAAGTAGTCAAATCATGTCCTTCCTGTCTAGTCTCAGGGTCTGCCTTCCGCTCTAGGGTATCTATCGTGTAAATTCCGCGATGTCATCAATGCAGCGCCACATACCAGAAGAGGGAACTCCAAGGTCTATGCTTTCCGAGTCCTCCTCCTTGAAGAGGAATTCTCAGGTCTCAGTATCATCCATTATATAGCAAAAATCTCTGGTAGTATCATCATGATCAAAGTCCTTGGGATTGTCTAATACGGATGGGCTCTCATGGGATGCGGATCTCTAGACGGTAGTGGGTGTAGTGATTAACACATCATTCCCTACATTAGAACGGAAGAGAATCTCTCCTGAACCATAATCAATAACGGCTCCCGCAGAGGCGAGGAAAGGCCGTCCCAGGATGATTGGAGGGTGCTCCACAGGGGTGGAGGTCTCCATGGGCATAACAACAAAATCCGAAGTAAAATTCATGCCCTGAATAAGAATGACAATATTTTCTAGAATACCCTTCGGCCTCTTGATAGATCCATCAGCAAAATGAACTATCATCCTGGTTTTCTTCAGAGGCCCAAGATGAAGAGACTGTACCATAGAGAAGGGTATTACATTGATTGACGAACCACCATCAAGGAGAGCGTTATCACAAGAATAGTCAGATATGGAGCAACTCACAAGAGGTGTGGTCGTATTCCCTTTCTTAAAATATGGACAATGAGAGATGGCGTAGGCAGTGGTCATGGTCAAGATATGACGCTCAGATCTTCTCATTCGCTTTCTTTTCTTGTGTTGAGGAGTAGATAAATCTGTCATGGCATGTTGAAGTGGGGCTTTAATAATCTCATGAAGGGTGGCCACCACTTTGGGTTTGATCAACATTTTTTTTGAACTTTTGGACCTCATCCATACAAGGGAGGAGGTCAGAATCAGCATTTACATGAGGATTGTCAAGAGCAGTCTGTACAGTGGCATCCTCGGGGTCAAGGTTGGGACATGGCTGTGTGGGTAAATGATCGGGCATTTGGGTCCTCTCCTCACAAAATGAATCAACAACGTGTCTCCCTAATTCTTTTTGGATTTTTGAAACTTTCTCATTTTTTTGTATTTTGAGTAATTTCAAGCTCTCATGATTATCCTCAAATAAATCAATATCCTCAAATAGTGGAGCAGCGGTCTGGCTCTCATTTATGTTAAATAGATTGAAAATCCTCGAATTCATATGCTCCAACATCTGGTTCAATGTCTTAAGTGTGGAAATCATGAAAGGTGACTTTAAAATCCCAGAATCGGGTGGGTTGAATGAGGGTGTGTGAGAATCAAAGTCCGCCGTCTCCTGAAATAATGGGTTAGGCGGCTATGCACAAACATCATGAGGAAGATCCTCCTGTAAAAGGGAAGGTGGATCGTCTGGAGAATACGAGGTATCTGCGAAGATCGGATTAAAATAACTCCAGTCGGCCATCTTCGAAATAAAGATCAGAGAATACGAGGGTCAAGCCAAAAGATATGGAGAAAAAGGCGCAAATGCGGAGAAAGATATGGTATGTACACAAGCAATCAAACACAATACAAACCCCCAATTTACCAACTCAACGCAATGGAGTTAGGTGATAATCACAAAGTTGTACAAACACTTAGGTTGAATTATGGGATTTGAGCACTAACCTTAGTGTGTACGCGAGCAAGTTAAAACGAATACAATGAGGGGGTTACTCTCCCCAAAACAATAATTTTCCTTGTATTTTTAGGGTCAAGTTTTCTATAGCAGTCCCAATTTCTAGGAAGTTGTCACTTGGTTAAAATATTTTCAAAGAATCGCCTACCGAGTGTCCAATTTCCTTTTTAACTTATGTGAGTGAAAACAAGGAAGGAGATCGGAAATGCCAATGCGCGATTAAAAACGATGATGCAAGCAGGGGTTAGAGATGCATACCTTGTCGACAGCACTCTACATGCAAGTGATCCACGCAGAATTTAAATACAGAAAATAACTAACCTATATGCAAATGCAAGTGAACCGTCCTAGATGATAACTTCTATTAACGGGCAAGATCAAGTTAATTTGACTAAGTCCAAATTACGATCTACTCTATAGGCACAAAAATTCTTGTTTAGGGTGTTTGGACCTAATTAATTACCTGGCTCAAGCAAATTAATTAAAGCAATCAATAGGTGGCTCTCGAAATTCGTGGAAAACAAAGAAAAATAAGGCGATGAAAACAAAACCGGTGAGGTCCCTCAAGTGCATCGGCACTTGGCGAAACAGACCCCGCAACAAATGAATGTTCGTCTTACAAAGTTCAAATGCTAGATAAAAAAATCTCTCTCTTTTTTTTCGTCTCTTTCAATTCTTCTTCTCCTCTTCTCACGCTATCCTGCGGCTTGGTGAAGAATCAAGCCGCCTCCACGTCGTGTGGGTGCTTCGGCTCTCCTAGGATCGCCTCCTTCGCTCCGCGGGTCCTCGCAAGAAAAATAATAGAGAATATGTAAGAAACACAATTATCAAATATGAGAAAATGAAATGTATGCAGTGGATATAAACAATGAAGTGATGTGGCAAATTATAAACAGATATTTACAACCAAGAATAGCATGTCAAAAGGGAAACCTAACTACCCTCGCCGTGCCTCCCCGACAATGGCGCCATTTTGTTGATTCAAGAAATTGGATTTTTTATATTTTTTTTGATTTTATTTCCCCGGCAACGGTGCCATTTTGTTGAGCGCGAAATTCGTGGGGTGGAAAATATTGATGATAAATAAGTTGATCGGTCGTTGCTTTATCCCCAAAATCCCACGTCAACAAAAGATTATTTTTTTTCTTTTTGCTACTTATTAACCTGTATAGCGGACAGGGTCGAACTCAGGGAGGCTACAATTCCCGAAGGTTATTCAATTAATCAGAAACTAATTAAGAGAAAACAGGAACCTCAAAGGACAACTATCCTTGATTTTTGTGATTTTTTATCTTTTATTTTTTTTTAATATTTTCAAATATTTTTAAATTTTTAGTGGATTTGATTTTGCAATTTTTTTATTTTCAAAAAATAACACGAAGTAATATTCACAAGATAAAAAATACGCACACCAACTTTTTTTGTAATTTTGAAATTTGTTAAAAATACTCAGAAAAATCCAGAAAAATATTTTGGATTTTAAAAGTTTTGGAATATTTTTGAGATTTTTTTTAGAATTTTCAGATGTTTTTGTATTTTTTCTAAAAATCAAACAGTGAGAAAATAGGAAAATGTGCATAGCCTAGAGTAATTTGCAACTTAAAAATATTTTAAGTGCCTAAAATTCCTGACAATTATTTTTAGACTAACTAGAAGCAATTATCTACAAACAGGAATTGAAATCACTATTTTTGGATTTTTGTAGAATTTTTTGTGATTTTTATAAATTTTTTAATGTTTTTCATTTTTTTTGGATTTTATAAATAATTAATACGTGAAAATTTGTCATAAATTAAAAGACAATTAAATACAACTACTCTAATGTTTTTGGAATTTTTGGAACTATTTTCGAATTTTTCGAATTTTTGAATTTCAAACAGGGACAATGACATATTTTTGATTTTTTAATAATAATAAATGACGGCAAAATGCAATGAAAACTTTATGCTAAGAAGATAATCACATCAAGAGTATAGCATAATTTTTGCAAAATTTTTGGATCACAACTGACATTTATCTCATTCAAATAGAGCACGCAAGTTTTTGTTCTACAGTTCAGGGACTAAATTGTAAATATGAAAAGTTTTGTACTGAAAATATAGAAATAATAAATATGCGGATAAAAACATATAGTTACCAAGAGACCACGTGCAATGCACGTGCCTTGTATTTGGCAGGGATGGATTTGGCAATTTCGGAAACCTTTGAGGGCTTTAATGCAATTTTCCTATTTTTAATTCTTAATCCCCTCCCCTTAGGGTTCTTCGTTGTTCTTCAGATGGGAGAGACCCAAGGCGTGCCCACCGCCACTGAGAAGGGTGGTCAGAGGGGCGTTGCACGCGACGTTCAATCCATGGGCGGGCCGCGCGTTGGAGAGGTGGCTTCGGCGATGGAGCGGCGGTCGGTGAGCGGGCGAATGGCGTCGAGGAAGGAACTGCAGGGCGGCGCTTCCGCTGCGGTCGAGCGCGCTGCTCTGCGCGCGGAGGTCGGGGACAGCGGAGGGGCACGGGGTACGGTGGAAACGGGCTGTCGGGGGGCGCGGCCCAGATCAGGCCACCGCGTGGGGCGGCGTTGCGAGGGGGTGGCTGGAGGCGAGTCGGCGGTGGGCGGCAGTGCCGCGCGAGCTGCTGGAGGGCCTGGGCGAGGAGCGACGCGGCTTGGCGACGCGGGCTCACGCGGATGCTGGCGGACGCGGGTCGAGGTCGACGGATCACAGTAGCGGGGGCCACGCGATCTGGAGGAGGCGGTGGCGTAGTGCACCGCGGCTGGCGGACACAGGCGGGGGAGCGTGGAAGTCGAGGATGGCGGATGTGCGCGGAGGCGCAGGGGCGTGCCCGCGCGGCTGCAGGCGAGGGGAAGGGCGCTGCCTTCGTGTTGGCGATTTTTTTTTGTTTTTTGTTTTTGGATTTTTTTATTATAAGCAATGTAAACTATGGATAATAGAAGAAGGAAAGCTTTTTTATTTATTTTTTGTAAATCCGAAAAGCAGGAAATAAAGGAATAAAGAAATAATTTTTTATTTTATTTTTTTATTTTTTTTATTTTTTATATGATCCTGCAAAACAAACATTAGAGAACAACAAGAAACAATTTTTTTATTTATTTACAACTCGAAAAATGAATG
Source organism: Ottelia alismoides (assembly GCA_037367405.1). NCBI lineage: Eukaryota > Viridiplantae > Streptophyta > Magnoliopsida > Alismatales > Hydrocharitaceae > Ottelia > Ottelia alismoides. The sequence continues at coordinate 1,469,755 of JAZKJV010010825.1, forward strand.
GGGATCCGTAGAAAAATGGAAGAGTCGGATCCGACTCTCTGACCACTGTGCGTGGTCGGAGTTGATAGATCGTGGGAGATAGAAATAGAACGTGTGGAGATCGAGAAAGTGAGATGAAAAATCGAATCGGTGGTTGAATAAATCGAGATGGAATGTTTTAAGATTTAGAGAAAAAAATGACAACGAGACGAAAATGCGAAAAATAAAACTACGATTGAACTAAGATAAAAATACGAAGAAAAATTTGGATCTCACCTTAGGAGCGGAAAATGGATCGTGATCGCCTCGACGAAGGCCGACTCGCTGTCACCGGACGGCTCATAGGCTAGACACCTTTTCTCGACAAGAAGACTCTCAGAGATCGGGCTCCTCTCTCTAAAGATTGATCAAGTTGGAATGAGGGAGAAGGAGCCATATAAATAGAAAAGAGATGAAATTTGATTTTTTTGATTTTTTTGGATAAAAAGATAAGAGAGATGAAAATTGAAATGGATTTTTGAATTTTTGGTGGAAGAGATAACATGAGATAAAATAAAAGAGATAAAACTATTTACAAAACTATCTAATTTTTTTGAATTTTCGTCATTTCATTTATTTGAATTAAAAAAATATTATTTTTTTATTTTTTTATGGTTGTTAGTTAAAAATAGCAACTATATACATATCCTATATACATATATGGTATTATATACAAGGGTAAATGAGGAAATTAGCCTTTTTGTTTTAAAAATTTTATTAATTTTTTTATTTTTATTTTTATTTTAAATAATTATTAAAAATATTTACAAATATATACAAATACAATATGCACAAAATAGATGTGAAAATTGCACAAACCACCCCAGAAAACCGACTTTTCAACCGTAACTCCAAAAATTATGAAATTACAGCCATTTTAAAGATAATTTAATTTAGAATTCAATGGAAATGATATTGGTTCAATTTGAGATCATGTGGAGCCGGAATTGATCTTTCAATTAGTGCTTAGTGACTTTTTCCAAATGTGGGTACTTTTATTATGTACATGATTTAATTGTGCAATCATTTTTATTAATTAGGCCACATTTTTATTTACAACTTTGGTTTTGAATGTTATTTGATTTGAGGTCAATTAAGGTACAAATAAATTAATGTCAGATATACACAAAATAAGTGAGAACGCATTTTTTTTGGATTTTCTGGTTAAGGACGTATCTCCCCTTACTTTATTCCTGGTCGATCAGGTCAAGTCTTGACCTTCTCTCGGGGTTCGGGTCAACCTGTATACAGTCTTCTTCTCCTTCTTTTTTTATTTTCTTTTCTTTATTTTTCCTTTTCTTTCTTTATTTATTTATTTTAGGTTAAAATTAGTAAGAAATGTACAATATTTACATACGGATGCAAGTTAGTAAGAATATGGAGTTAACGTTATATACAGGTGTTTTATAAGGGATTTGAAGCTAAAATAAATGAATAAAGATGACGAATCGCAGATTCATCACCTCTGTCATTCTCCGTGATATGAAAATTCCTTTAAAAATTAAAGGAAAGTTTTACAAAGCAGCTGTGAGACCTGCTATGTTATATGGATCTGAATTTTGGCATGTGAGCCATAAACATATGCAGAGAATGGTTGTAGCATAAATGAAAATGTTACGGTGGATGTGTGGACACATAAAGATCGGATCCGAAATAATGCAACCAGAAAGAAAGTCGGTGTAACTCCAATCGAGGATAAGATGCGAGAAAAGCACATAAGATGGTTTGGCCATTTGCAAAGGTCAGTTGATGCACCAATTAGGAGATGTGAGTGTTGGAATGTTAGCCACCTAAGAGAAAGCGAGGGTGGTCCAATAAGTGTTGGAAATAGACTATACAATGAGATCTTAGTTTTTTTGGATATAAGCATGAGATTGACCCAAGATAGATTTGAATGTAGGCAAAGAATCTATGTAGCCGACTGTATTTAATTGTGGGAAAAGACTTTGTTGTTGTTATAGAGTTTTCCATGTAAAACCTTACCTTATATTGTATGTGTAAATATCTTTATTCCTAAATAAGGGGACATAAACACTTCAGACCGCATGTGTAAATATCTCTACTTTTTAAAGGTTGGGAATGTAACACATTATTTTAACTTTGGAAGAGCTTAAAATGTCTCTATTATGTCAAGAGTGCCTGTAGAATTTAAAAGAGCTCGATAATTCTTATTATAAACGTCAAGGAATGTTAAATTACAGCATTCAGTCAAGGCAAAAGAAATCAGAAAACGTTTTCAGACAACCGGAAATTAAGAGGGCTTGTAGTATTTGGTTGGGACAAATGGCATCTTGGTAACAACTCCATCGTAAGCCTTCCCGCGCACGACGATCTTGACCTCGGTCCCAGCCTTGTGTGAGCCTGACTTCACATAGCCCATGGCTATGTTCTTCTTCAGACATGGGCTGAACCCCCCACTAGTCACCTCCCCAATCTTCTCCCCCGACACATTCGTGATCTCACTGTGACTGCGAGGTGGCGGGCCTGTGGAGAAGAAGCCAACACGCCTGACTGCTGGCCCTTCAGCGAGTTGCTTAAGAATGACCTCAGCTCCCAGGAAACCACCTTCCGCTCTCCTCCTCTTGCCTATTGCCCAGTTTAGACCTGCTTCGACTGGTGTGACATGCTGTTCCATGTCATTTCCATACAGGCAGAGACCAGCTTCGAGGCGCAGGCTATCTCGCGCACCCAAACCCGTCAAGCGCACCTTATTTTCAGATCTTTCCAGAATTGCTTTTGCAAGGTCCACAGCATTCTCTGAGGGAACAGAGATCTCAAAACCATCTTCACCAGTGTAGCTGACAAAAACAAAAGGACTTGTGAAAATTTGTTGGCATTTCCATAATACAAAAAGCAGCCCAATGCACACAAAAAAAGATCGTGGTAAATGCAGGGTCTGGGGAATGGATGGACCAATTTCGGGTCTATCGTACCTAAGGTCACATGGCAAAAAAGTCTACTAATACACAAAGGCTATCCTTCCCAATTGGCAGCCTTTTATCAGACACGATCGTAGATAATTTCTAATAACAAAATCACCATCAACAACAATATAGCTTTTTCCCACATTAAGTAGGAAATTTTTAATAGCAATATGGGCACAGAAAAAATATAAGAAAATGTGAATGACAGGGGACATTCAAATCATTCCGAGGAGACGCGAAATATGTGATCAGCCAAGGCAGCGCAATGGTGTACAGTATACACCACTTATATCCTTCAATTACCTGAGAGGTTTACCCGATGTGTATCATGTGGACGACTTTAAAGCACGCCATTATTAGTGCTAACTCAGGAAATTCTTATGACAAATGCAACAGCACAACAACTATTCAAAGCCTCAAAGGTCATACTAAAATCAAAGCCAATGCCATAATTTCATCAAAGGTTGGCATTCGAAGATACAATCTCAGTCTTTGATGGTTTTCTCTTAATGTGATGCAAGATGTGAGTGTAAGATAAGCAAAATGCCCGAGCTGACTTCAGAAATAAATGACAGGTTGCATGTAATCAAGAACCCTCCAGATCATTGAGCTCAAATTGAAAAACCATAGACTATCATCCAGTCCAAAGGCATATCGTATAAAAAATTGGCCGATTTGCAATATTTTAGACATAAATGTAAACGAAAAACTAAATCTGAAAAGAAATCTGTTTTGACTTGTTAATTAAAATAAATCATTCACTGACTGTTCTTTCCACTTAGTTTCAAATACTTGTGAATATCTTCATTAATTGGAGAAAAACAGACGCTAAAGAATCAAGTCAAATTATAATTTGCAATAAAATCAATCCATTGCTTGAATTTATAAGTTTCCAAAGAGAAACCATAGTTGAACAGGATATGGAACCCCATGATATCAATTTCCCCCACAATGGTAATCCAAATACACCACACCAAAAAAGCAACATAGTGCAAGCACAAATAATAATTAGAAGACAAAATACAATAAGAGTTACTTTAGAAAAATAATTGATTACTATCAAATTAATAAGAGTTGGCAAGGTCCCACTACATAGTTGTCCGGATGTAGTTCAAAATTTACAAGGATTCTCGCATGAGGAGCGCATGTAAATAAGCTAGTTCCGATGCATCGCTACCTAGATGCAGTCTAAAATTTACAAGGGTTCTCGTATATTGGACACATGCAAGTAAAGAAGTTAGTTCAAAGGAGGTTGCAAAAGAAGTTGTGAATAGGTAGTTGGAATATTGGCACTCGGACTGGCAAATCAAGGGAGATAGTAGATACAATGGAAAGAAGGAAGATTCAGATACTATGTCTCCAAGAGATAAAATGGGTTGGAGAGAAAGTAAGGGAGATCGAGAAGACTAGTTTTAAACTTTGGTATTCAAGTAAAGATAAGGGCAGAAATAGTGTTGGAGTGGTTGTTCATAGGGGTTTTAAGGATAGTGTGGTTGAGGTGCAAATATTCAGGGTGGGGTTTTTTTTGCTAAAATTGGTGTTCGAAGAAGAAATTATGAATATCATCTCAGTTTATGCACCACAAATTGGTTTAAATGAAAGGACTAAACAAGCTTTTTGGGAGGATTTGATAAGATTATGCAAAGAATCCCACAAAGAGAAATGATTTGCCTAGGTGGGGATCTTTATGAACATATGGAAAAGGATGTTTTAGGTTATGCTAGTGTCCATAGAGGCCATGGCTTCGGGGATAGAAATGAAGAGGGAAAAATCATTCCGAATTTAGTAACAGCTTATGATATTTTCATAGCAAACACTCTCTTCCAGAAGAGGGAGGAGCATATAATTACTTAGAAGAGTGGTCCAACTATAACACAGATAGACTACTTTGCATTGAGGAGAAGAGATCGGTTGTCTTGCAAAGACTGCAAAGTAATTCCACGAGAGAGTTTGACAACCCAACATTGCTTGTTAGTCACGGATGTGCAAATAAAAGGGTCGATAAAGAAACGGCGGGTTTCCAAGAACACTAGAACTAGATGGTGAAATCTTCATTTGAAACAATCAAGCTTCAAGGAGAAGGTTTTAGAATATTATCTTGAGATTGTAAAGGAAATGCAAATGAGATGTGGGAGGCTGTAGCATCTTGTATATGAAGGGTAGCCAAAGAGATGCTAGGCGAGTCAAAAGGAGGAGTTCCAGGCCAAAAGGAGGCTTGGTGGAGTGGAGGAGTGCAAGAGAAGCCTAAAATTAAAAGAGCATGCTTTAAAGCCGTGTCTAAGGATGGAACACAGGAAAGTGTCACTGTAAGTAAAGCTAAAACAAAAGTTTATGAAGTTTTGTACAAAAATATCGACTCTAAGGAGGGTCAGAAGGGTATATTCAGATTAGCCAAAGCAAGAGAGAGAAAGACCAAAGACCTTTCTCAAGTGAGATGCATTAACGATGATGAAGGGCGCATGCTTGTTATTCAAAAAGATATAAAGACTAGATGGAAGCAGTATTTTCATAAGCTTTTCATTAGGGAAGGAAATAGAGAGATAACTTTGGGAGATCTAGCTAGTAGTGAAATGTACTTGAATCGCGCAAGTTATAGACGAATATAAAGGAAGGAAATAGAGGAGACATTGAAGTTTATGAAACCTGAGAAAGGTATAGAACCTGATGACATTCATGTGGAAGAATGGAGACTTCTTGGTAAGCACGGTTTGACTTGGCTTATAAATTTATTCAATGTTATTTGGCTAAGCAAGCAAAAGTATAAAGATTGGAGGAGAAGCATCGTGGTGCCTCTTTATAAGAACAAAGGAGACATTTAGAATTGTTTGAATTATAGAGATATCAAGTTGATGAGTAATACTATGAAAATTTGGGAACATGTGATCGAAAGAAGGTTGAGGTAAGTTTCCAAAGTGAAAGAAAACCAATTCAGATTTATGCCAGGTCGCTCAACTATTAAAGCCATCCACTTGTTGAAAAGAACAATGGAGATTTATAATGCTAAAAGGAAGAACCTCCATATGATTTTCATTGATTTGGAGAAGGCTTATGATTATGTCCCGTGAGAGATATTGTGGAGAGTTTTGTAGAAGAGATAAGTACATGTCCTATACATTAACCTCATAAAGGATATGTATGATAGGACTTCATTTTGTGTAAGGATCCAATCTAGGAAGACTATCTATTTTGACATCAACATTGGTCTACATCAAGGTTCAGCTTTGAGTTCATTCCTTATTTATATAGATTATGGATGAGTTGACCAGTCACCAAGATGAGATACCTTGGTATATATTATTCGTAGATGATATTGTATTGATTGATGAAACTAGAGGAGTAAATGAGAAGAATGAGGTTAGGAGACATGTATTAGAAACTAAAGGATTTCGTATAAGTAGGACTAAGGTTGAATATTTTTTTTGAAGCATCAAAAAAGGGGGAGACACTCTACGGTGTTCGCCCCAATATATTAAAAGGAAAAGAAGCAAATATAGTTACAAAAAAGTTACAAAAATCAAAGATACAATACCCAAAAGGGGGAGCCGAAAAAACAACAATCAAAGATTACCCCCCAAAAGCCACAAAAGGGTTACCCTGTACACCAATCATCCAGGAGACGCGAGGAATGGAAGCTAACGTTCTCCCTGTAAAACCGTTGGCCAGCAAAGAGGGCATCATTCCTCCCCAGCCAGATACTCCACAGCCGTGCTAGCGGAACCAAGAAGTCCTTCCTTTCCCTACTCCTGTTGCAAAACAAGCTCTCGCAAAAGGCAATCAGACCCTCCGAGTTGACCCAATCCAGATCAACCCAAAGGCCCCTAGCCAAGCAACAACCAAAGAACAAGTGGTCAATTGTTTCCACCTCCTCATCACAAAGCCCGTAATTAGGCCAAACATTAGCAAAGAAACGGGCACAGCGCTCGCGCCTCCTCCCCCTGCGAAGAAGCCACAGGAAGACCCCAATGCGCTCAGGAAGCTTCAGACCCCAACAATCAAAGATTACCCCCCAAAAGCCACAAAAGGGTTACCCTGTACACCAATCATCCAGGAGACGCGAGGAATGGAAGCTAACGTTCTCCCTGTAAAACCGTTGGCCAGCAAAGAGGGCATCATTCCTCCCCAGCCAGATACTCCACAGCCGTGCTAGCGGAACCAAGAAGTCCTTCCTTTCCCTACTCCTGTTGCAAAACAAGCTCTCGCAAAAGGCAATCAGACCCTCCGAGTTGACCCAATCCAGATCAACCCAAAGGCCCCTAGCCAAGCAACAACCAAAGAACAAGTGGTCAATTGTTTCCACCTCCTCATCACAAAGCCCGTAATTAGGCCAAACATTAGCAAAGAAACGGGCACAGCGCTCGCGCCTCCTCCCCCTGCGAAGAAGCCACAGGAAGACCCCAATGCGCTCAGGAAGCTTCAGACCCCAGAGGAGTCGGCAATCACGCAAGAGAAGATCGTCCCCCACCTGGGGACGGGGAGCCAAAGTCAGATACGCCTTACGCGTGGAAAAAAACCGTCCTTCCAAGTCCAGTGGTCCCGGCCAAGAGTAGGGTGGGCCGCATCAGCAAGCACGTTCAATAAAGAGAGAAAATCATCCAGACGCTGATCCGAGAAATTGGCAATAAAACGTGGACACCAGCATCCATCCACCCAGCACGAGGCCACCGAAGTCTCCCTATCGTCCTCCAGAGAAAACAACCGGGGAAAGCGATCCTTCAGAGAACCCCCTCCCAACCAATCGTCGAGCCAAAAACGGAAGGAATCCCCCTTACCCAACACCGGCTAAGGTTGAACTTTTAATGGAACTAATGGTGAAGCAATCAAGGTGAAGATTGGTCATGATAACACTCAAAAGTAAGATTCTTTAAGATACTTGAGATCTATTTTGCAACATGATGGGGAAATTGATAGAGATATTGTTGGGAAAAATGAGTGGCTTAGTCTATTCCATAAGCCCTAGGCTCTCTTATATAGGAGAGTAGCCTATGGGTAAATTACATAAAGAGGACAACAGAAAAATAAAATAACGAAGAGGTACAGTTATTCTATATGCGTCAACACTCCCCCTCAAGATGGAGCATAGATATCAATCATGCTCAGCTTGGACGCACACTTCTGAAGCGGTAAATGACCAAAACGCAGATGCCACAGGAGAGGAGATACTTGTCCAGCAGGAGAGGATGTGGTTCCGGCAAATGGGGTCTGGTTCAGACGGTAAAGGCCTCATTGCTCATAGCCATGACCAATCACGTTGCCCGTACGGATGTCCTGAAAAATCAAAGAAGATGGATCAAAAATAGCTCGACAATGGAGATCCTTCGTAATCTGACTAATTGACAACAGATTCATAGAAAAATGCGGTGCATGTAGGACATTCTTAAGCTGCATAGAAGATGTCAATCTAATCTCCCCCTGACCAGTGATGGGGGAATACGTGCCATTAGCAATCACTATTGTCCGTCCTGGAGGGATCTGAGTGTATCCTGTAAGTAGACTCTGGTCGCCACAGAGATGATGTGTAGCGCCCGAGTCCATGATCCATGGCAGTGTATCAGATCTACTACTGTGGAGTGCAAGTGTACTACCTGAAGTACTAGTAGATGCAGAGGCAGAAGCAGCAGCATCAGTATGACTCTCTGTAGTCGGTGCTGGACCAGATGGTGGGATGATGCCCCTGAGGCGGGCAACTAGATCATCAAATCGTTGATCCAAGGTAGCAGCAGATGGGGGCTCTATCTGCTCAGCGACTCGTGCAGATGCAGAGAATCCGTGCTTGGAATAGCATGTGTCTTCATTATGTCCGACTCGGTGACAATATGTGCATGTTGGCCTAGTGCGGCCACCCCTTCCACGAGGTCCACGTCCACGGCCCTGGTGATGAAAACCGCGACCTCTGGTTGCTGCCATGGCTGAAGAATTCTGACTTGCAGCAGTTGAGGGAACTGTAATCCGACTCAGTCTCTGGAAGGCTTCCTCCATTGGCGGAATTGTAGAGTCGGCCAAAATCTGCGATCGTGCTGCCTCGTATTCAGGATCAAGTGCAGCTAGGAACACGCCCACCATAGTAGCGTTCCTGTATGTCTTCTGCTGCTCTGGCGTGGCTGTCAGTGATGTATAGAGAGAATGTAGGGGGCAACCATTCTGCTTGATGGTGAAGATATCATGCTGGAGTTGCAGAATCTTTGTTTCGTTCTTCGCCTGGGAATATGTGGCCGCCAGAATGTCCCACATATCCTTCGTTGTGGGTTGATGGAGGATATCATTGGCAATCTCAAATGCCAACGTGCCAGATAGCCAGACTTTGGCGTATGCGTCATCAGCCTCCCAGGAGGCATAAGTTCTAGTCTTCTCAGCAGGCTCTGGTTCAGTAAGAATGTGCTTCTTACCCGTAGACTTCATCATGCTCATGAACTGCATTGCCCACAGTTCATAGTTGGTACCGTCCATCTTGACAATAGGCGCTGGACCACGGAATGCGCCAATAGATGGGATATCTGCCTTGCTCTCCGACATATTGAAAATTGAAGACTGGAACGATTGACAAACAATGTTTCTTGTCTACAATACCATAGATGGGGGCAGTTGCATGTATAGACTTCAAGCAACTATCCCCATGAAGTCCTTCATGTTAAGCCCTACACGCACGCAGGATGCACAGGTGGATGCACAGAAGATGCGTGCACGCAAGATGCACTGGTGCACTGGATGCACGCAAGAGGCATGCTGGATGCACGCTACAACGTGCACGCGCGCAGGGGATGTGCAAGAGGCGCACCGGTGATGCACAGGCGACGCACTGGTGGTGCGCTAGAATGCGCAGGAGGCGCACAGGAGATGCGCACGGCTGCGCAGATCACAGGGGGTGCGCAAGACTGCGCACAGGCGAGCGAAGCGCACAGCCCGCGTGTGCACGATGCGCACGGTGGAGGCGCACAGCACGGGTGCGCACGGTGAAGGTGCACAACACGCGTATGCGCAGGTGCGCACAGAGAGGGGCGGCGTCGATGGAGCTCGGGCGGCGCCGATGGGGCGAGAAGAAGAAGAAGAAGAAGAGGGCGGCGGGTGTGGTGGGGTTAGGGTTAGGGTTTCAAGAACTCCGGTCTAGGACCGTCGCTCTGATACCATGTTGGGAAAAATGAATGGCTTAGTCTATTCCATAAGCCCTGGGCTCTCTTATATAGGAGAGTAGCCTATGGGTAAATTACATAAAGAGGACAACAGAAAAATAAAATAACGAAGAGGTACAGTTATTCTATATGCGTCAACAGATATTACTCAAAATAAATGCAGGTTGGCTAAAGTGGAGAGAAACTTCTGCTATTATATGTGATAAGAAAATTCCTATGAAAATCAAAGAAAAATTTTACAAAGCAGTCATGATTCCGTGAAACCCGCTATGTTCTATGGATACGAATGTAGACCTGTGAACCATGGACATGTGCAGAAATGAAAATGTTAAGGCGGATGTGTGGACACACGTAAAGATAGGATTTGGAATGATGCAATCAGAAGGAAAGTGGGTGTAGCTCCGATCGAGGATAAGATGAGAGAAAATTGCTTAAGGTGGTTTGACTAATTATAAAGGTCGGGTGATGCAACAGTTAGGATATGCGAGTGTAGGGATGTTGAGTCATCTAAGAGAGGGAAAAAAAAGGCCCAAAAAGTGTTGGAATGAGACTATCCAAAGGTATCTTAGTTTTTTGGGTTTAAGCCCGAGAATGGCCCAAGATAAATCTGAGTGGAAGCAAAGAATCCATATAACCGACCTTACTTAACGTGGGAAAATGCTTTTGTTGTTATTGTTGTATCAAATTTAATTTATTCATCAAGAAAAATTGGCAAACAATCTGTATGCAACAGGAAATATTTGAGTCATTTAACAGGGTTGAAACAACTACTAGAAAGTTAAGTTGGATAATGCCAATCAAGCAGTACATGTGTATTAAACAAACCAAACTCTACCAGAAAAAACTAACATACATGACATAGAAGTCTACTAATTGTGGTTATTATACCAAAAATGTATATGTAACCAAATCCAAAAAGAAAATCATATGCGGCCCTCAATCATGAGAGCTTTTGAAAATGGAAGTACTATGTCCGCTTTTGTATGATATTTTGCAAAATATGTTTAAATATTAAATTCATGTCCTCGTTAAGGGGAAAAATTATTTCAGACCATTTTGGGTCTTTTTCAAACAATTTCATCAGTGAAGTCAACTGCAATCAGATAAGGAAAAATCACGGCTACTCATAGGACTTCAAATTTCACCACTAGAGGATGCTGGGAACCAATATGACCATACAATTAGAAAGAGTGACGCACAAGATTGATAGTAATAACTAATAAAAATGAAGAAGTCCAGCAAACTAAATAAGAAGTTCCACAAGCTTTTAAATGATATATAAATGCGACAAGGACCTCAACCACATCAGCGCTCACATGGAGGCCTTAAAGAATAAGGGAGGGGCCATCGAGTGGCACATCCACGACGAGCGGTCCCTCCTCGCTCTCCAGGTTCGCTCTCTCCAGGATCTGCTGCTGCTTCTGTTTGCGCCTCAAACGTGGTTTTCTCATGTGCTGTTGTGCAGATCTAAGGACTTGTTTGTTTGTTTTGTCTAACCATGGTTTGGCAGCTTTTAAATACTACTGTATGGGTGCTTGTTTGAACGTCCATCGCGTTTTTAGAAGATAATTACGTTGGACACACAACTGGTCTAATCGTTCTTGCGGCCATGGAACCGTTGGTTCCATATTGCATGCTCACACGCAAACAACAGTACTCTAGTTGTTGGTTTTCTATATTAACAATCTTGATAGAGGTCAAGACAAACTCTTCCAACAGTGGAAGTTGTATAATCATTCTGTCATCACAAGAGATGATGTGGATAATAAGATTGATGGGCTCAAGGATAAAGCCGACGAAGTTTGAGAAACTAATATATTTCTTAGTAATTAAGATCACTAATTCCAAATAAGGCACGAACATTTACTCAAAGGAGGCATATCCTCAACCTATTGAAGGATATGAGAAAATCGAGATGTTGTCAATTAGAGACATGTTTGAGGTCAATTACAAATAGAGCCTTAACAATGGGAAAGTCTTCAAGGTGAATCGTAAAAGGGCACTATCAGATACTTGTCAGGAAGTTTATCTATCTTACCCTATTAGGATAAATATTACCTATGTTTTAATTATTGTGAGCTAGTTTAACATGGTCCTACTTGTGCACAACTACATGCAGTCTACTGGTAGCTGAAGAAGACTCCAAGAACAAGACTTTTCTTTACAATCAGAAATAATGCAATGGTTGAAGCCTAAAAAAATGCTGACTAGGTAGGTTCTATTGATAATGGATGTTCTATGTCACGATATTTGGTTTATTTTGGTGGATATGTTTTCCTCTGAGAAGGTTGATATCTTATTATATATTTAGGTGGATAATTTATTATATAGCAAAAATCATGCGTGTTGAATCTAGTGAGGAGGCCGAGGTATCCGCGATAATAATTGGTGTTTCATAGATGCTTCGGGTACAAATTATGCTTCAAGAAATGGAGATCGACATTAATCCACCTATTAAAATTTATCTTGACAATAAAACTGTTACAAATCTCACCAAGCACTTCACTAGCGAGAAAATCATTGTTGACCAATTGTATCTTCAGAATCATTCATCAAGTCTGCAGACCAACTGACAGACATCGCTACAAAGGATCTTCCCACAATGCAACATAAATTGATTGTGAGCAAGTTGGACATGATTGGGCATGTGCGCCCATTTTAACGAGGGAGTATTAACTGGGTTAAGCAAATTGTGGGCATGGATTCACTTAACCATCACCAATATAAATGTTATACACGTCCCTTTTCTTGTTGCTTACTAAAAAGGAAATATAAACTTAGTTGTCCAGGAGAGAGAATGATAGATCTAAGCTTTCATGGTTCTCTATATAGAGAGCTTCCTCGTAAATGCATTTGTGCCTTTATGTTTTTCTATATAAGAATTTTGTTGCAAGCTTTGTGTTTTTCCATACAAGAATTTTGTTTCAAGCTTGAAATTTGTAGCCAAATTTATAATTCTAATTAACTTATATGTACCATTTTTCACGCACTAATGAAAATTAAGAGTTTGCTTTCCTCGAAACGAGTAAGACCTACCAAATCTGCACGAATGTGTTTCAATAAACTTTAAATTAAGTACTTCTGCACCAGTTTCATTTGGACACACCATCAACTAGCAGTTGACAGAGTGCAACACTCGTATTCCATATGTCTACTTAATTACCAACGAACTTTGAATGACAAACACTTGAACTTCTACAGCATTTCAACAGATAGAGAGGTCAAATAAAAAACAATCAAACAAAGAAAAGATCAAAATGCAGAATGTTTCAGGATAAAGAGCAGGGCATTGACAGATAAATAGTAGAAAATAAATAGATTCAGAGATTCATCAGCTTGGAGGAAACATAAAGATACCCGGTTCTAGTCAAGTAACACTGAGATCCATTGATGTCTAATATTCTGAACTCTCCAAAGTATAATTTGCTCAGATCCTCCTTTGTAAGGGTTTGAAGTACTGGAGCAGCGAGAGGACCCTGCACAAAAACAATACATGAAAAAAAGTAAACACATCAGAAAGGAGGGGGGATACACAAGGACACAAATAATATGACAGGTCTGCATTTCTTTTTCATATTTTAGACTACTCTACCTTCATTCAACAAGGAGATTTATATTCTATAATAATATAAAAGAAAGCTACATTGAGCATTTTCTATTTGACATTCTGATGCCAAGATTGTGAAATTAAAACAAGGACTACAGCATTATTCAAAAAACGTGATTTCTGTGCATCGGCACACGCATAATATGCTAAACTTGGAAATCAGGATGTGTTATAGATTAAGTTCAATTCACCACAACAGAAAAAAAACAACGTTCATAATTATTCACACTCTTCTATTTAGTTTCTCAAAAAAAAACATCGAAAACACCACCACATACTCTTGTATTTAGTTCCTCACCAAAAAAACACTGAAAAGACCACCCTTCTCAGGAAAAAAATACACTTTCCACTCACCAAAATCACTTTGGTTACTGATACAGATTTCATCCCAACCACTTGTCTGACTGTCTCCAACATAGACCTCTCTCAAGGTTATCTTCAGGACTTTGACCCTATTAGTATAAAGTTTTATCCCTAATAATACCAAGCCCTCGCAATCTTTTTTTAAAAAAAAAAGAAAATGATCACTTGCCATAAATAACAAGCATGATGAGTTTGTGACCGCTGCTACTTATCACTTTCAGAAAAAATGGTTAAAGAATAGAGTCCTTGAGGATACATGCAGTGAAATGGGAACTGTTAAGCGAAACCCACTTTAGAGTATCGTAAGAGCCAATAGACAATATATACTTCACTACACAAATTACACAAGAGGATCCAAGGGCAATAGTAAATATTTGCACCATTTCGTTATTCCCTTGACAACATAAAAGAGCATGAATAGAAGGCATATGATAACAGGTAGTAAATTAAGAACACCTCAAGGCAAAAATGCGCATTCTTCTACAAACTTGACTCCACAGTGGAAGACAAACAACCCCATCCTGGACAGCTGATGGACGAACTCGAAGATGAACTCTTATTAGGTATTATGTCATTTCATATTTGCCAACAGCAGGGCCAGTTTACAGGCATAATTGCATGCGTATACGTGTCAAGTACCACATGTCAATATTTCAATCCTCCCAATTAACTCTGTCCATCCAACAATTTCCGTCTACCAGTCCTTTCCACTATTCTTCCCTTCAGAAATCTGAGACTATCGGTCGAATCCTTGTATTTTAAATGCCATATTGCTATGCCTTCCTTAGAGCATTTAATACAATAAGATGATCTTTCAAAGCCAATTCTTCTCCAACCCGAAGAAAGTTCAAGAGAAGGTTCCATAATTGCCATAATAATCCGATTATATTCTAATAAATCTCCAAATTCCTGCCTCATGTCTACTAATTCATATTTAGCATATAAAAACAGATGAAATTTTAGAAGCTTAACTAAAAAGAATGTAATAGATACAAGATAAGTTTACATCATTTACATGTTACTTAATATACATAACCACATTCAGGATTACCCGAAACAATATCGATATCCAATCCATATCAATTTTTGAGAATACAGGTAACAATAACACACTTCACACCCTGTAAGCACCCATACTTTTCCACACACAAACTCCTCTTCTGTCGGAGGTACCAATTTATAGTTAATTTCCTAATTTTTATCCATCTCCAATCCATTTGCCAAAGAGTGAACCGCCCAAGTACTTAATTCGATGCAGATCTAAATCCATTCACAAGAATCCAAAAAAAGGCATCACACCAGTATCACACTCCTTGTCCTCGAATATTTACATGAGTATACAAATACTTTATCCATAACTAGAGGACTGTTGTTTGCGTGTGAGATTACGCAATATAGAACGAACGGGTCCATGGCCGCAAGAACGATTAGATCAGTTGTGGGTCCAATGTAATTATCTTCTAAAAACCCGATGGACGTTCAAGCAAGCACCCATACAATAGTATTTAAAAGCTGCCAAACCGTGGTTAGACAAAACAAACAAACAAGCCCTTAGATCTGCACAACAGCACACGAGATAACGAAACCACGTTTGAGGCGCAACCGGAAGCAGAAGCAGATCCCGGAGAGAGCGAACCTGGAGAGCGAGGAGGGACCGCTCGTCGTGGATGTGCCACTCGACATCCCCTCCCTTCTTCTTGAAGGCCTCCATGTGAGCGCCGATGTGGTCGAGGTCCTTGTCGCGGCAGCCGGCATTGACGACGATGTAGAGGTGTCGGTCGGTGACCTTAGTGATGACGGAGTCATCGATGGCGCCGCCGCGGTCGTTGGTGAAGACGGTGAGAGTGCCAGTTCCGTCCTTGAGGGAGGCAACGTCGGCGATGACGAGGGTCTCGAGGAAGGGGACGACGTCCCGGCCCTTGAGGCTGAGGCCACACATGTGGGAGACGTCAAAGAGAGAGCCGTGGGAGCGGCAGTTGAGAGTGGAGTCCATGATGGAGTCTTTGTACTGGATGGGCATGGACCAGCCGGCGAATGGCACCATCTTGCCGCCATTCTCGACGTGGAAGTCGTGCAGGACGGTGCGCTTCAGGGGGGCGGAGTCCGTGGCGAGGTGGCGACGGGCTGCGCGCCCGAGGGCTTGGCCCAGCTGCCAGAGGCCGCCTCCGCGCATGGTTGGTGGTGGTGGTGGGTGGGAGTGGAGTGGAGGGAGATGGGGGCCTCTTGTTTTGTGGGGGTGGCAGTTGGATCTAGTGTAGTGGTACTGTGCGGAGTGATGGGTGGGTGGTGTATGGTGGGTAGGAGTTTGGGCAAGGGATGACGCGGGTTTGTGTGCAAACTTCACGCTGGAAATTGGGAGTGGGTCTGGTCAGGAATCTCGGGGCTCTCAAAAACTCAATTGGGTGGTATGAGTGGTGCGGATTAAGATTGACTTTTTTGGGGGGTTATATGGATATTTGTGGGAAATTATTTTTCAAAATGAGTACAGACTGAAATTTTTTCTCGGAATGGATATGTATCGGTAAATCGTTTGACACTCGCCTACGTGACGCAGCAAACGGTTTGTTGTGGTGACGTGACGATGCGGTCTTCGATGCTTGCGGCATAGAGCATTTTGGACACAAGGCACGGCAAACGATTTGCCGCCAATGCGCGTCACTACGGCAAACCGTTTGCCGCGCTACGTAGGTGAGCAGCAAACGGTTTGTCGATACATCCCCATTTCAGGGTGCCTCACACACGATAGGGTCATGCTCGGGAAGATCAACAGCTTCAGGCCACGTGGCGGGTGCGTGGTACTCTGATGTTCGGTTCGGTCACCTAAGCTTGTAGGGTCAGTGTGAGGATTGTGCAACCCACGTGGCATCACCAGGACCATCTGTTCTAGATGATCGGATGACAGCTCCTATTCGTGCTCCGCCGCATGTCGCCGGAGGAGGTTGCGCTCCGACGACCTTCATCTAGCTCCTCCGTGCTCCGCGGGACAACTTGACGATCGAGGAAGGTATTTGAGTCTTTGGACTTGAAGCTCGGACGATATAGGAGGCGCTAGGATGGATGGAAGATGTTGGCGACAAAGCGAAGCCAAGTATAAAACATGCCCCTGCCCAAACTCCGGCAATGAAGATCCTGCAAGATTAGTTGTAGCCAAAGCAATGTGTGTGTGGGTTTATGACGTGAGTGGAGGGGCGTGGGGTGATGGGAGGAAGATGTCAAGAGTTTCTTCTCTGGCAGAGCCGAGTAGAAGGGGCGGGAGCGGAGGAGGTTCTGAAGGAAGGGGAAGGGCAGGCAGATGGGTTGGCAAAGACGAGGGTGGTATGGTGGAGGTTAGGGCATGGTCGAAGGTCGGTGCACATCATTGTTTGCGGTGGGAAATATCGAAGAAGAGTGAAGGATATATGAGGTAGTAGAGTACCTTGTCGGAAGGGAAGCTTGGCGGAGGAGGTGGCCTGGGCTGAGGTCCAAGGGAGCCTCGAGTTTGTCGCATGATGAGCGCAGTTGTGCCTCAGTGCTCGTGCATCCACCGGAGGGGTGGAGAGTACATGTCATTCAGCCATGGATCGCACCTGGAGTAGTTGGTCGTCTTTGCCTTGGCCACTATCCTCCACTGTCACTGGAGGGACGGGACCGACTGGGCCAATGCCCCTTGAGTGGTGGATGGCTGTAGCTAGGGATGGAGTGGAGTGATTTATAGGTGGCGGAGCTCGACGATTACATGGTGTTGGCGAGTTTTTGAATAGGTGTATTGAAGGCTTGGATGAAGGTGAGGGATGATGGGGGTTACATGAGGATTAAGAAGAACAAGTGATGTGGGGTGGTCGTTAGGAGCGAGGAGGTGATCAGAGGTACGAGCTAAAATGGAAGGGGGCAAGTGGCTCATGATGCATAACGGACAGGGAGAGTGGTTGACTGGAGGTAGGGGACGAAACCCTAGCCGCTGTATCTCACGATCCAACTGTTAGGATTAAGGCGCAGGTGAGAGGGTGACGTGGAGCGAGGTGAACCGTAGGATATGAACAGGATCGGACGATTGTGAGTGAGGCATAGAAGAATGGCTGAGATTTGATCTAAAATCAGATCTGACAGCTCACGTAGAGGCGGCGATGGTCAGTTAGGATCCAAGCAGGAAGGAGTTGATCCGACAGTCAGACATGAAGACGGTTGGCGAGAGAGGGGGCAACCACGTGGCAGCTCCAGAGAGCGCCAACTGCCTCCAGAAAAATCAATAAATACAAAAATAAAAAAAATAAAAAAGAAATAGTAGGTAAAATTAGGAAAAAAGTCAAAACATGAAAGTTGTAGATCTCGATGAGATCTACAAGTTTAATGTTGGACAACAAGTTGAAAGAGGTCATTTGTATAAAAGTGTATTTGGGGGTATTTTTAAAGGGATAAAAATAATGCTTTTGGATTTTGATATTTTTTGTATTTTTATTTCTTTTAAAGGTCTAAATACTTATAGACAATTAATTAACCTAATTTTTAGAGGTTTTTACAATAAAATAAAAAGACAAGGAAAAAGGTTGCAATAAAATACAATAAATATAGTTATAATATAGGCTAATTATACATAGTTTCTGTACAATATAATACAAGATAAAAATAATGAATTATTAGTGATTTTTATTGAATTATTTAAGCAAGGAGTTTAATATATGGATTTTAACATGATGAATACGAGATTCATCAAGTAACAAGCACATGACCATCCTCATCCTTAATGCATCTCACTTGAGAAAATGTCTTTGGTCTTTTCTTTCTCTTGCTCTGATTGACCTGAATATATACTTCTGGCCCTCCTTAGAGTCAAGATTTTTGTATAAAATATCATAAACTTTTGACTTTGCTTCGCTTACATCCTTCTTTATTTCCTTCTTTGTTACTTTGTAGTTTGTGATTGTTTCCTCTATTCCATCCTTAGACATAGATTTAAAGCATGCTCTTTTAATTTTGAGCTTCTTTTTTACCCCTCCACTCTACCACCAAGAATTCTTTTGGCATGTAACTCATCCCTTTGACTCACCTAGCATCTCCTTGGCTACCCTTCAGATACAAGATGCTACCACCACCCACATCTCATTTGCACTTCTGCTACAATCTCAAGATAAGTCTTCTAAAACCTTCTCACTAAAGTTTGATTGCTTCAATTTGAAGATTCTACCATCTAGTTCTAGTTATCTTGGAAACCCTCCTTTTCTTTACAGCCCTTTTATTTGCACATCCGTAACTAATAAGCAATTTGGGTTGTCAGACTCTCTCTTGTAATTACTTTGCAGTCTTTGCAACACAACTGATCTCTTCTTCTCAAAGCAAAGTAATCTTTCTGTGTTCTAGTCAGGTCACTCTTATAAGTAATTAAATGCTCCTCCCTCTTCTTGAATAGAGTGTTTGCTATGAAAAGATAATAAGCCGTTACAAAATCCAAAATGATTTTTTCCTCTTTCTTTCTATTTTCAAAATCATGACTTCCACGAACACTATCATATCTTGAAGCATCCTTTTCCACATGTCCATTAAGATCTCCTCTCAAACAAATCACCTCTCTTTGTGTAAAAAATCTTATCCATATCCTCCTAAAAAGATTGTTTAAACCTTTCATTTAAAATAGTTTGCGGTGCATAAACTGAGATGCTATTCGATTTTCTTCTTCAAGCACTAATTTTAGCAAAATAACTCGATCCCCAAATCTTAGAACCTCAACCACACAATCCTTCAAATCCTTATGAGCAACTACTCCAACATTGTTTCTACCCTTATCTCTACTTGAATATGAAAGTTTAAAGCATATCTTCTCTATCTCCCTTATTTCTCTCCAACGTATTTTGTCTCTTCAAGACAAAGTATATGAATCTTCCTTCTTTCCATCGTATCTATCATCTCCATCGATTTGTTGGTCAAAATGACAATATTCCAACTACTTATCAATAACTTACTTTGCAACCTCTTTTGGACTAACTTCTTTATTCACATGCGTCCATCATGCGAGAATCCTTGCAAATTTTGGATTGCATCCAGGCGGTGATTGTGGAACTATCGTATTTACTTGCATATGTTCCTCATACGAGAACCCTTGAAAATTTTGTACTACACTCGGATAGCGATGTAGTGGTCCTTGCCCATTTTTCATTGCATTCGGGCAATGCAACGTGTCACGAGTAGGAAGCATCTCAACGAAATCTAAATATTTTCTCAAATCCATGTTGAAAAGACTCAACTGCCTTGAAGCGATAAAAATACTATTTAAGAAGTTGTCTTCGACTGCTTTACGCTAGCTATTGGCTACCTAATGCAACCATCCTCAATTTACCCGAGCTTGAGATTGGTCATGACTGGGTTATTAACAACAAGTGGATATGGGAAAAATAGTGGGGTGACTATAATATCATGAAAGGGGAATCTAAGGAAGCTCAATGTGTAAATGATAAGTAGAACTTGAAAACTTCAATTGAGGCAGATATTTGGAGATATTGTCCTCGCCCCTATATTTCTATATTTTTTTATTTTTTTGAAAAATATCACCGCGCACATTCATCTATCTATATATCCCTCCAATATGTTGTTCGAATTTCGTTAGAAACAAAGACTCATATGCCCTCCATCTAGAACAAATAATTTTAACAATCTAAACATTGTTGTAATCGATTTGTTCTAGATGGAAGGCATATGAGTCTCTGTTTCTGAGGAGGAATATATAGATGATTATACATGGTGATAGTTTTGAAAAAAAATAAAAAATACCGAAAATGATGCGAGGGGGGGGGGGTACCATGTTGACTGCCTCAAGAGGCAGCCTCATTGAACCTATATATATATATAATATAAGGAAAAATGTGGCTACTCCCTAGGGGGAGCTAACTTAGTTCACCGCCTCATTTTTTCCCAATTTGTTTAATTTTTTTTTCAAAAAATATTTCTATGAATTTTCATAAATATATCATTATATTATGTCATTCAAATTTCGTAACAGAGATTCCTATGACCTCCATCCAGATATGGTCAATTTCAATTATTCTACTATCGTTAAAAATGATTGTCTAGATGAAGACAGTACGAGTCTCTGTTTCGCAAGAAACTTGAGTGACATAATAATATATAGATATAGAGATGAATTTTCATGGAAGCATTTTTCAAAAAAATAAAAATTTGAGAAAATAAGGCGATGAGGCTAAGTTAGCTCCTCTTAGGAGGCAACCCCCTCCCCCACAATCCCAGGAGAGTAGATATGGGTGGGTCTGATTTTCCATGTAGTTGCAATGTTTGATAAGGAGAACTCTGGGCAATGGGAGGAGGATACGTGCAAATGTTCAGTGGGACGTAAAGTTTGGTGTGAAATTTGCAGGTGTTGTGATTCCTTTTCTTTTTTAAGAAATGGGTTCACAAAAGTCCTAACGCTAGGATTGAATCTTTTTATTGTTCAAATACGATGATATTTGTTATTTTATCTTCACGGTCAAAGTTTCATTTTAAAAAATAGGATGTAAGTTGTTTAAATATTGATCGGACCTTTGATCCTTAAGATAAAATAAAATGGCATAAATTTGAGCGAAATTTGATAGTTACGAATATAAGATAACTAATCGAAGATTCAATTCTGCAGTTGGATCTTTTATTGATTATGCAAAAAGAAAGGAGTCTGCTCTCCTATTACGGCACCAAAAACTTGAGATAGACATGAAAATGTTGCTATAGTTAGTGGTATACGAAAAGAGATGGAAAAAATACTAGATGCGATACAGGAAGATAGATAGCTG
Source organism: Ottelia alismoides (assembly GCA_037367405.1). Lineage (NCBI taxonomy): Eukaryota > Viridiplantae > Streptophyta > Magnoliopsida > Alismatales > Hydrocharitaceae > Ottelia > Ottelia alismoides. Next base: position 1,491,542 of record JAZKJV010010825.1, read on the forward strand.
TGAATTTGTAATCCTTATTTTAAGAAGGGATTTTTACTCGGCAGACTTTATAATCTTTGTCAATTACCTCTAAGACCTTTGAAACATCGATATTCCTCCTTCGACCTCGTAAACTTGCTAACCTTTACTCTGCAGACCTTGTGGTTAATACCCATCCATATCCGTTAAAACTATCCGAATTCCGTTATGTTCTTTCACATTATACCCATTTTATTTATCAAATTTACATTCAAATGACATTCCCCCTCTCCCTCCTCATGTTTCCCACCCCCTCGCCTACGGCCCTCGCCCTCCCCGTTGTCTGCCCCTCGCCATCCTGCCCTCCGCCCCTCGCCCTACGCCCCATGCCCTCGCCCCCTCCGCCCTTGTGCCCTCCCACCCTCCGTCGTTGTGCTCCTCTCTTATGTCGGTGACAATGACCACTACGCCTGCCTCGTCGTCGAGGAAGACGGTGTGCACCGCTCATCCGTCTCCTCAAGGAAGGCATCGAGAAGGGACAGGATAGCGCTGCCGCGACGATCGCAGCGCTCGCCATGGACATGGAGAGCGTCGAGGCAATCGTGAAGCTCGATGTGTGCTACGCCTTTGCAAAGGCGCCATAGAGGCTCCTATGAAGGTGTAGGCAATGGTCGCGGAGACGATGGTGGACTTCATCAAGAAATGGCCAAAATACCGAGAACTCTTCTCGCTGCCACAGAGCAGCATCGTGTTGCTCCTCATTGGGCACCTCTTGTTCGAGATCATACCCAAGCACATCAAGTATGCCATCACGTCTCGTGTCGATTTGATGCATTCTGTTGCGGCTGTTGTGCAAAACACGATGGCGGAAGCCATGAGGCCCGGAGCGGCAGGCACAACTCGTGCGAGAGAGCTGGAAGAGCCACTAACAAAAGCTAAGATGAAGGCGATGGCTGCGAAGGCCCTGTGGAAGCTCGCACCAGCTGATACGGATCGTGGAGGAGGAGAGGGACCTGAAGCTCCTCGTCCCCATTGGAAGGAGAGAGAATGGAAGAGGAAGGGGGAGAGAGAAGAAGAAAGGAGGGAGAGTGGAAGAAAACCTACCATTGGATTTGCTAGAGTTAAATTAACTCAACTTAAACCAAACTAGTTAACTCAAAAAGCCTCAAATTAATGGCAAGGTCTATAGGGTAAGACGGAGTAAGTTTACGGGTCGAGGGAGGAATATCGATGTTTCAAAGGTCGTAGATGTAATTGACAAAAAAAATATGTTCTGCTAGGTAAAAATCCCTTTTAAGAACTGCAGGGATAAATATATGAATTCCAAATTGCCGACACGTGTAATGGAAATGAATATATTTTATTATTCTTTGATCCAGGAGAATAAATATCGACAGTTTTTAAGGAGTATTGTCAACCAAACAAAGAAATTATCCGTAAGGCCCTGTTCGTTTGGAGTATAAGGAGGAATGGAATAAGGGGAATAAGCCCCCAACACGTTTCCCCGTGGTACGACTATTCCCCATTATTTCATCTTATTTCACTATTATTCATATCTTTATCCCACCTTACCTATCTTTATTTCACCTTATTCTCCTTATTCTTATCCTCCAGCCGAACGAAGAATAGACCCTTATTCCCCTTATTTCCCATCCTTATTCCTGCTTATTCTCCTACCGAACGGGCCCTAAGTGTAAGAGAGGTAAGGCGTAGCAGGGAAATGGAGGAAGGAAGCAGCAGAAAGGCCAAGAACATGTGGTACGAATGGCAGGAGTGAAATGGGTGGAGCAGAGGAGAGTATTCCCCTGTCCCCCAACTCGGAGGAGCCAGGAATCCGGATAACGGCGTCATCCTCATTGGGTGGAGCTCACCTCTCTCATGCACACCTTTCCACCCTTCCACTCCACACACGCCCTCTTTTCCCTGGATTTGTATATCTCACTGCAGTATATACCTTTGCCCACCATACAGTACTTTATTTACAAAAAAAAAGGTTTGCCGCAATGCTATCCTCTGCGCGAATCTGCTGCACATGTCCCTGTCTTCTTCACGGGTTCCACGAACAATTCTTTTCTGATATTTTTCTAATGATAAGTAAGTATACTGTTTTTTATTTCAACTTCTCTTTTTTTGGTAAGTAGGTAAAATTTAATTCCTGTAACGGTAGAACTTTACAAATTGTGGGCATTCAACCTCGATTACAGGTCTCAAAAAAGGAAGGAGTAGACAATACTAAGTGTAGCGTATTGCAATTAGTATGTAGAGTGTTTGAGATAAAGCAAAAAACTCAAACACCTCGTTACAGCAGGGCTCGACAGTATTGTATGATGGTGTTGACAATATTTTCAGCAGGCTGTGATGTATGCTTGGCCCATCTGCGATTCCTCTCGTCCCAAATGCAGTGAACAGTAGTAGCAAGTGCAGTGGCCATTTTCTGTCGGTCCCCTGCATCCGGCCAGTGAGCAATCCATAGTATAGTGTCAAGCGCAGTGGTATGTACCGGAGAGGGGAGGCCTAAGTGACGGCTGGAGGTCTTCCAAATATCAATTGCAAAGGGGCACTGAAAGAAGATGTGTCCATTGGTCTCCAGCTCACTATTGCAAAGATAGCATGGCGTGGGATTGCATATTCTATGCTTGGCAAGCCTATCGGTGGTGGGCAAGCGCAATCGGGCCAATCTGTAAGTTGTTAATGAGAACTTAGGGGGGGTAGCCTTGGCCCAAACCACGGGGGCCCATTCAACAGTCTCCGCCCTCCTCCGAACGAGGTCATAAGCGCTTGCGAAAGAGTATCCCTTTCCATTGTGCGTCCAGGTGCAAGAGGCGGGGGCCAAGATGATGGTGTCACGGACCGCCTCTCTCCCATCAAGAATGGCCTTCCACATACGATTATGAGAGGGGGAAAGTTGGGTGTCCCAGAAGGAGCCCAAGGGGAAATATTTTCTTCTCATGTAATCCGCCCATATGGAATCCTTGGAAGACATTAGTCTCCACGTCCATGAGGCGATCATAGCCTCCATCATCGAGTTGAGCGACCGTAAGCCAAGACCCCCCTCACTCTTGGGGAGACAAATAGTGCTCCAAGCAATGTCATGCCTCTTTTTTCCCCACAAGAAATTTGCACATTTCATATCAATCCTTTTAGCCTCGTTTTGTGGAATAAAGGTGCCCGCTGTCCAGTACAGAAACACCCCGCCAATCACCGAGGATAGAAGTTGGGTGCGGCCGGCCATGGATAGAGTCTTGGAATGCCATCCCTCAAGAATAGTGCTAACCCGATCCTCCAACGTCCTGCAGATAATTTTTCCCCTGTAGGAAGAGGTTAGAGGTATACCCAGGTATGTAGCCGGTAGGCATTGGCTAAGGATACCAATGCGTAAGGTGGAGCTGAACGAGTCCGCATAGTGCATCGGGCGAATGACCTTGCTTTTCCTAGCGTTCATTTGCAGGCCTGAGATCCGGTGAAACTCACAAAGGATATCCTTGATTACCAATAGAGCCTTGGTGGACCCTTTGCTGAACAGAAGGAGATCGTCTGCATATATGAGATGAGTAGGGGCTTTGGACCTACCTTTACCCATGGGTATGTATCTGGCTTCTAGCACCACATTGTCCAGCAGGGAGGTGAGGCATTCCATGCCGATTGTAAAAAGGAGTGGGCTTAGAGGGTCACCTTGCCTCAAGCCCCGCGTGCCACGGAACATCCCAACCGGAGCTCCATTAAGCATTATGGAGAAGGAAGTCGTAGAAATGCAGTTATGTATCCATCCAGTCCATGTCTCATCAAAGCCCATTCCCTCCAGTGATTGGATGATAAAGGAGTGCTCTATCGAGTCAAAAGCCTTTGTGAGGTCAATCTTTAAGCATGCTTTGTTGGCACACCTTTTCCTGTTAAATCCCCATAGGAGTTCCTGAGCAAGCCGGATGCTGTCACCAATTGATCTACCTCTAATAAATGTCGTCTGGTTCAGTGAAATAAGTTGAGGAAGGACAATCGCCAAGCGTATGGCCAGCACTTTAGAGAAAATTTTGTATATGATGTTACAGCACGCAATGGGCCTAAAATCTCCAAGTCTAGAGGAGGTTGCATTTTTTGGGACCAGTGTGAGGAAGGCATGGTTGATTTGTCTAACCATGCTTCCTCCTTTACACAGAAAGTCCATAGCCACGCAAATATCCTTTTTGATTAATTTTCAATGAAGCTTGAAGAATCCAGCGTTGAACCCGTCCGGTCCAGGTGCCTTATCCGAGGCAATAGATCGAAGGGCCTCCCAAATCTCCTTCTCATTAAATGGTCGAGATAACCATTTCCTGGCCTCCTCCGAAAGTGTGTGTTTGGGTGGTGGAGGTGTAGGCCTTATCGGGCGAGGAAGCTCGGGCCCCAGCAGCGCGGAGAAGAAGCTAACCGCCTCATTGGCGATTTCCATAGGCTTGTCGATTGTTGTCCCCTCGACGTCAAACAAGATTGGGATGTTGTTTCTGTTGATGCGTGCTTTGGCCGAAAGATGAAAGAATTTTGAGTTTCTATCTCCGAGTCTAAGCCAATCAATTCGACTCTTTTGTCTCCAAGCAGATTCAATGTCCTCCTGTAGTCTCACAATGAATTCTTTGGTCTCTTTCTCCAAGGCAGCCAACCCCGGGTCCAGGGGTTCCTCGGCAAGGGCCATAGTAATATGGTTGAGGAAGCAAGTGGCGTCCTTCTCATCTTTGAATACATTTCCTTCTGTCGCAGCCCATAATTTGAGGTTCCTTTTTACATTCTTCAATTTTTCGACCACACGAAAGAGGGGGTTCCCCCGAGCCTCAACATTCCAAGCAGACTCCACCGTATGCGCATAGCCCGGCCGTCCTTTCCAATAGCTGAAATATCTGAATGGTTTTGGTCTAGAAATCACTTTGGAGAGCTCCACCGTTAGAAGGTGGTGGTCACTCGAAGGCAAGGCAGAGTAAACACCGCGAGACTGTGGTAACGTGGTAAGCCACGCATTGTTCACCAAAGCACGATCCAATTTGGCAGCGATACGCGAAGGGCCGATGGCAGAGTTTGACCAAGACCATGAGTTGCCGCTAGTGCTGAGTTCAAACAAGGAGCAGTTATTAACACAGTCATTGAAATCCTCCATAGGTCCCCTTTTGGGCAGCGCTCCACCAATCTTTTCGTGATCATAGCGAACAACATTAAAGTCCCCCATAACAAGCCAAGGGGAGTCTATCATTGATGACGTTTGTTCCAGAGGGGACCAAAGTTCCTTGCGTACCGTGGAGGTGTTGTCACCATATACCACCGTGAGAGTAATATTCAGTCCACCTTTGTTCTGGAAATCCAAGGTGATAGCTTGAGAGGAACTGTTTATCGTGGTGCAGCACCAAGCGGTGGTTTTCCATAGGACGTATACCCGCCCCAGCGGAGTTTCATTGTGGGTGAATGCCCAATCATTTGGGATTAGAGCAGCGAACTTCGTCCTTGATTCAGGTCTTATTTTGGTCTCCACCAGACCAATCAGATCTGCCTGATTTGTAACGAGGTCCCTCAATAGTAAGCTCATTTTCCTTGCCTTATTCAGTCCCCGCGTGTTGCATACTGCAACCTTCATTGGGGGATGGTATGCGTTGGGGCCGGCTGCCCCGTGGTTGACTGTTGCGGCCTATGGCATTTCTTTTTCCTATGTGTTGCAGTGTTCCATTGTGGATTGTTGGCCGTTAAGATTTCTGGGAAGGGGATGGAATCATTGGAAATTTCTTCCCCTTTTTCTGAAGTTGCCATCTCTGCATTCAAAGGGTATGTGCTTTGATACTCAGGTATGGGTCTATTCAAGTCCAATCTATGTGAGCATTCCGGGTCTGATGGCCCTTGGTTAAATTTGCGAGGGTTCGCAATCCTTCTATGGAGTAGTATTCTATGCCCATATGGGAGGCCCCCCGGTGCTTTGCCATGATGCCCCGACCTCTTACTCTTATTGAACTGTGGATTTCGGCCATAATGTGGGACTTCCGAGCTTCTGTTGAGAGGTTGGTTGTCCATGGGAGCTAAGGGGATGGATGAGGTACAGAACAGCTGCTGCTCATGTTGAACTTGCGTGGAGAGTAGGGCCTGGGTATTCGGAACCAAAGCTGATTGCTTAGTGCCCTCAAGTTCTGTGGAAGTTTCCAATTGCTCCTCCCGTTGTGCATCTTTCCCTGTACCTTCCTCAGAAGTGTTCCCCATCGATTGTGCAGGGCTGTCACCAACGTAATTTTGAAATGGGCATCCCCTTGTAGAATGGCCAAAGGAAATGCAATGATTACATCTAGGTGGCTGCCATTGAAGTTCCACTCCAATAAGTTGTCTTTTCCCGGAGTAGAACACAAGGGGAACTGCTGACGGTATAGCCTTTGAGGCGTGGATGGAGATACAACTTTCGTTATTTCAACTTCTCAAAGATAACAAAAATAGACGGATCTGATGATAGAAGTCCTGTACTCAGCGCAATGGAGTGGACTTCTTTTAAATAATTTTTGAAATATTTTTAATTAATTAAATAACCATCAACTTTCGTTGTTCGATAATAGTCATCCTTCTGCATCTCTGATGTTGATTTAGAAGGTGTAGCCATTTCCATATCAGCACAAGGGGTGTCGATTTAGAGATAACTGTTGCCACATCGCTCCAAGGTTGCTGGTTTTGATAGAGTTGTCGACTAATATATTCCTCACTTAATTCCTCCCTAACCCTCCTCTTTCTTCTACTTCCTCACCCTCTTGTCTTAAAACCTCTCTATCTTTCTCTCAGCTTCGCTGATATTCCTATTGAAGTATGAATGAGCCGACAATCAACATTCTTTCTTTTCTATAAATGTTTTAGGAACATTTTCATGTGATAAAATATTATAGAGATATTTACACCTATAACCCTGAGTAGTTTCGTAATTACCTCAGAAACCCTCGTTAATCACGAATTACATCTAGAACCTCGAATAATGCTTAACCTTTACATGACATAACCATGTGTGAAGTTCCGTCTTAATACACCGTTAATTATGACGGAAAAAGTTATATATTGACCATTTTGCCCTTTCAAAGACATCATATTTATAACATGATACTATTTATAAATCAAACAAAATGATGCCCCCCATCTCCCCGTAAGCCTAAGGCTTCCGTCCCGTGCGTCCTCGGCAAGCAGCTCCCTCTGTCCCGGCGTGTCCGCCTCCGGCATGCGAGCTCCTGCCCTCCCCCTCCCCGTGCCTCCGTCCCCCAGATCCAGCCCCCTCCCCCGGTTCTTCCTGAAAGCCCCTGCGTCCTTGCGCCCCCGGCAAGCCTGTAGCTCTTACCACTTTCCGGGAAAGATGAAATGGCGAGGGAGGAGGGAACCGTCGACAATCCAACTCTTGCCGAGGTGAACAGCGCCGTATCCATCGTCTCCTCTCCCCGGCCTTTATCTTTGCTTGTTTCTTGGGTTATCGAGTGATATCAAGTGGATATTCCATCTGCCTGTGCTCTCTCTGCATTATTAGTTCTGGAAAATCGAACAGAGGGGGCTCCCAACAACCGTGTCCATGTTGGATGTGATATATAAATCCGGGGGACAGTGATGATATCCACGAATTCGGCAGCGGTTCTTGCGTGGATCCTCGTAAGGAGGGTCTATCCATCAAACAGATATTATGTTGTGCTTAGATCCTTCCAATCATCATATCAGAGCAGCATCTGTGCCTCAGTCTCGCCTCTCATTCTTCCTTTTTAAGAAGCTCCTCCACCTCCATCCAAGGTTTGATCCATATGTGGCTGCTCTTAAACCCTCCGATCCATGATATTCACGTCCTCTTGGTGACAGCTCGAGGTTGGGAGGATTTGCAATGAGGAGGAGGTGTCTGAGCTAGATATCCAAATCACCGATAGAGCACCGCCAACAGGTTACTTCCTTTTCCATACGGCCACCCCGGTTCCTCCTGGACCCCCCTCCCCCATGCGTCCCCGCGCCCCCGGCAAGCCGTCCACCGAGCTCCAACCCCCCCTCCCCCGGTTCCTCCTGGACCCCCCCTCCCTCATGCGTCCCTGCACCCCCGGCAAGCCGCCCCACCGAGGTCCAGCCCCCCCTCCCTCGGTTAGGAGCCTAGCCGCCGATGGAACCCCACGCCCAACTCCTAAAGCTCCGCCACGCCCATCCGCATCCCTACTCGAAACCCCCACCCCCCGCCTACCCCTGCTCGAAGCCCCCATCGGCTCGGTTGAAGCTCCCCTGCCCGCATCTTCTTCTCTCCCCCGAAGTCGAGCTCTCTACCTGGAAGCTGACCTTTTATTTTTTTATTTTTTGTTGATCTCAGCCATTAGATCAATGATTGATTAGATTAACTCGACTATCTTTTTTTTTCGATGGGTAAGGGGTATCATATGTATTTCATTCACAATCGGTTAATTGTACAGGGGTTAAGGCCACTGAAGGCCATACAGAAAGAAAACCAAAAATGTAGTGAAGAACACTGCAGTTACAAATCCAAAAAATAAGAACAATGCAGTGAGGAACAAAAACACTGCAGGTACAAATCCAAAAATAAGAAGAAGAGTCCACTAGCAATTAGTGAGCACCACTGTTCTTCAGGGAGAGTGATGTGTTGACGTTGGCGACAATAGAAGCAGCAATTGTGGATGTAGTCGAAGAATGCATCGTGGCCCATCTAAGATTTCTCTCCCTCCAAATTTCCCACACGGCAGAGGAAAGAACAACACTCCAGAGACGCTTTTTGCTGCCGAGTTGAGCAGTGCAAATCCAATCAATAATGTGCAATCGATAGGGAAGGGGGGCGCGGGAGGCCCATGTCTACCAGCACCAAGCTCCAGATCTCCTGAACGAAGCAGCAGTTGAAGAAGAGGTGATCTCGATTGTCAAAAGATGATCCACACAGGTAACAATGGCCCAAGGTAGCAAGGCCAAATCGCTGAAGTCTGTCAAGAGTAGGGAGCCTGTTAGTGACCGCACGATAAAGGGTACAAGCATGCTTAGGGACAGAATCCTTGCACCACACCACCGAAGCCCAGGGTACCTCCGACTCCCGGTGCCTCACAACATCAATCGCCTGAGAGAAGGAGAAGCCCTTGGGGGCCCGAGTCCAGATGTGATGGCCATTCGAGAAGGAGATGAAGCTTTGGTAAGAGGCTCTACCACGCAGAATGGTCTTCCAAAGAATAGAGTCGCCAGCCTTGGGCGTGGCCTCCCAAAAGGAGCAGGCATGCAAGTATCTTTTCCTAAGAAAATCAGCCCAGAGGGAGCGCTTGGAGGTAAGAATGGCCCACCCCCAGGACACAACCATTGCATCACGAATCATAGCCAGGGAACGAAGCCCCAGGCCTCCTTCCTCCTTAGGGAGGCAAACCGTTTGCCAACTAGTGTAGTGCGTGCCGAAACCCCAGAGGAAATTTGCACATAATTTGTCCACCCTACACACAGTGCCACAGGGGATGTAGCAGCCCCCAGCCCAGTATAAAAGAATACCCGCAATAACAGTCTTCAGAAGGAGCAACCTTCCGGCCATAGATAAGGAGGAGGTTTTCCATCCACTAAGAGCAGCACGCACCCGATCTTCCAAGGCCTGAGCGTGGGAGCCTCTCCCAAGGGAGGAAACAAGCGGGAGCCCAAGATAGGTAGAGGGGAGGGTGAGAAACTTAATGATCTAACCCTGAAGATGACAGTGTAAAAGTGATCTTTATCTTCAGGATGATCATGAGTCTTCCAGTATGTAGGATGTGCAGGTATTAGGAATACCTGAAGGGTGATTTGATCATATACGATTGTATAACCATGACGCTTCCATTCCGAGGGAGTGATGAAACAGGTTTGGATTTTAGTGACTCCTCTCATTAGAGAAGTGACCTAATCTTAGTCCATGAACTGGACATTGATCTGAATGAGATTCAGATTCAATGAGAAGATTAAGTCTACGGTCTTGATTTGATCAAGCATCAGTGGGAGGTCCATAGGATCTGGATTTGAGATACGATCTCAACGTCCAAGTCACTATACGTGGAACAATACAATCGCCCTGTCCTTATCTCCAAGTATCTGAGGAGAAATAGCATTGTTCTTAAATGGTTTAAGAACAATTCCATAAGATCTAAGCAAAGAGAAGTTGATAATTAAAAGTGTTTTAATTATCATGATGTATGAGAAATTATCCAATATGATTAAATGTGATTTAATAAGTTTGGATAAGAATAATGTGGATAGAGATATCCAATTATTCATAATATATTATAAATGTGATTTATAATGTATTAGAGAGAGTTAATTATAATTTATATGTGTTGATTAATTATGATGTGTATTGGATACACATTGTGTAATTAATTAACAATATGAATTACATGTTGTTTTGGGTTGTGAATATGATTCACAATTTTTCCATGGCAAGATTGCAATATTCTCAAAGATAATTGTGAATTATTTTTGAGAAATAAAACCCAAATAATTTTGTTGCAAATAAATAAGAGAGATTACATGGAGATATGCAATCTCATGGAGATTGCAGTCTCCATGCAATCCATGGACGGCACACCACTCCTAATTGGAGTGGGTGTGCGCCTACATGGAAGGCACATGGAGATGAAATCTCCATGTGTCTTCTCTCCTTATTTGTTGGGTTGTTTTAGGAATGAATTATATTTGATTTTATCAAATATATTTTGACCTAAAATTGTTGCTTTTGACAACAACAATCTTAGTCATTGGATGAACATAAATCAATCTCATCCATTGATTCTATGTGTCCCATGGATTGAGATCCATGGATCCCAAAACCCTATAAATAGAGAGGCATACTTGGCTCTCTCTTTACACATGCTATTGTAGCACAAACTCTCTCTCTTTCTCATATACACGACAGCCCTTCTCTCCCTCTCTTCTTGGTGGCCGTTCACCTTGGTGGAGAGAAACGTCGACGCCCGTGCCATCGTGCTGCCGCTTCGACTCTCTGCGGTTCTTTGTCTTCTTGGAGTGCTTCACTCACGAAGGAGACGTTTGATCTCGTGCGACGAGATCAGGAGCAACCACGCTTGGATCAACTTGGATTGCGAGGACACCGCGACTCATCTCCGCGCTCGCAAGCCGTTACTCCGACGATCGGACTTGAGACAGGAGGTCTCTTTTCATAGAGACTCGATCAACCACGCTTCAAGAGGTATTGCATTATACTTGATGTGGTTATAGATGAAACGATTTGAGAATGGTTCTCGGATCATGTGGTTTCATCGGTTTAAAAATTTTAAAATTCCGCTGCTCCGAACAACTAGTACGACTAGTCGTTCTTCGTCGTATTCGATACGACGATCACGCTTCCGTGATGCGCTTGAGGATTTCCCCATATCCTTCAAGTGGTATCAGAGCCAGGTCGACGGTTTCGAATATGATTCGAAAAACCGAGGACGACTTGGGTTCGTTTATGTCGCGAAAGTTTTCATCGCATTTGATTTCGCAGATCTGTTTAGTAAATAAATTCGGTACTGTTTAAATTGTTTAAACACGAATTTAATACTTGGATCTTGTTCCCCATTAAATAAGGAAACCATAGGAACTGAGTTTGCGTAAATCGGATTTCGTATGCTCTAATTATGGTTGTTTTAATGGACATGTATGCACTGTTGCGGGAACAATAGATTTTAACATGATTAAAGAGTTAATTACTGTTATCATCTGCCTCGAAATGCGTGCAAATTCACTTAGGTTCTGTTGTAAATCAAGTTAGCAATCTATGAAAATTGAGTTTGCTTAATTTGGATTTAAATTGATTGAGATATGCCAATTTTAGTGAATAGGGGTCATTACTGAAATTGCATTCCTAATCTAGAACCAAGTGATTGTCAATTAGTGAAATTAATTGTTAATTTCGTGAAATAATCTTGAATAATATTTGTGAAATATTGAGACATGATTATTTGCCTAATTGACATGGCCCCAACCAATTAATTAATTAAGATGTGATCTAAATCATAAATTGGAAACAACAATCTTCAAACTTGATGCTTGAATAGGATTTGGGAATTTGTCTAGCAAATTTCCTTATAATCAAAAATGTTTTGATTATTACTATATGGTACAATTTCGGTTGAAAAACCGATGATCATCTCAAGTACAAATTAATCAATTTGGCATTATCCTTTCCCGAGGCGGATATGGTGCCTAGTCGGAGAGCATTGGGGTTGCGGGTTGCAACGTATGTGGTCCGTCCCACTCTCGTCGGTACTAGCCATGACAGCGGGTAGGGCCGGGATAATGTCCGAGGGATTAAGATGTATTTTTCTAATTATTAAAATTCGAATTAATACGTATTTTGAGATATTACCATATATGTATTCAAGTAAAATAATCAAGTTTGATTGATTGAATTGGATTGATAATTAATTTAATATGATTAAATTGATTATGTCCAATTGAAATACTCTAATATGATTAGAGTTATTAATTCCCTTGGAAGAATTAATTATGTGAATGTGATTCATAATAATTAATTAAAATTTGAATATGATATGGAGGATCACATAAGTGACATCCATGGTCTCCCGTCAAGGCGAAGAGTTCCGTCGCCAGACATCGTATGAAGGAGACGTCTGTACGAAGTGACAGCTCCTGCATACGATCCGTTTGGATCGGGCTCGTCGCTTCTCGAAAGAGTAAGGACGTATGCGTAGTGACCCCAATATCGGGTCCTCATATTATTGGGGCGATATTGGATTGCGCATAGCGAGTTGTATTCCTGTTGACGGTTGGTTCAATTAATAACGGGTCAACATCGCCTTAGGGGTGGTGGGCCCGGGTATTAAAGACCGAATTGGGAAATGCAAGTTGGACTTGCAATGCGGAATGTGTTCCCGCTTCTCTTTATTGGAGTCATAGGTTCTCATATTATTGGGATATGACAAAGATAAGGAGGAGATCCCAGTTCTTACTTGAGATATATTGGTAAGTATATCTCTTACTTTGAAAGTGAATGAGGGAATAAACTTTCGAGGTTGACATAGCAAGAACAATTTGATTTAAAATGCCTTAATCAAATATTATAAATTTGAATATATAATTTTTATATTCTAATATAGTGCATTCTTAATTTCAGAAAATGAAGTCTTTGAACCCACTTAGTAGGCTTCTTGAGGTCAACCAATTGACCGGCCCAAATTATTCGGATTGGATCCGAAATTTGGAGCTTGTTCTCTCTGCTGAGCGCATAAGTTATGTGCTATCCGAGGACAAGCATGAGAACCCTAAGTCCAAGGAAGAAAAAGCATTTAATGACAAGTATGATGAAGATCATGTCTTGGCTAGGTGCTATATCCTAGGTTCTCTCTCCAATGTGCTGCAGAAGCAACATGTGGAGATGAATACCTGTCAGGAAATAATGCAGAATCTTAAGGATATGTTTGGTGACATTAACCGCACTCAGCGGTACAATGTTATGAAAGACCTCATTCGTTGTAGAATGCAGGAAGGGACTTCGGTCCGTGAACATGTACTCAAAATGTTTGGGTACCTGTCGGAGCTGGAGACTCTTGGGGCATCGATGGATGCAGACATGCAAGCTGATTTCATTCTGCTGTCATTGCCCAAGTCTTTTAATAACTTTGTAGTGTCATTCCACATGAACAAGTTGGAATTGACAAGTTCTGCTCTCCTTGCTGCATTGAAGTCCGCAGAGGACGTAATGAAGAAGGATGGTCTCAGTGGCAGTGCAATGGTTGCACAGGTCAAAGGGAAGCGCGGTCGGAAGCATGGTTCTCGGAAGGGCCCGGCCCAGAAGAGAAAGAAGAAGGGACAAAGTGTTGCCTCTTCTTCCAATGCATCCACTCTCATGGCGTCGAAGAAAACCGACGTCTGTCACCACTGCAAGAAGCCGGGGCACTGGAAGCGTAACTGCCCAGATTACCTGAAGTCCTCAGACAAAGGTAAAGCTCCAGCAGGTATAAAATCTACTTTCATCATTGAAACTAGCTTTCTCGTCGGACGAGAAGGAAGTTGGGTTGTAGATTCTGGTGCTTCTGTTCATGTATGCAATTTGTTGCATTTGTTTCAGGAAACTAGAAGTCTTGAGGAAGGGGAGATAGTCATCCAGATGGGATCTGATGCAAGTGTTGCAGCAGTCGCCGTCGGGACATGCAGACTATCATTATCTAGTGGAAGAGTCCTAGTACTTAAAGAGTGTCTTTATGTACCTGAAGTTAGAAGGAATCTGATATCTGTATCTAAGCTAGTTAGAAGTGGATATTCGTTCCTGTTCTGTAATAAATTAGTCATAAATCATTATGATAAATATATTGCAGAAGGTGTTTTAACTTCTAGAGGACTCTATGAATTGTGCATTAATGAGAATGTCATGAATGTTATAACCACTAATAAAAACCCTAAGAGATCCAGGGAGAATAAAAATCATTCAAATATGATTTGGCATCAAAGGCTTGGTCATTTGTCTGTTGATAGGATCAACAGATTGATAAAGGATGGACCTTTAGATTTCCTACAGGTCCAATCTTTGCCTACCTGCGAACATTGCATTCGAGGTAAAATGACTAGGATGCCTTTCCGTAGCAAGGTTACAAGATGCGAAGGTATTATTGACCTAATACATACCGATGTATGTGGTCCCTTCAGTACCGCGACTCGAAATGGATACCGATATTATTTGACGTTTATCGATGACCATTCGCGATACGGGTTTATCTTCATATTACGTCACAAGTCTGAAACCTTTGAAAAGTTCAAAGAATTCAAGGCTTTGGTTGAGAACCAAACCGATAGGAAGATTAAACGAATTCGATCTGATCGAGGTGGCGAGTACCTATCAGATGAATTCAAGGAATACCTTAAGGAGAATGGAATTGTTTCAAATCTCACTCCTCCTGGAACTCCCCAACTTAATGGTGTTGCTGAAAGACGCAACAGGACCATCATGGACATGGTCCGTTCAATGATGAGCAAAGCACATTTACCTCTTAGTTTCTGGGGATATGCAGTAGAGACTGCAATATATATCCTGAATAAGATTCCTAGCAAATCTGTACCTAAGACTCCTCATGAGCTATGGTATGGAACCAAACCTAGTGTCAATCACTTAAGGGTTTGGGGTTGCTTGGTCCATGCGAAGAACGTGGACGCAAGTAAGCTGGAATCTCGCACTCGTGAGTGTTACTTCATTGGGTATGTTAAAGATGGTATTGGATACCAGCTTTATGACCCTGAGACCCAAAAGGTTTTTGTCTCTAGAGATGTAAAGTTTCTGGAGGATGATTTCCTTAAAGGTCAAGATAAAAGTGAAGTAGAGGAGCTCATTGAATCCCAAGAGGATTCTGAGCTCCCCAGACCAGAAACTGAAGAAGTAAATAAAGATGAAACACCCATACCTCTTCGAAGGAGTTCGGGGATGGTTGCACCACCTGAAAGGTATGGATTCCATGTGTCAGGTGAAACTGACATTGATCCTACTTCATTTGATGAAGCACTCGCGGATCAAGACATGGATAGATGGATGCTAGCAATGAAGTCAGAAATTGACTCCATGCATAAGAATGGTGTATGGACCCTAGAGGATCCACCTAAAGGGGTAAAACCCATTGGGTGTAAATGGATCTTCAAGAGAAAAAGGGGACCTGATGGGAAAGTAGAGACTTTCAAGGCACGGCTCGTAGCCAAGGGCTACACACAGAGAGAAGGCATCGACTACGATGAGACATTCTCTCCTGTGGCTATGCTTAAATCCATCCGGACATTGCTAGCTATAGCTGCATATCTTGACTACGACATCTGGCAGATGGACGTCAAGACGGCTTTCCTCAATGGATACCTCGAGGAGGATATCTACATGGAGCAGCCCCAAGTCTTCATGACTGAGGATGGTAAAGTATGCAAGCTGAAGAAATCCATCTATGGGCTCAAGCAAGCTTCTCGTAGTTGGAACATTAGATTTGACGAAACCATAAAGAGTTATGATTTTGTGCAAAATCCTGATGAACCTTGTGTGTACAAGAAGCTTAGTGGGAGCGCCGTTGTGTTCATCGTGCTTTATGTAGATGACATCCTTATCATTGGGAATGATACAGGGATGATGACCAGCGTAAAGATTTGGCTGTCCCATACCTTTGAGATGAAAGATCTTGGAGAAGCCTCTTACATCTTAGGCCTGAAGCTGTTCAGAAACCGAGAAAAGAGGATTTTGGGATTGTCACAACATGGATACATTAAGAAGATTCTTGAACGATTCCGTATGGATAGTTCTAAGAAAGGATTCCTACCCTTAAGACATGGTATCCACCTGTCTAAAGGAATGGCTCCTCAAACTGTTGAGGAAAAGAAGGCCATGGCTGGATGTCCTTATGCATCAGCCGTAGGAAGCTTAATGTATGCCATGATGTGCACTAGGCCAGATATCTGCCATGCAGTGGGAGTGGTAAGTCGTTACCAATCCTGCTATGGAGAACAACACTGGAATGCAGTAAAGAACATATTCAAATATCTAAGACGGACGCAAGATTACATCTTGGTCTATGGAGATGGTGATCTCCAAGTCTTGGGATATACAGATTCTGACTTCCAATCGGATGTAGATGATCGAAAGTCGACATCGGGGTTCGTGTTCTTGTTGAATGGTGGTGCTGTGAGCTGGAGAAGCAAGAAGCAGGACACTACTGCAGATTCAACAACAGAAGCCGAATACATTGCCGCATCAGATGCTGCAAAGGAGGCGGTGTGGTTGCGCAAGTTCGTGCTGGAGCTTGACGTAGTTTCCTCTGATACTCCCATCCCGTTACTCTGTGATAACACGGGAGCCATTGCCCAGGCAAAGGAACCCAGATGGCATCAAAAGAGCAAGCACATGGAAAGGAAATACCACATCATTCGGGAGATACAAAAGCGTGGTGACATCATCATCACCAAGGTGGCCTCTGCCGACAACGTTGCTGATCCTCTTACCAAACCTCTGACACAGAAGGTTTTTGACCAGCATGTAATGAGTATGGGTTTAAAGATTGTACCTGAATGGTTCTGAGGGCTAGTGGGAGATTGTTAGCAATGTGAGCCCCGGGCGAACCATTTCTACAATAAATGTTATTGTAATGAATAAATTATCAATAAAAGTTATTGTTTATTTTTCACTCCCCTTCTGAGATTAATGAATGAATGCACTATAGGGTCCCTCTGTACAATAAGGGTTATGTACCATGGCCAACTTGATGATCATACAGCTGTTGATTCATTGGATGGATCATAGAGGCTGATGCTTGGATGAATATCTAAGGAGTTAGATAGAGGACTCATCAAGCATCATCAAATGATCATTAAGTGATGATCTCCAGTCTGAGTGGGAGATGGCAATCCTATCTCATATGACTGATATCTGACTGATCTCTTGATGCAGGTCCTCTGCATGGGAATAATGATTCAGAGGTGTCAGGTTAGTTAAGTCAATGGGTTGACTTGACGAGATCGAGATAACCAAAGACCTACGTTAAATACTGTCACAACATAGGCATGCATCCTCTGACTAGAGACAGATGTATTGCTGTATGTCTGAGTATGTACATTTGGCAGACCAATAGGTTGATGACCTAATCAAGGTCTATATACCGGCGAGCTGGTGTGCATGTAAGGACATATGAGTAATATGATCTCTCAAAGGGATCATACAGGTTCACTTGTGAACCGGGAGACACGAGCTCACTCATGAGGTATTGGGACTGAACAAATTCCATGCATGGTCGTCGTGCTTTGGAAGCATGACATGAATTTGAAGGTAAGATATATGCTTTGTGAAAGCATATGATCTATACCAAATCCCGATGACCAAGATTGAGAAACTTAATGATCTAACCCTGAAGATGACAGTGTAAAAGTGATCTTTATCTTCAGGATGATCATGAGTCTTCCAGTATGTAGGATGTGCAGGTATTAGGAATACCTGAAGGGTGATTTGATCATATACGATTGTATAACCATGACGCTTCCATTCCGAGGGAGTGATGAAACAGGTTTGGATTTTAGTGACTCCTCTCATTAGAGAAGTGACCTAATCTTAGTCCATGAACTGGACATTGATCTGAATGAGATTCAGATTCAATGAGAAGATTAAGTCTACGGTCTTGATTTGATCAAGCATCAGTGGGAGGTCCATAGGATCTGGATTTGAGATACGATCTCAACGTCCAAGTCACTATACGTGGAACAATACAATCGCCCTGTCCTTATCTCCAAGTATCTGAGGAGAAATAGCATTGTTCTTAAATGGTTTGAGAACAATTCCATAAGATCTAAGCAAAGAGAAGTTGATAATTAAAAGTGTTTTAATTATCATGATGTATGAGAAATTATCCAATATGATTAAATGTGATTTAATAAGTTTGGATAAGAATAATGTGGATAGAGATATCCAATTATTCATAATATATTATAAATGTGATTTATAATGTATTAGAGAGAGTTAATTATAATTTATATGTGTTGATTAATTATGATGTGTATTGGATACACATTGTGTAATTAATTAACAATATGAATTACATGTTGTTTTGGGTTGTGAATATGATTCACAATTTTTCCATGGCAAGATTGCAATATTCTCAAAGATAATTGTGAATTATTTTTGAGAAATAAAACTCAAATAATTTTGTTGCAAATAAATAAGAGAGATTACATGGAGATATGCAATCTCATGGAGATTGCAATCTCCATGCAATCCATGGACGGCACACCACTCCTAATTGGAGTGGGTGTGCGCCTACATGGAAGGCACATGGAGATGAAATCTCCATGTGTCTTCTCTCCTTATTTGTTGGGTTATTTTAGGAATGAATTATATTTGATTTTATCAAATATATTTTGACCTAAAATTGTTGCTTTTGACAACAACAATCTTAGCCATTGGATGAACATAAATCAATCTCATCCATTGATTCTATGTGTCCCATGGATTGAGATCCATGGATCCCAAAACCCTATAAATAGAGAGGCATACTTGGCTCTCTCTTTACACATGCTATTGTAGCACAAACTCTCTCTCTCTCTTTCTCATATACACGACAGCCCTTCTCTCCCTCTCTTCTTGGTGGCCGTCCACCTTGGTGGAGAGAAACGTCGACGCCCGCGCCATCGTGCTGCCGCTTCGACTCTCTGCGGTTCTTTGTCTTCTTGGAGTGCTTCACTCACGAAGGAGACGTTTGATCTCGTACGACGAGATCAGGAGCAACCGCGCTTGGATCAACTTGGATTGCGAGGACACCGCGACTCATCTCCGCGCTCGCAAGCCGTTACTCCGACGATCGGACTTGAGACAGGAGGTCTCTTTTCGTAGAGACTCGATCAACCACGCTTCAAGAGGTATTGCATTATACTTGATGTGGTTATAGATGAAACGATTTGAGAATGGTTCTCGGATCATGTGGTTTCATCGGTTTAAAAATTTTAAAATTCCGCTGCTCCGAACAACTAGTACGACTAGTCGTTCTTCGTCGTATTCGATACGACGATCACGCTTCCGTGATGCGCTTGAGGATTTCCCCATATCCTTCAGAGGGAACTGCGCAGGATCCCCAAACGCAAAGTAACAACAAAATCAGACGGGGCATCCTTAGGCCTAAGAAGCTTGCACTTGCGTGGGTTCAAGCGAAGGCCAGAGATGGAGCCAAACTCATCAAGAATCCTCTTGACCTCCAGCAGAGAGGAAGAGGAATCATTAGTGAAAAACAGGAGATCATCAGCATAAATTAAGTGAGTAGGAGCGGCTCCCCGGCCCCGATCCAAAGTCCTAAGCCGGCCATTGGCAACAGCGAAGTCCACCAGAGTGGTAAGCGATTCCATCCCAATCACAAAGAGCAAAGGGCTTAGGGGGTCCCCCTGCCTAAGACCCCTGGTACCCTTAAAAAAGCCGACGGAGGAGCCATTTAGAAGGATTGAGTAGGATACCGATGTAATGCAGTTGGCAATCCAAGAAATCCAAACCGGGTCAAAACCCAATAGGCGGAGAGACGACGGGATGAAGGAGTGCTCGATAGAGTTGAAAGCCTTAGAGAGGTCGACCTTGAGACACGCACGCTTGAAGCAAGCCTTACGGTCAAAAGAGGCAACCAATTCTTGCGCCAGCCTAGAGGAATCACCAATGATGCGCCCCTTGACGAAAGACGATTGGTTATTAGAAATCAGTTGAGGAAGAACCACGACCAATCTGGAAGCCAAGATCTTAGCAAAGAGCTTGTAGATGACATTGCAGCAAGCTATAGGCCTGAAGTCTCCCACCGCAGTAGCGGAATCACCCTTAGGCACAAGTGTGAGTAAGGTGTGGTTGGCCTCTCTGACCATACTTCCCCCCTTGAAAAGAAACTCCATTGCATCGACAATGTCATTCTTGACGAGTGACCAATGCCTCTTGAAGAAGCCAGCATTAAACCCGTCCGGCCCCGGAGCTTTTGTGGACGTTATGTCACGGAGGGCATGGAAAATCTCATCCTCATCAAGTGGCCGAATAAGCCAGCGCCGAGCTTCAGGGGAGAGTCTCCAGTGCGGGGTAGGGGGCTCAGGACCGATAGGACGAGGAAGCTCTGGTGAGAGAAGATTCTCAAAGAAATTGGAAGCCGCAGCAGTAACTTCCTCACATTTATCAATAAGGCAGCCATTCTGGTCAATGAGAGATGGTATATAGTTCCTTGCATAACGGGCCTTAGTTGAGAGATGGAAAAATTTTGTGTTTTTGTCCCCCAATAGCAGCCAATCCACCCTGCTTTTTTGGCGCCAGGCCGACTCAAGATCAGCGTCGAGCTTCACCAGGGATGCCTTAGCATCCGCTTCCAACTGGGCTAAATGGGAGTCCAAAGGATCCACACTGAGGGCCTCATTGATACACTTAAGGGCAGCCTCCGCCGCCTTGACCTCTGAGAACACATTCGCTTCACGGAGAGCCCACGCGCTGAGCGCCTTCTTAACAGCTTTTAACTTCTGAATGGTCTCCGGTAGAGAGGGTTGCCAGCGACACGAGCAGACCAAGCATCCGAAACCAATTCGGAGTAGCCGGGCCGTGATGCCCGGATAGAGAGAATGGAGCACGCGTGGACTACGAGACAGCGAGGCGGATAGAGAGAATCTGATGGTCAGTGAAGGAGGTTGGAGAGTAAGTCAGCTTCGAGTAAGGGAATAAGGAGATCCAAGCTTCATTAGCCAAGGCTCTATCGAGCCGTGAAGCAATTCTGGCAGGGCCTACCGAGGAGTTCGTCCATGACCATCGATTCCCAGAGGAGGGGAGCTCCATTAAATTACAGGCTTCGATACAAGCATTAAAGTCAGCCATAGCTCCGCGAGAAGGTGGCAAGCCACCACTTTTCTCATGAAGAAATCTGACCACATTAAAATCCCCAAGTAGTAACTAGGGGGTTTGGTCAGGGACTTGGGTACGAGAGAGGGCCTCCCACAGACTTCCTCTCGCAAGCACGCTATTATCCCCATACACCACGGTGGCGATCAGGTTGAGGCCACCGTTATTAGAACAGTTCATAGTGATAGCCTGAGCAGAGATCTCCATTGGTGAACATGACCAAACGGAGGCCTTCCACAGAATGTAAATCCACCCAAGCTCAGTTTCGTTATGGAGGAAATTCCAGCCCTTAGGAATCAGAGAGGCAAATTTTTGGCGATTTGCAGGCCGAATTTTGGTCTCAAGGAGGCCAATGAAATCAACAGCAAAATTCCCTTTTTCGGACGTAAGAGTCTTTAGTACCTTTCTTTGCTTGCCGGGCTTGTTGATGCCCCTCACGTTGAGTACCACGAATGACATCAAGAGAGCAAAGGTTGGCCTGCACGGCCAGGTTGTCTGGAGGAGGCACCCGAGGGCTTCTTCTTCCTTCGTGAGGCCACGGTCCACGAAGGATTGGGTTCCACCAATAGTTGGGGATGATCAGAGACAGAGGCATTGTCTTTTGAGTGGAGCTCCTCGCCGCCAGGCCCACCTCTTGCCGGCTCCTCGCCGCCAGGCAAGTTAAGGTCAAGGCCCACCTCTTGCCGGCTAGCAGGTTTCCTAGCCGGAGCAGGAGGCCGGTGTAAGAGAGCCCTAGATCCAAAAGGGAAGGCGACGAAGGGCTTTATAGAATTCTTCTTTGAAGCACGGTGCAGAGAGGATCCACCAGATGGAGTAGGGTGCTGAGCCAAGTCGCAACCGGCAAGGGCATCTGGAAAGCACCCGGGGAATGTGGGGGCCCCCATAGCCGAAAGGCCGGCACCAGATTCCGAAGGCGACCTGAGGGCTACTGCAGGCAGTTCCGGGTAGGCAAGGATGCTGAGGAGGCCCTCCGGGCGACCCAAGGAAGGGGAGAGGCTGTGTCCCTAGGAGGAAGGGAGTTGGAGGAAGGGGACGGGAAGGAAGGGGCGTCAGGTGACTGAGCATCCTTCGTTGGGGAGGGGACGGGCAGAGAGGAGTCAGCAATAGGGGGGAGGGGACATGCCCGACCTCGGTCGGA
>JAZKJV010010826.1:0-75504 GCA_037367405.1 Ottelia alismoides
TCGAGGCAATTCCCCGCCGTTGCCCCTACCCAGTGCGTTGCGGGCAGCACGCGCCGCAGCCGCTTGCACGCCCGGGCACCGGCGTTCCTTTCAGGCAGGCATGTGACAAAGCCTTCAGCGCAGCAGTAGCGTGCATGCACACCATTCATGCGCACCCTTAGACAGCCGTACGGCAGGGCCGCCGGCATGGCGCTGCCCCTGAAAACGCGCTGCACCACCGGCATATATCCCTACCCAGTGCCTTGCGGGCAGCACGCGCACCTACCTGCCGCACGCTTGGCCACAGGCGTTTCGTAAACGTGCATTCAGGCAGGCATGCGACAGTGTCCCCGGCGCAGCACGAGTGTGTGCGCACACCCTTCATTAATGCGCGCCCTCAGACAGCCGTACGGCAGGGTCGCCAGCACAACACGTGGTGTTCCCCGCCACCAGGTCTCGTTCATGCTTTCCTATGCCCCGTTATACTTGCCGCATACATACAAGAACCCGGGTCAGCTGTTCGCACAGGTCCAGGTACCGTTGGCCTTGCACTTCTATTGTACCTCTGCAGGTTCTGTCGCCAACGTACCCGCGGACCTTGATCGCGTGGCAGACATGCTGCCGCTACACTTCAGCGAATCGGAAACGCTGCTAGTGGGCCTGAAGCGGCGTCTAGGTGCCGCCAAGCCGTACCTGGCGGAGCACATCCGACCTCATGCTGTGTATGCAGCCTTGCAACGCCTCCTCTCCACGCCACTTTACAACGGCGTCATAGCCCGGTCACCGGAAGAGTGGCTTCATGCAAATCGTGACCTGTTCATGGACGGTGTGTATTGCTCATTGCTGGCAAATGCACTCCATTTCTGCGCCCGTACAACCCTTCCATCACGTCTTGCATTTCCCATTCGCACACAACGTCCCCACACAAGCCATGATGCGTGAGACAATAGCCGTCGTTGCAGCTCTGCTGACCCTATGACGTTCGGGCAACCGAGATGTAACCTCGAAGTGCGGACGCTTTGGTCCTGGCACATGCTCTTGTTCTAATTGCTGCCGTTGTCCCCCTGCTGCTTTCGCTGATCCTCCGCTGCAATGCAGAGCCCGACCTTGACGCCTGCATGGCCGAGGCTGAGTTTGTGTGCCAAGCTGCGGACCTTGACGCTGCCATGTGCGCCGCGGCCACCATCAATGACCGGCAGCGCAACTGGCTGCGGCAGGAGCTGGAGAAGCTGCCGGTGGAAGAGTTTGTGCAGTGGTGCGCGGATGCGGCTGCAGGTGTCGAGTGGTCGGCACTGTACGCTGCTCGCCACAGTGCCACTGGTTTTCCCGCGACCCCGCTGGAGGATTCCAACCCTGTGTACGCATCCCCCGGCCAATGGCGCCTCACAGATACGTTGGACCAAGAGTATACTGCAGGTACAGACTCACGATGCACGATGCACGATGGTTCACTGCAAGCGACATCGTTTTGGGCCAGGTTTCTTTGCAGACACCACAACACCAACAATGCAACCACGAGTCAGGTCTTTGTGTGCCGGAAGAAGCAAAGCTTTGCTCGCCTCAGGGCCTTTATACTCCAGGCCCAGCAGGCTACAGCCGTGCAGGAGTCATTGCTGCACTGCCTCTCCGTTACCCTAAAACTTTGTGCGCCGCGGTTCCTGCACGTTTGATTCTTATGTTTGCTGCAGATGCCGAGGCTCCACCACCCGTTGAAGACCCTGAGCCGCACCTTGACACCATAGACACGATGCTGGAGCCCCTCAGTAACAGTGCTACCGAGCGCCACAAGGTCTACAGCCTTGCCCCTGGAGAAGGAGCTTCACCGCTGGGCTTGGTGGCCGACACCCATGCGGAGGAGATGGCGTTCCCCTCCATTTTCTGTGGGTACCCGCGTCCTACCGACCGCGAAGTTCCGTTGAGCTACGCCGACATCGTCAACAGCGAGCTGCTGCGCGCGGACCGCCGATGCGCTACCAACGTCACAAACCTCTTCTTCAAAGTCAAGAAACAGCAGACCATACAGGTACGACGGTCATGTACTTTTCGCGTGCAACAATGCTCATTCACTGTACAGTACACCGCAATATTTAATGACCCCGGGAGTGGTTTACTGCACAAATTACCTTGTCACTTGCTGACCTGTTTTGTCAGCTCTTCATCAGGTGCTGTGACATGCGGCGATGACACAACTGCCACGTCAGCCCAGGACACCGTTTCGTGCTGCCACACGCTTTCTGCACACCAGCAAAGTCACCCTACTGCTGCCTCATGTCTCATCCCTGCGCAGGTCATCGGCAGCGCGCAGATCCGTATGCGGAAAGCCCGTGTAGGTGGAGCGCGCTTAACAGCGCAGCAGGTATGTCGACTTCAAAGCTTCGTCTTGCGCTAGGCCGTACCTCCTGCTGCAAATTCAACAACTGTCCTGACGAACCGCAGTACCAGCGAGCCGCTGCCATACGCACCGGCAGACCGACTTGAACGCTGAATGCCTGCTAACCTTTGCCCAGAACCCTGTTTATGTGTACCGTGCCGGAATACCAGCGCGCCGCCGCTCGGCACACAGGCCGCAGCATAGAGCACTGAACGGCTGGTGGCCGTTACTGACATTCATGTTTCGTGTCGATTAGGCACATGGCCTGAGCAACACGCTGGCGGCCAGGCTTATATGCATTTTGGCCTCAGTGCACATGCCGCCCTGCAGGACAACCTTAGCACTGTGATTATTGCCACCGTGGTGACTATGTCACAACACATACAGGTCGCTGCTTTAGGACTTGTTCAATTCCTGCCCGTCGCTGCAGCACTCACTCATTGGCCTTACTTGCCTCCAACATTCAGGTGTGCGATCCATCCTTGCTGGAGACGCTGATCGACGCTGATGCTGCGTACCGCGACTTCAAGCAGCTGCGTACGTCGCCAGACTATTGGGACGCCGCCAAGAAGGACGTGTTTGCTTTGATCCGCCAACTTGGACAGCCGTCCTTTTTCCTCACCATTTCCGCAGCCGACACACGCTGGCCGGATCTACTACGCTGCCTCTATAAAACGCAGCACGGCACCGACCTCACGGACGACCAGATTGCTGCCCTCACTTGGCAGCAACGCACTGGTCTGGTGCGCGCGGACCCCATCACTACAGCTCGGTACTTTAAGTACCGCGCCGACACCTTTCGCACATGTTCCTGCACATGTTCGTTCGTACATCGTGCCCTGCGGTCTCTGTGGCGCTCTGGACTACCTCCGAATTGCCTTTCTTGCGGTGTTTCACGTCCGTTCCTGGTCGCCGGCTATGGCAACGTCCTGCTCCATTATAATCTTGTGTCGGGCTACGATGGCATGCGGCGCTCACATGACTATAATGGGCGGCGTGCAAACATCAACTTTTAATAACAGCGGCACACTTCCTCCATGCCGTGGGTTGGGTGGCTTGATGCCCGTTCCTGGTAACCGGCGGTGGCAACTTCCTTCCTCAGTATACTCTGGTCTCAGGCTCGGCGGTGCATTACAGAGTGTGTGCCACTCGCTACCTGTGACTCCCCACACCATAGACGTGTAATTGCATCAGCCTTATGCACACCGCACGCCATACTGCAACGACACGGGGCAATACATAATGCATTACTTGACTTGCGCTAAGACTTCGCATTCCCACCACACCATCCACTTCATTATTCCTTGCTGCAACACCAAACCCTGAAGGCGGGCCACCAAACCCGCTAGGGTTTGACTTCGATGTCCATCGGCGCCTTGTTGTACAACAGTACTGTATTGGATTGCAGCCAGCGCTCCGGGGTTTGGCTCTTGATCCACATGACGGCCATCATTGTGTGTACGGCCCGCAGGATGGGGTCCGGGAGACATCGTAGGAGCTCATTCGGTACGCCATCGGGTCCTGGACTCTTGTTATTGGCTAGGTGCTGGATGCATGTGTGGAATGCGGTCGGGCTGGCGATAAGGGGTAGGAGGTTCGCCTGTTGTTCGCCTGCGCTACCATCCTGCCGTTCGCTACCGGTCCGCATGCAGCGTGCAGACGATTCATACGGTCATCTGCGTTCTTCTTCGCCCACGGATAATTGCGCTCCGCTTCTCCAGGCAGGTACCGGCCGGTGCGCGGGCCGCTGACAGGCGCGGCCTGAGCTTTGTAGTACGTGCTTAGGCAGTCGAGCAGTCCCTCCTTATCGGTATGTAGCCGGCCGGTTGTGGGATGCTTGAGGGCAGTGATGCCTACCGTTTGCCCAGCAGCCGCCCCAGCGAAGATGCGGCGGTGTCCCTTGCGCGGCTGCACTGCCAGGAGTCGCTGGAAGCGCTTGCGGCTGCGTGCAGCGTTGTCTTTGTGGATGGCCTGGCTAAGGTCACGTATAGCTTTGCGAATGCCCTGTATTTCTTTATGCAGGTTCCTGGCGCTGCCCTGATCTGGCCCTACCCCAACCGCGCCTGTGGCTGCCTCATGCGTGGCTCCATTCCATTGCGCTGTAAGCTGGCTCCTTAGTTCCTTGTGCCGGCGACATAGTGCGCGCATGCGCCTCTGCTGGCGTCGCTTGGGTTTGGCGCCAGTTGTGGGCGGGGGTTTCTTGGTAAAGTGCGGGAGGGCATACGTCATAGCCATCTCAAGGCACTTGCTCAGCGCCTCCTCCCATTCCTCTAACCGGATGCTGCGTATGTTTGGTTCCTGCCGCAGTGCCTCAAGGTCAGGCCCGAGGGGTGAAAGGGCCACCGCCGTCTGGATGGTTGCTTCGGCCGCAAGAACCTGCGCCTGAGTGCTCGTGTCGCCAAAGGTGGTGAGCTGTGCCGCGAGCGAGCGCGAGCGAGCGCCGCCTTAGCCGAGTCCTTTTCAGTCCGGCTTAGGGGTAGTCGTACGCCCTGCCATGGGCTACGTTCCGTCCTTGTCGTCGGGGCGGCAGGCGCCTCTAATAGGCAGAGCGCGGACAGCGAGAGGTGGCAGTGGAGTGCATAGTGGTCGAAGCCGCCGCCGCAGGCCTCAGCCTCTTCCGGCTGCGAGGTGGTTTCGCTGCCTGCGGCGCGGAGCGCTTGCTGCATGTGCCTGCAGATGAGGATGTCGTCAATGCGGCTGCTGTGCACCAGGGCGTCGTGTTGCCACTGCTCATACGTGTGTGCGCGCTGCTGCTGCTGCGCACCCTGCAGGTCGCCAGCGGGGCAGAGTCCAGCGCACTGTACGAAGGCGCCGTGGGCATTGTCTGTGGCGGTGAGTTGGCCCGTGGACCTGTCACTGCTCAGCAGCGCAGCATTCATGTCGCCTGCCACAATGAGGTGCTCGTGACGGTCCGCGGCGGCGGCAGCAACACCGCGGCAGTAGGCATATATAGCGCATCGGGTGTTGGGCTCATCACAGGGCACGTACACTCCGATGATATGGAGCGGCGTGCTGTGTGGTGTGCTTATTGTGCAGTGGGCGACGTGCCCATGCAGTGCTGGTGGGGTGACGACAGCGGTAGCACTGCCACATCGGCCGAAGCGCTCTGCGATACCAACGACAACACCTGCACGGCCTAGCGCTGCACGCTTACCACGGCCACTGGGGTGGTGTGGCACGTTGCTGTGGAAGGTTGCGTACGCCTTTGTCATGCCACGTTTGATGTGCTGGATGTGGTGGTGGCTCGTGCTGCGCAGTTTGGTCTCCGTTAGTACGATGACGTCGGCTGCCCAGTCTTCGGCTGCCACAAGGACACTGGCGAGGTGTGGCACCAGCCCGCGCACGTTCAAGGTTACAACATGGAGGGTGTCACTCGCCCCGGGTCGGGTAGGTGGGGGGCTGGGTGGCGCGCCCAGGCCGTTTGGTGGGCTGGGTGGCGGTTCGTCATGGTGCTGAGGTGGGTCTTGCAGCAGCGCACGGGGCTCCGCCTCGGGCGCTTGCTGTGCGGTCTCTGCCACGATGGGCGACCCATCGGCCGTTGGCGGCGCTGGGCAGCGCGGCGCGGCCCTGTTGGCGTAGGAGGTGAGCGTGGTCTGGCGGGGCCTCTCTGCGGCGTCGGCGTGCGCCGCCACCCTGGGGTTGGGGTTGGGGGCTGTCAGCCCGGTACCCTCTACAGCCCGGTTGGCCGGGCCATGCCTCGTGCCGGCGGGTGCGCGTACTAGTTCGTGTAGTGTCTGCTGCCGCAGCTGCTGACCGGCGGGGGGGGCGCAGGTTGCCTAGCGTGGCTGGCCGTTCCCGTACGGCTCAGGGGCGCGGGTTTCGGGCCGTTGTGGCGGCGCGCGTTGCTGCGCTCGGCGCAGGCCGGGGGCGTTGTGCTGGCGCGCCGCCTGCTGTCCCTTGCATTTCCCGTGCGCCCCCCGTTAGGTGCGGCGGCGTGTAGCATAAGGCTGGGGGCATCTGGCTTGGCGCAAGGAAGACGTCGCCAAGGACCAGGCAGTACATGGTACCGACGGGGAGCCTGGCAAGGGATATCCAGTCCGCCTGTTGCATGGGTGTCATGGCGCTGGTATGCACCCGCGAGTCTATGTGGTACCAGCACCCCCCCTTGAGGCATACTGCCGTTGCGTGGTCCTCGGTGCCAAGTATGAAGCCAAGTGTTCTGTGCTCGGGGGGGATTTGGCAGATGATGTCATCCTTGCTCTTGCCTGTGACTGACCCCACACACCGCAGGTATACGTGTGGGCTGGCGCCGCTGGCTGCCTGGGCATGGTGTCGCAGGTAGTGGTTGAGGGCCAGAACGGTGAATTCTCCGAGCAGCGGCGTGAAGGCGCCTCTCCAGATTGCGTGGGCATCGGGGGCGGCCTGTGCCGTACGCAGCAGCTCGCTGGTGCAGTAGGTGAGAACCGAGTCCGGGTCGAGAGAACGCCGCCCTAGCAGGTTGTTGAGAGCGTGCACCTGGCACATGCGCCGGTCTTGAGCATCGTGAAATGCCGGTGCGAGGGGGGCCCTTGCGGGTGGCCATGGGATGTGGGCCACTGCGGGCGGAGGGTTCGCCTGCGCCATTGTTGCCGCCCCTGCTCTTTGCGTGCGACGGCTTGCTATCGTACTTTATGTGCCCACGTTGTCGGCGCCCTCGCCTACTAGGCCGCCGCTGCCGGACACCGAAGGCATTCCTTCGGGTTGCTGGGCACCGCCTGCAGTGGTCTCCACTCCTTCCATATCCTCCGCGCTGTTGCCGTACAGGGGTGTACCATCGGTGTCCATATCATCTGTCGGCGTCTGGTCCTGCGCCGCGTGCTCAGGGCTGGCGCCACTGTGGCCGGTTGGCGCGCGGGTCGGCGACCTGGCTTGCGGGCTGGTGCTGTCACCGCCGCGGCGCTGCTGCAGGTGTGCTGTGTCGGCCCCCTCTGGTGGGGTCAACGGTGCGGGGGCGGGGGCATGCGCGGGGTTCTTGCGTCCACGCCGATGCGCCCAGCTCTGGGTCGCCCCCGCCCTGCCCTAATTGTGTGTTCGGGGGTATCGTGCTGGGACGAGCCCGTCGGTGACAGGTCTGCTTGCGTTTGCAAATGCCGACGTGCGCGCAGGGGTCAGCCGCTGCAGCGTCTTGGGTATCGTGGCGGAGCCACGACCATACGCGGCGGACGAGTGCGGAGAGCAGGGCGCTGGCATGGTGGCACTTCGCATTGGCGCGGCGCCATGGGCTTATGCTGGCAGCATGGCGGCAGGTCAAGCGCCAGGCGCCCGCGGCGCCTAGCCATACCGCTACGCCAGCTGCCACGGCAGCAGAGGCGCCCAGCAGCTCTGACATCCCGGGAGCGGCCACATCTGCGGCGCAGTCTGCGTAGCGCGAGCTGGCCACAGGTGCAGCGCCCGCCAGCACATAGATGCAGGCTACCAGCGCTAGCGCGGGAATGGGGGGGCCTCCCCTTGCGGCATCCAGAGGGTATAGCGGGGGTAAGCGGCGGCGCAGTTGCGCCAGTGGGCCGGACGGGGGGCATGGCGTAGCAGCGGCTGAGCAGAGTGCTAGTACGGCATACCCAAGGGGCCGTGCATGCACCGGCTTGCGAGTGGGGGCTTGTGCTACTGTTACGGCTGGGGTCTGCAGCTGCTGCTTCAATTGGTGGCGAAGTGCCTTGCACGCTGCGTTCGCCGAGCCTTGGCCCAGGACCCACATGTAGCCGAGTGTCAGTTGCTTGATATGCAGGCCGGGCCAGATCGTGTCCGGGTTTTTTTGGAGCTGTCCACACGTGTCCAGGGCTAGCAGTAGCATGATGTAGTGCGTGTATAGCTCGACGGTTACTGTAATGGCCGGTCGGTGTGCACGGTACCATTTTGCGAGTGCGCTGGCCGCTGCGCATGCAACGATGTAGGTGTCCCGCAGCGGTATGCACACGGCGCCCAGACAGAGGTGGCTGGCGTCGACGTGCGCGATGCGGGCGCCATCAGCGGCATGCTTTATGTTTGCGGCGATACTGTGCGCGGCAAGTTTGGGGGGGGCGCAGGCGGCAGACACTATCATGGCGGCCCATGTAATTCGGTCTTGTAGTCGATGGGCCAGCAGCGACTGGCGGTTACGTGTGGTCAGCCACCTGTACCACGCCACTATCTGCGTGCTAGCCATGCCCAGGGCGCATTTTGGTTTGCTGATGGCGCGCACTGCGCAAAGGCATGTGCATAGTAGGTGTTGTCGGTGCACGGGCTTGCTAGCTGTGACGGCCCGCCGTACATCCATGAAAAGGGTGACGCAAGCTAGCAGAGGGAGAGCACACCAGGTGATTGCGTAGTCCTTGATAGTGCGTCGCTCGTCGGGCAAGGCGTGCGGGGGCACTGTGGCAGCCGCCCATGCATTGTCGTACAGCATGCTACTAGCGCGCACTGCCCACGCAACGAGCCTGTGGCAGCACCTGCAGCCTCCCCTTAGCCCCCATAGTAGGAGCTGACCCACCAGCCGCAGTACGCAGCAAGCATGATAAGCCAGTACCACATCGCAAAGCTTCTTGCAACAACAAGTTGCGGACAGGGCGGTTGCGCGGCTGTGGTAGGGGTCGTGCGTGAAGGTCTTGTCTTGCCGACAGTCGGTCCACCGGGGCTGGGCATCTTGTTCGTTTGGAGCGGGGGAGCAGTGTGCGTGCGAGTGTGGTGCAAGCCCGCCGGCCCCCGCTTTGTCGGCGGGCACCGTATCCGGGGTTGTACGGGGGCCACGTGCGTTCTGGTTACGTGTGGGACGCCCTGCCGGTGGTGGTGCTTTCCCAGTAGCTCTAGTCACATGTTGGCAGTATGGTAAGCCACTGGCTGGCTGGGTTTGGGCCTGGCTTTCCGCAACAGCAGGGTGTGTTAGGTTTTGCATCATCGCCGTACTAGTGGGCGAGTTTGCCAGTTCGTGCGTCGTCACGTAGCCCCAGTGTGATTGGCTATGAGATGCCAGGTGGTGTAGGCCGGCATATGCTCTCCCTTTTCGCGTGTAGAGGCCGTGGCCAGGCCCCGTTGGCTGGGATGGTGTGCAGCTGTCGTACAGGCCATCAGCGGGGTCTACTATGCCAACTACACGCACAGCTCCGTGGCTTAACGGTGTCGGCGGTGGAGCCATCGCTGCCTGCTCGTGGCTGGCTATCATATTAAGCACGCTGGCGGGGCTGCTCTGGGGCGGAGGACTGTGGCGGCCCGGTGTACACGGTGAGAGCGCGTGGGGCTGCATGCAGTCCTCATGGCGACAAGCATGCGGCTTCAGGGCATTCAGGCAGGGGAGTCGGTCGATGGCGGGCCGTGCTTGCTAACGTGCTGCGGTTTGGTACGCTGGCCGGTTTCCCGCCATGTTGGCCCACCCACCTGTCTGGAGACCGTCACTAGCCTCATGGTCGCGGTTGCGGTTCCGTCGGGTGCAGAGCTCGCGTTTGGAATCACCCCTTGATCCTTTACGACCCGCACAGTCGGCGCACCGCGCGGGGGCCATTGACTGGAGGTGTTTCGGGGGGTGTCCAGCGAGATGCGGGGCGCCTGCCACAGGCTCAGGCTTGCTTCGAACCCAGAGGTTGCAGAGCTCGCGTTTGGAACCCTTTGATCCTCTACAACCCGCACAGTCGGCGCACCGCGCGGGGGCCATTGACTGGAGGCGTTTCGGGGGGTGTCCAGCGAGATGCGGGGGGCCTGCCACAGGCTCAGGCTTACGCCACCACCGGCGCTGCTTGCTTCAAGCCAAAGGTTTGCAGAGCTCGCGTATGGCATGACCCTTTGATCCGTTACAACCCGCACAGTCGGCGCACCGCGCGGGGGCCATTGACTGGAGGCGTTTCGGGGGGTCTCCAGCGAGATGCAGGGGAGGCCAGGTTCCAAGCAAGAGCAGCACGTTAGAGTGACAGCGATAGCGAGCGCATTTACCTGGGCGAGCAGGCTGCAGGTCCGTCGCGCGGGGGGCCGCGTTCGGGGTGCCTGGTTCTGGGGTGTTGGGCATGCCATGTGGTTACGCGCACCTAAGGAACAAAAGCAAGGTTGAGTCACGTCTGTACACTGGCGGGTACACTGGCGCTTGCGCTTGCGCTCGCTGTCGCCACTGCTGCAGTTCTCCACAATCGACTCAACGTTGACGCCGGCGTCCATCATGTGGCGCACAAAGTTGCTGGTCAGGTCGTTGAGCAGGCTGCTGACACGCGGTGGCTCCAGGCGGGAATAGTCCCCCTTGGTTGGCGCAGGGCCCGGGTTGGCAGCGGGCTGCGGCAGGTCCTTTTGCAGCGCCTCCAACTGCGCCACCGCCGCCATGGTCTCCGCCGACACCACAAACGCCGTTGACGAGCTGCTGCCACCGGCGTCGCTGCTGGCGAGGTGGTTTTTGGCGTATGTCGTGACCAGCGAGGAGGCGGCGCTCAGCTGCGCGACCTTGCAGGAAGCTCTTGAACCGCAAGGCGTCGAGCGTGTAGCTTGACGCCTGGGTGTAGTACTTCTGCGCCTCAGCGGCAGCCTGCATGAGGTCCGCCAGGTCCTTCGCAATCTGCGCCGACGCTGCCTCCAGGCTGCTCAGCTGCTGCTTGAGCTTGCGCATCTTCTCCGCCTGCTGCGTCAGCTGCTCGGCCTCCAGGTCGGCGGCCTTGCTCTCGTCGTCCATCTCCTTGGACCTGCGAATGGGTTGGACACCGGGCATGCAGGTCAATTACATGCGTTTATGGATATACAGCGTCTGAACTTCGGCAGTCATATTCCGTACATGCAATGCCATATGGCGCCGCAGCACAGCTGTGCGGCGGCGCCAGGCGCACAGACTTGCAGGCCCCTGTTGACCTGCTAATAGGAGGAGCAATGTGCGTGCCAGGCAGGCGGGGGTCAGGGAGCTGGGCAAGCACGGCCTGGGCGACGGTGCAGTGTCGCGTCCGCGAACGCGGTACCACACCTATACAGGAACCCAAACATTTTTCGCCCGTGTATAAGAGTGGTCGCCTTGCCCAGGGATCGTACACCCCTATACTTACGCGTAGGCCTAAGAGGATATGGGTCTAAACCTTTGTTTGTGGGTGTGTGCGGAAGCGTAAGTGACTTTATTCGAAGTGCGGAAGTTATGAGCGTGGAGGCAGTAGCAGCTCCAGGCTATAGCAGTTAGTTAGGCACAGTCGCTGGGCGTACTGGGCGTCGTACGCAGCAGGCGTGCGCTCTCGTGGTCGTGCGTATGAGCACTTACCGGTGTGTTCACGTCCTTTCCCTTCGGTCAAGGACGTATGCGCTGCAGGAGGGTGGCTGCAGGCTGATCTATGTGAGTCGAAGGGGATATCGTTCCCTGCTGAGGGACGGGAGGATTGCTGCCCTTACTTGCACACTTACGGCCTCACAACCGGACCCTGAGCCTTTGCACGGTATGTGTCGTCGTGGCAGGGAGGCGGATGTCTCACACGGTTGCTTACAGAGGTCTTATGTATCTGGTGTGTGTGTATCGGCCGGGTTCATTCAGCCTGTTCGCTCAGCTAAATCGCTCCCCGAAGACGGCGGAGAGGCGCACTATTAATACCCTCGGCGCGGATCCCCACGGACAGGAGCCGTGGCCTTGCCGGAAGGTGGCGGCACTGCACGATGTCGCTACTCAACCGGCGCCGTTTATACGCATCTACCCAACGATCAGAAGTCGCGTCCTAACCGCAGGCACATGCACGAAGGTGGCGCCACATGAAGCTATCCTTCAACTGCAGCCGTTGTTAACTAACCATGCATCCGTACGGTTTCCTTGCGCATCTTCCGACAGATCCTCCATATCGTATGGACGCCTAACCGCCACGGAGAAGTTGGACCGTCCCAGCTTTTCAACCGCACGGAGCTAGCACGACACGCCAGTTGATCGCTCAGGCAAGCTGACGCAGTCAACCGCGATTGTCGCTACGCATCGACCATTATTCAATCACGAAGCTGCGGCGGCGGTTTCGCGCAGATGAACCAACCGCTTGGACACAAGTTTGAACTATTTGAACGGCACCGACAGTTATGCAGCCGGGCGTGCAGACTCGTGACCCATATTAACACAGTTCACAGCGCGGTACGCCACAGCAGTCCCAGAACGTGTGACTGCGGCCACGGGATGCAGTAGACGCGGCGCCGCAGGGGCAAGTCCACGAGCGAAAGCATGCCCCAGGGAAAGTGTTGCTAGCCAGGCACAACAGCGTCTCCTTGATACGGTTGTCCAGAGGAGCGCGCCAGACGGCAGCAAGGGTTGCCTGGAACGCCGCAAGCTGGGGCGCGGTAGGGAGAGGTGTGGGCGGTCCAGCGCGGTGCGTACGTAGCCCAGGTGGCGGGACACACGGTAGGCAGCCGCGGAGGCCTCAAGGATGGACGGACGTGATGGAGCGGACAGAGGGCGACGGGCTCAGGGGGGCGGTGGGGGGTGGCAGCGGGATAGGCACGGGCTGAGGCGACGGCGTCCAAGCCAGGGGGGTGAGGACAGCACGTAGCTCGTCAGAGGACCCATAAGTGGCGAGGAGGAGGGAGCGCCGGGCCGCAGGGGCTGCGAGGGCAGGCGGACCGCCATCGGCCACGACAGCAGCAAGGGGGCCGAGGGCGCAGAGCGCAGAGGCTGCACGGCGCAGGAAGCCGGGTGGGAGAGGGAACGTTTGTGGGGCACCGGGCACGGAAAGAACTCCGCCGGCCGCGGCGGCTGCAGGGGTGGCCTCGCTCGGTGAAGGCCAGCAGGGCCTGCTGGCCGGCGAGGACGTGAGAGCGGAGGGGGAGGAGGCCAAAGGCGCCCAGCCGGCGGGGGGAGCCGGTGAGGAGGCGGGGTGGGACCGACACCGGGGCGTTGGCGGTAGTGGCAGCGTTGAGCCTCAACCGGGTCCTGCAGGGCTGTGGGGGGCGTGTCTCCAAGCTCGAGGGCGTAAAGCGCAGTGCTGATGGCGTAGGTGCTGGCGGCGAGGCCCCGGCCCAAAGCAGAGAGAGGGAGGCGGGCAACACGGCAGAGGACAGCCGTTGCAGTAACCAGGCGGGTTGCCCAAGCGTTGGCGGCGAAGGGGTGGGGAGGTGGGGGCGGTCGGATAGGCGGCCGCGGGCGTGTTGCAGAGCGGGTGCTGTACTGATGGGCGGCGGGGGCGGGAGGAGAGGCAGTCGCGGAGGGGGCGAAGGGGAAGGAGGGGGCGGCTGGCACGACAGGAATGCCGGCAATGGTCGGCGGCGGCGGGGCAGGATGCATGGGGCCAGGCGCCAACAATGATTGCGCGCGACTTGGCTAGGTTGACCCGCTGATTAGACGCAGCAACAAAGGTAGACAGGGCGTCAACCAGATCATGGCCAGCGGGGAAGGTGGGGGCGGGCGGTGGAGGCGGGGGGGGGGGGCTGCAGCTGGAGGCAAGTGGTGGCCGCGGCGGAGGCGCCGGTCGGCATCCGGGGCGGGGGGCAGGAGCAAGTGGGGAGGGGCCGAGAATAGTGTGAGCCCGAGGTGGTTCGACGAATCACTGCGCAACGTAGCCTGCCGCCCAGCATTGGAAGCCCATATGTACATACAGGGTAACGTTTTTTTTGCAGGCCCAGTCAAGGCAGGTGCCAGGGTTGGCAGTTTGCCCCTGGTAGTGACTTTGCCCAACTCAATGCCAACTCCATCAGTACTGGAGCGCGTGACCGCGCGCGATGGGCTCCGGCCACGCTAATCTTATAGTTCCCCATCCATGAATAGTTTGACCAATAGCTTTGGAGACGCGCACCGCAAGGTGCGGTACATTCATTCCACACGAACCCAGCATTACGTTATCACGTTAACCAGGCCAGGACGCCCGGTCTCAGTTGCTTCAGGCTGCTTGCAGAATAGAATTTGGCGTCCGAAGCTTAGGCTACCGTATTGTCAGACGCTTGCTGCAGTCTGCGCCTCTATGGACGTTAGGCTTCGCAGTAGAGGCTCTTTACGTCATGTGCGCAAATCAATTGATTGCGGTTGGGTTCTGCACTGCAACTACAGACCTGTTTTTGAAACCCGCAAGAAGACCAACCAGTTTCGCCATCGGGGGCCGGCAAACAATATGCACATGCTGCTGTGGTGAGTTAATATGTTTGTTGTGTATCGAGGCGGTGGGGTTGCTTTTCCGTTTAGTCTTCTTGTATGTGTGATACGGCTGCAGTCCTTGCTTCGCATTCGCCGAAGAGTTGCCCCTGGCCGATTCAAGGGCCGCACTCGTGGCGGCACCAAGCCGGTGCTGGGACCGGGGCAAACAGGATTGGCAGTACTGACTGACACGTCCTTCTTGCGCTCTTGCTCGGGCCGCGTGTCCCTAACACTTGCTCGCACGAGCGGGCTGGCAAGACCGTTTCGAAAAGTGAGGCCACGCCCAACTTGCTTGCCAGCCGTGCACGCCAAGGCTGGTGACATTGGCCTGTGGCGCTGGAGTGGTGCAAGGTCCGACGCACCGTGAAGCACCGAAGGACTGGTCCATAAACGCCCCGGACGACCAGCCATCTGGTAAGCACGTACGTGTGTCTGCCGTCGCACAGACGCACCGCAATGCGTCTCCACCGCCGTAGCTTCTCGGGTCGGCTTGCGCGCCACGGTCAAGCCTCGAGGTAAAGCTAGCAGGCACGGCCGAGGCCGCGCCCGACGGGCGCGCGGGTATGAACGCCGCTGTGTTCAGCTTTCACCTATGCCGGGCTGGCGTACTGTTCACGCCGCAGCACCCTGGCATGCCTGATTGCCGATCGCAGGCAGGCTCGGCGCACGCGGGCGGCCCAGGCAGTACCTGTCAGTACCTGTATACTGTAGTGCGGACTGCACAGTCGACCCTGGGAGTTCATGCGTCATGTGTGCAGCTAGCGTTGGCAGATGCATGCAGCGGCGCGCACTGCGCCGCGCGGTAATGCGTGCGCGCAGCGTGACCGTTCGTGCCTGCGAGATGCCAGCGCGCAACGTCGTCATCCTTGTGCTGCTGACTGAAAGCGCTGGCGCTCTGTCAGCCATGCACGTGCGCCGACGGTCACATTCTAGGCGGATGACCAGCGCTCATGCCTTGTACAGCCGATGCAATCCACGCCCATGCCTACGCGCGCAACCCACGCCTGATTTCAGGTTTGTTAGCTGCTGGTCGGCTCCGCAGCCTACTCTGCACACAATGAGAAGCTTGACGGCTACAGCTGCGCTGCGGGGGCTACGCAGGCTATGACTGACGGTTACCAGACCCTAAAATGTTTTCCCCTTTGTCGCTGAGGCGTGCGTGGGGTGCACACACCAAGTAAGCCATGCTGCCAAACCGGCTGGCTTCCCCAACTGCTTTGGCATGGCTGCAGCTGTGTCGTCATCAGATATACATATGTGCAGCTTGATAATGAAGCAGCAGCAGGGTTCAGCATGCATGATGGAAGGGACGGCACGCGGCATGCACGTTGCTTCAATGTCCAGACATGTCAACGGGCGTACAACGTACGTGATGGACGTGCTGCCGTTACTGCTGTGCTGGCCAGCAAGCGCACGCAAAAAGGGGGCATTTCCCCCCGCAAGTAGACAGTTGCAGGTTCAAGGATTCGAGCTCGCAACCTCCTGATCCATAGCGATGTCACCAATGACAGTAGCGCCATGAGTCCCGGCCAGCTCGGACTTTTGGGGGGCGGTAGCAAGCGCACGCATGCATGCAGCGAGCCCTGCAGCGAGCCACGCTCCCAGGTGCTGGTAGTAATCGGCGCAGGTGTTGGTGGTGTCCTTGTGCGCAACGTGCGCGCAAATTCCCCCACGACCCACAACCCCTGCGGGTATTGGGCGGGGCCGTGTCAGCGAGCAAGGCCAGCGGGCACATACCATTCGCCACCGCTGTCGCAACCGCGTGCAGAGCCGTTGCATCGGTTGCCATAACTGGCTGCGTTGGTGCAGCACGCACCAG
The DNA here is from genome assembly GCA_037367405.1 of Ottelia alismoides. Lineage (NCBI taxonomy): Eukaryota > Viridiplantae > Streptophyta > Magnoliopsida > Alismatales > Hydrocharitaceae > Ottelia > Ottelia alismoides. The sequence continues at coordinate 16,162 of JAZKJV010010826.1, forward strand.
CTCCGAAGGCTGCACTCGGGCGACTGACTACTGCGCCCCATCAAGTCTTGTAGTTCGAGTGCCGTGTTGCATACATCCACCACTAATGTACTGCTAGCCAACTAACTACACGTCATCGGACACGCCCGCAGGCACCGTCCTTGGTCGCCTGCTGCTGCGGAATTGCAGAACATTGGAACTAATACAACAACCGCGTGTGTCATTACTGCTGTTTGCCCCACAGGCTTGTTGCTTTTCCTGCTTGCAGTGGCTCCGGCGTGCTCGGCGCAGGAGGCAGTGGAGGTGAGCAGAGGGGGGTGATTGGCGGCTACAGCCATGATATGTATGATTGTGCACTCGGGGGACTAATCCTGCCGGCCAGTACGTATACCTGTGGTTGCATGTTGAGCCAAAGATGCAGCACATGCGCCGCCTAATCGGATCAGCAGAGGGTGCCAATCATCTGCGGCTTTACATATTCATCGATGTATTTGCCTACAATCAATACATCGGAACAAGTAACGCCTGACTCAATTGGCACCCGCGTACTTGACCATGCCCAGACGCTGCTCGACGCCGTGCGCCATTCAATTGGCTTGCAAATGATGGAATTCTGTGTGTTACGCTATGCAAGCCTATTACGCATAGCGCACCTGGCACCGCGGTGGCAGGCAAAGTGCCGGGCCGCCGCGCCGCCTTCATCATGTAGTCATGTACGCACGTCAGCCTTGCTTGCCGCGTTCGTTGCTTGCAGGACGGCCTGACCCCGCCGTCACCATTGCCTCCGAGGCCACCTCGACCCTTGCCATCGCCGCCAAGGCCACCTCGACCCCCGCCATCGGCCGCGTACGCCGCCAAGGCCGCCGGCGTCCCCCGCCATCACCCCCAAGACCCCCCCTTCCGCCGCCAAGGCCCCCGCGTCCCCCGCCCCAGCCACCGCGGCCGCCGCCAATCCCAAAGCCGCCCTCTCCATCCCCACGGTCGCCAAAGCCGCCTCCTTCCGGCCCCACCATCGCCAAGGCCACCGCCTCCGGTGCTCCCGCCTATGCCCACCACCTCGTCCCCCGCCCAAACCCCCATCGCCGCCACGGCCGACCCCTACGTCTATAACGCCGAAACCTCCGTTGCCTCGTCCTGCTCCCGCATCGCAACCGCCACCTCCAGCGGCGGCATCAGGTGCGTGACCTGCCTTTTGTTCACGGGGGAAAGTCGTGCATGTGCACGCGTGCCGCGCGTTGATGTGCCAGGGGTTTGCATCGTGGATCGGTTTGTTAGATTGACCGGCCGCGGTGTGCATGTAGCGGGATAAGGGAGGAGGCCAGCCCTGGAGTGGTGCAGCGCCGGAGCGGAGCAGAGTGTGGTGACGCTGCCAGTCGGCTTGACGGAAGCCTTGTGTACGTTGTATTTGTGTTGCAGGGCACCTGAGTGTGTCGTTTGTAGCATGGCCGCCTGTTGGCCCTGTCCCAGCACTTATACCAGAGGGCGCCAGTTGTCAGCAGCTTTACATCTGGATTACTCTATTGAGCTATTAGCAATACAACTTAATTCATGTAACGCCTATTTTGAATGGCATCCTGTTTCATGTCCACTAGCCCACTGCAAGTGGCTGGCTGGCCAACCAATCAGGATTTGATGCTTTGTGACGTTGTGACACGCCTGAGAACGCACAAGCCGCGGTCAACACACGTCAGGGAGGATCTCATGGGTGTTCATTGCCACTGCGTGAGCGGCTGTGGTTTTTTGTCGGAGGTAGCCACCCTGTTTTTGGGGTGAATGGTTTGCGGGCGGGGTCGGCTCTGTACGTGGCGCTTTATGATACCTGAGGTACAGAGGTGCAGCGTGTACGTCCCAAACTCCGCTGGCACTTGACTCTTGTCCAGTGGCCTCTGGTTTCGGGGCTGTACAGGTGTGCCGCCTCCTCTGCCACCGCCAGCCCCCAGTCCAGCCGCCAAACCCGTCTCCACCGCCTTCCACGCTCCCGAGCCCACCGCCACTTCCGCCGCCTCCCAGCTTGCAGCCGGCACATTCTTTGCCCCCAGATACGCCCTCGCCCCCACCTCCGAGCCCGCCCCCACCTCCGCAGCCAGAGGTGCCCCGCCGCCTCATCCGAACCCGCCTCCGCCAGACCCGCCTCCGCCTCCGAGCCCGCCACCTCCCCCTCCTCCAGCCCCTCCGCCTCCTGACCCACCGCCACTTTTCCGCCGCCTCCCAGCTTCTCAGCCGGCACATTCTTTGCCCCCAGATACGCCCTCGCCCCCACCTCCGAGCCCGCCCCCACCTCCGCAGCCGGAGGTGCCCCCGCGCCTCATCCGAACCCGCCGCCGCCAGACCCGCCTCCGCCTCCGAGCCCGCCACCTCCCCCTCCTCCAGCCCCTCCGCCTCCTGACCCACCGCCACTTCCGCCGCCTCCCAGCTTGCAGCCGGCACATTCTTTGCCCCCAGATACGCCCCTACCTCCGAGCCCGCCCCCACCTCCGAGCCCGCCCCACCTCCGAGCCCGCCCCCACCTCCGCAGCCGGAGGTGCCCCCGCCGCCTCATCCGAACCCGCCGCCGCCAGACCCGCCGCCGCCTCCGAGCCCGCCACCTCCCCCTCCTCCAGCCCCTCCGCCTCCTGACCCACCGTCTCCGCCTCCCCCAAGCCCATCGCCGACACCTCCTCCACCGCCCAACTTGCCCTCTCCGCCTCCCCCAAGCCCGTCGCCGCCTTCCCCCAGCCCCCCTCCTGGTATCTACAAAACCACCACACCGCATGTCGGTATCTTGCCTTCTTCATGCTTATACACACAGCGCATATCATACACAGCTAGCGCAGCGGAGCACTGATGACGCATTTTGGATGTGTTATGGTCTCGTAAGCGCGCTGAAGCTGGGCTCCGCGCGGCTACTTGGATGAGCCCCAAAAGCGATGGATCTACGGCCAACAGACACGATCAGCGTATAGGATTGCAGACAGATAGGCGCCGCAGCAGCAGTGGTAAACGAATCGCCCGTTGGGTGTGTGAACGAACGGGGCTCAGTGTTGCTTTCAGTGGCTGTGTCACTAAGACGCAGGGGCCACGATGAAGCGCGGCGAAGAGTACTCAGGCCCGCCGCGGCTGTGCGGACATACAGCACACTGCTGGCACGCCAGAAAGCTCATGCTGTGTAGCTAGTTGGCAGCGCCATACGTACTCCGCGTGCGCCTAAGTAGAAGCCCACGTTTATGTGCTTTGTTGTACATGCTATACGTGCCTTGGTAAAAGGAATGATGCGTCGCTGGCATGTACATTACGGCATGTATGGTACGAAGACCTCTGCTGAGTGGTTCGGACCGAGCCAAAACGCACCCTCCTAGTGTTTGGTAAATGCTGCTCGTGGGACCTGGTGGTGTCCTTGCTTCCCTTACTTGTGCAGCCAATGCCGGGCTTCTGCCCGCCAACCTGCTGCCAGAGTGCGCGCACTTCGATGCGGTGCTGTGCCCGTCCTGCGTGACAACCGACGCCGCCACTGGGAGGGTATTGGCATTGCGCGACGTGGAGGTACGTACGTATGTATTAATGTAAAAGTGAAAGCACTAACGGGAGTCAAGTATGTGTACAAGTAATTCGGGAGTTACAACGGACTAATAACAGCAATAGCCTATACATGTACCAAGATACAAAGCTACAAATGATTGAAACCCGCTGTCTTTACTTCTGCCCAGGGGCGGGGTATCGACCAACTTTGACTTTTCTGGCGGATACATGCATTTTGGCATGCGCCCTCTGCCCTCCCAGGCTACTTGTTGTACACCTCAGCACCCGGATTGGGGGCCTTGGAGCAAAGTCAGCCATAATTGGCATTATGTGAGCTGGGGTGAATTGAATTGATAACGGCCAATGAAATGTGTAAGTGTAATGGCTAACCGCCGACGACCTGCACGGAGCCTTGAGTGTACAGCTGCTCCAGCTCCGCGCTACAAGACAGTGCATGTAAACACATGTAACGTTAGATCATGCAAACTGCAGACTTCTATTCTGTATGCTGAATGTGTGCGATAGACACGATGACTGTACGTGCGTGGCATGGCCATGTACAGATAGACAGATAGATGGATAAATGGATAGATAGATAGATAGTTATATATATATATATAGATAGATAGATACCTGTGTGCGACTGCTGCCACTGCTGCATGTTCCTCATTCCTACAGGGAGGCGCAGGCATGCTTCGTCCCGGGCAGGCGCTGACCATGTCCGGCGGATGCACCCTTGACACAACCGCCCAGGGTGCGTGCACGCGGACGTGCACGGTGAACGAAGCGCTGCATGCGCACGTCATGTGCGTTCGCAAAGCCTTCTATCGAGCGCCATGTCGATGGCGCTGGGGCCGTCGCTGTGCTCCCACGCGCCGGCACAGCGCTGTGGGCCGCTGGGCGGCCTGCTGCGGCCCCGCCACTCCTCTACTTGCGTCTAAACAGATAAGACCTGTGTACTTGGGAGGCCGGGCTCGAGTGCCTGATGCGGACAGCCCCAATGAGCGGCGATGTAATAAAAATAATAACAGAATGATAATAATAATAACAATCATCATCATCATCATCATAATAATAATAACAATAATAATAATAATAATAATAATAATAATAAGAACTATAATAATAATAATACTAATACTAATACTAATACTAATAATAATAATAATAATAATAATAATAATAATAATAATAATAATAATAATAATAATAATAATAATAATAATAATAATAATAATAATAATAATAATAATAATAATAATAATAATAATAATAATAATAATAATAATAATAATAATAATAATAATTTGGGTCACACCCGCGTGTGTGAAGGGGGGCTGGGCACGATGGACTCGCGGCGATGTATCATTCGCTGCCCCGCTCACCGTACTTGCTGCATAAGCGACCGCAGAAGGGACACGTGCGGGTTGTGGTCGTGCTCGCTCATTACACCCGTCGCTCTGATGATTGAAGTATGCACATGAATACAAGATGTATGAAATTCGTGATACCATATGGGTGGTAGACTAGTGACCAGCACATGCTGTATGTGCCGCCACCTACCTTGTAGGTGCATACGGCAGCATCGTGCTGGACGGCTCAACCTGCTACGGTGTCAACCTGGCCGCTATGCCCAACTGGAGGGGCGGCATTGCGACCGCCACCAGCACGGCCGGGGCGGGCCCGTTCACGCTCGTCATTGTGTACCGCCAAAGGGTACGGCGCTACTTGCACAGATATCGCAATAATACTTAGAATAATACGCTGGGTCAAACCCACAGATATCGTACGGCAGTGTACGGGGTGCACGCCTCATCACGTGCTGGGTTGGGATCATATCTCTCATAACTTGTTAGCATCAAGTACGTAAACATATGCCCGCCGAGTTAGGGAGCCTGCTGCTCATTGCATCATCACGATGGCTAGGGCGGCCTGCGGAGTGCGGCTCGGTTGCTTTCCCTGCTCAGCTGCCGGCGGTCGTGCAGCAGGACAGCCTGCGCAAGGTTGGTATCGACCCAACCTCACTTACCTCACTGCCCAGCCAAAGGTGTCGTGCGTTAACGACACAGCGGCTCCTGGGGCATGACGACCTGCTAGCTGAACGAAGTGGTCCGACTCCAACGCACTTGCGGTGCAGCATATGCAATCTATGCCGCGGTAGTGCGACACAAGTCCACCGTACATGAAGTGGTCTCAGTGGTCCAGAGCTACTGCTGCTGCTTCCCGCGCCCTATCCCTTGAGTGGGCATACAGACACTGAATCCCAGCGCCCTGCTTCAACTTAGTCGGACACCGACGGACGCCAGCAACCAGCTGGTCTGGAGATCTGGAGGTACGTACGTACGCACGCACGGCGGCACGCGTTACGTACGTAACGTTGGATGTACGACATGACGCCGTCGCCGCCGATAATCAGCTCAATCGACGTGCACGCAGCTGAGCGATGTGCAGGCGGCTGAGGGCGTGCATACTAACAGGCAGCACGTATTTGAGGGCTTGCGTGCTTCCGCGCTGTCCTTTCCCGCTGGCATACAACTATCTATGATCTTCCCAATCTTACAACTATCATACAATTATCTATGCAGGCACCTTCAGCATCTGGTCTGGGAGCTACACCTTTGCGCGGAATGGCACGGACAATATCCCTGTTGGCGAGTGGGTGATGGAGGTGAGAAGGCATAGCGAGTCAAGATTGTTAAACTGATGGTGTTTTGGCGGGAAGTGTTATGGAAGGGCAGCAAACAGTCAGTCTGCACGTGAGGATTGCTGGCAGGCGCGCATAGCGCATCCTGTACGCGCAAGCAACGGGGCCCGCAAGAACGAAGTGGTGTATGACGACGAGGGTAGTGTGCAGCTCAGAACGTTTGGACGGCAAGGGACATGTGCACAAAACAGAACACCTCATGACCAAGAACAGAAGACAATGAGATTGCAAGCAAAAAGGCTCGGCGTCAAAGTCTGGGCGGTCCTAGGCAGTGCATGGTACTATCCCCGGGATACGTGGCATGATGCCATCAACCTCTTGATTTCGCGTTTCGCTCTGACGAGGAGGAAGGAGGGGAGCCAAGATAATGCGCCGCATGCGCGGGTTCGAATCCCGGGCCGAGTGGCGAAAAAAGCTAAAAAAGGCAGGAAGCTACAGACCGAGCGCGGGAAAGTAAAGAATAGTTGCTGAGGCATACAGGAGAGATGACTGTGCTGCACGTCGTTAGTTGAGGAGGAAGCGTGAAGTGCTCAGTGCTGCACGTGCTGAAGCTGTTCTGCAACCGCTGCGCTGAAGCTGTTCTGCAACCGCTGCGCTGAAGCTGTTCTGCAACAGCTTCGGCGCACCGTTTGTACCGTTGCCAACGATTACAGTAGAAGGAAAACAGAGGATTGAACATCAACTGCCAGCTACATAGACATTGTCAACCGAACGTTGGTGGCCATTGGGTCCGACGTCTACATATACCTCGCACAAAAAAGAGAGCCGAACTTGATGGATCTATCTACGACTGCTGAGGTATGCAGCAGCTGATACTTTGACGCATGCTATGAACGCCTTTCCCGGCAGCAGCAGGACCTAAAACGTATCGCTCTGCTGCTACATCGCAGGGGTGGCAATCGCCATGGCCCTTATCACGTATAGGTGTTAGCCAAATACATGCAAGCGCTGAAACCATAGGCATCCTCTGCTACATAACATCACCGCGTAGGTGCTTGCGCGCGACAGCACTGGGGCTGCCGGAGCCTACTACGCCACAACGCTTGGCTCAAACGGGCCTGACACTCGCGCTGACGGCCACACTGTCCTACCAGCCGCTGCGGCCGTTGGACGGTGACGCCCTGGCTATTGGAAAAGGACTACCGCGACAACGCTTTCTACCTTAAGGTGACTAGGGAGGGAGGGATAAACCAATCCGGCCCATTTGTAGAACCTGATCTACCTAAATGTGTACTTGATCTACTTGATCACCAGTGCATGTGAATTCCAGGTAGTACCTTCGAGCAGAAGGACACCCTGGTCAGGTGATAGAAGCCGCGTACAGTACGGCAATCTGGGCCACTTACCAGCTATGCTCCATGGTGCATGCCCTTACAAGTGCCGAAGCACTGACGTGTTGGCCAGCTTAGTCGGATTTATGACCAAACACTCGAGGCAGTCCGAAAGATGTCAATAGTTTCCGGCATTACACCTGTTGGTGTGAACTGTTGTAATCGTATCGTGTGTGTGTGCGTGTGAACTGAAGATGGCTGGCAACTGACCGTCCTTGCCACATCCACACAGACGAGGGCACGTGCACGACTGCAAGTATTCATGGGGTGGCGTAGTGCCGGTTTGGTTGCGATGATTGCAGTTGCGTATCCAAGTCCACGTTTGTCAAGTGCGTTTGCATACAGCACTCAACACGCAGTGCGCGTGCATGGGTCAGCGGCCTTTATGCTCACTGCAGGGCAACGTCGCCGTCGTCATGGCCTACAACAGGGCACTGAGCGCGGGCCAGCTGAACCAGGTCTTCGCGGCATACGCGCAACGCTTCGGCTGGGCAGGTGGGTACGTGGGTGCTGCCTAATTAGACCAGTAATGCCATGTAAGGCTTGCGGACGGACATTATTATGTCACCGAGGGAATCATGCGAAAACTGTAACGCTCGTTACACCTGCAAGCAAAATAATAATAATAATAATAATAATAATAATAATAATAATAATAATAATAATAATAATAATAATAATAATAATAATAATAATAATAATAATAATAATAATAATAATAATAATAATAAGAATAATGCTAATAATAATAATAATGTTACGCATGGTCAAACCCGCGTGTGTTAAGGGGGCTGGGCACGATGGACTCGCACGTAGTGCTCATCTTACGACGATACCCAAAGGGTATCTACCCAGCCACCAGGGTTGGGAACAGGTCGGGCCGCCTAGCCGGCGGCGTCTCCCGGGCGCCGCCTCTTGGGGCCACGATGGGCCACCTGCAAGCATGAAAAGGGGCTTGTGTACGAGTGGAGAGGGCGGCCGTACAGAGCCACCGCGCAACGAGGCAACGGAAACCGGGACCGAACGCCCGCCGAAGCCCGCACGCGGGAGCCGTAGCGCTACGTGTACGACTCGCGAGATTAGCACAACCACAGACCACCAGACCCTATAACCAGGCGGGACAACACCAAACGTCCCGCCAAGCACACCCGCATTACATCATGTTCGACAGAAAACCTCGGTCTTCATCGTTGCACACAGAAAGCCTGCAGTTGTTGATGCCGGGGCGGGATTGCAGGTCCATGACTTCTTACTACTTCACGCTTGCAGCAGAACGCCTCGAGACCCTCTGCCTTGACCCGACTGTGCCCAAGGTGCAGAGTATACAGAGTACCAGCCCAGCCAGAGGGTGTCAACCATGCTTGGCTTTTGCATGTACTTGCCATGTATTGGTGATAGCCAAATACATCAGTTATAACGTAATGCCTGAAACCATCGGCACCCTCTGGCCCAACACGGGCACGCGGTGCATTGCCCTCAATCGGCCGCCGTATATTGAGTGATCACTGCCGGGCAGGCACCGACAGGGTTGTACAGCGCAGCATCAAATAATGGGTTTCATTGAAGCGGGAGGTGGCATGCCGGTGCACGGTTGGCCTGATCCGAGGGTTGATGATAATGGGCTGCAGCCAATTTGTCCTTGACAATATGGATGGGCTCTTACCAGTGCCTTGAAAGCTCTGCATGAAATGCCAAGACGATTGGCGCACTCTGGCCTGCTCACCCCGCTACGCAACGTGTGGCGTTGGCGTTGCAGTGTACCCACCACCGCCTCCTAGGCCGAGGCCGCCCCCAATCCCACCAAGGCCGCCGCCAAGGCCGCCGCGCCCGCCTCCTCAACCTCCGGAAGGTGTGTGGCGTAAAGAATGCCAATGGGTTTCAGTCATTGCATTTGGATTGTGCGTTGTGCATTTTACATCTCGTGCGTATTTATGATAAGAAGCCGAAGAACAGTGACACCCCCCCCCTCATGCGTTGCTGTATGCGGTATGCCTACACAACGATGTATCGACTCATGTGATCGGTATGACAACGTGCTGCTGCCTGCCTTGCTTCGTTCCCTTTCCGTCCTTGGCGTGCGTTTTTGCAGGCTGCGCCGATGTTGAAGGTTTCCTTGCCATCAGCGGCAGCGACGCCCCTGGCAACGACCTGATCGCATTCAACGGCGAAGTGGCGCAGGGCGCCTACAGCAGCAGCGCCACCGCTGCTGCCGCTGGTTTGTGGCCTGCAGCAGCGGCAGCGGTGGCAGCACAGCCCTAGCCATACGAGTGAAGTCCTCCGTCTCAAGCCAGCAAGCAGCTGCTGGCTGCTGCTTGTACGTCAGAGGTACGTAAGGCACATGCCCGCCAGCTGTAACGAGGGCGGGAGGGACAGAAGGCACGAACGAGGGGCAGGAGAAGCAAACGAGGGAAAGAAAGAAAACACAAGGAACTGCCAGGGATCTTGCTGTATGTCGTGCATTGACATTGGCGATGCGCCAGACGTGCGACCTGGTCATGCTTGCACTGACGGTATCGTTTGTTGCTGACGCTGTCTGACGGCAGCCACGGACCAAACAGAAGCACAGTGGTAGTCACCAGGTAGTCACTATCTATCACTGTGCATGGTGCAGTGTACCGTTCGAATGTACTAATGCTCGGCCTGGCTGCGGCGGGCGCGGCTGCTATCCTTGCCGTCATCCACGCACATGGGGTTGGGCAGTAGGCACCGCGCTGGACTGGTCCATGCGCTCGGCTAGTGCGGCGCTGCGAGTTGCCCCAACGATCATTCAGAGTCTTGATGCTGGATTGCGGCTGCTTGCTGATGATTCATTGATCCGTGCAAATTCTGCAGACGATGTAGGCTTCCTTGATGCATGCTGTCGATTGCCCGCCTTGCTTACAGTCGACCCCAGCGTCAGCATCCCCACAGCGTGCCCAGTGCCGGCTGGATTCGATCCCGTCCCTGGAACAAACACGGCTTATCAGGGCTTTGCTGACCAGAACTACTTTGGTTTCCGACATCGGGTCGCCGCTTGCAAGCGGCAACGTGACCGCCGCGCTCGCTGCGTGCGGCGCGACCTCCGCTGCGCCAACGTGGTGTGCAACGTGGCAACATGTTTCCTGAAGGGCACCAACGGTACCGCGGCAGCCGAATCTGTTGAAAATCGGCAATATCGAACCTGCCTCTACAGGAAGGGTAGGTGTGCGGGGTATGCGGGTCCGCCGTAGCATTCTTGATATATACATATATACATATATACATATATACATATACATGTATATATATACATATATATATATATACGTGTATGTATACATATATGTATATGAGTCTGCTGAGTATGGTTTCGCACCCAAACCTGGTTTATATTGTTGTGATTCATGTATTGGTACAGTTAAACGACTTCACAATAGGTGGCGCAAGGCTGGAGCGACTATCACCCCCTGTCCTCCCCAAGGGTCTGAGTTGGCCGGAGTTCATAGAGCTAGTGTCATTGCGGACATCGCTATGGACCGGGAGGTTGCGGGTTCGAATCCCCGAACCTGCAACTTAATATCTGCGGGGGAAGTGCCGTCCTGGGCCTAGTTGACCACCTTTGAGGCAAGGCCTATGCTGCCAACCAGGCGGAGCGAGTAGGCGGCGGAGCGGAGCATGCCCGTAGCTGGGAGAAGCCCAACATGCCGGCGCCATGACCGAGAGCATGGGAAAAGGATGGTGCCAGGCGGATGTATAGCCGCAGAGCCCGCTGTGGCTCACCAACCTCTGGCCCCTTAACCCACGCCGGTTCTGACCGATGCGTAATGGTTCCTGTTTTCCCCTTTTAACCCCTGCTCCGCTCACTGACATACAAGATTGCTTGCCTTTGTTCCACCTTGTTTTGGAATTAGGTGTTCCAAACTACGTACCTGGTTGCCACATGTTCAAACGGTGTATGTATGGGGCTTCTCCTACCTTCACAATTATGTGGGGAAACCGTTATGTGAGAGCACAAAGCGGTTGAACCCTCTTGCATCGCAGTTGCCAAGGTAAACCCCCGCAAGCAGGACCCTGGCTAAGGCAGTCCTGTCATTTGACGGGAATCACCACTGCCTTCCGGGAGGTCCCGGGTTCAAGCCTTGCTCGGCTTGGCGACCTTGATTGGTGCTGGTTGGGGGAGGGGGTTATGCTCAGGGGTATGCAGGAGTGGCTGGAGGGCCAGACTCCCTCCGGAACTGAAATGTCCGTCGCACTGTGAACGCGGGAAAGGGCACCTTATGACGAAGCCCTGGGGCACACCCGCCAACACCCTCAGTTGGGGCTGGCGGTGTGGTTATCCAGCTCGGGCATCCAGCGCTGGAAGCTCCGTTAATTGACGCAGGGGTTTCGTCCAGCATATGGTTTCACCCTTTTTCACCAAGATAACAAAGCGTCCACCCACATGGAGCGAGGAACATACACACAATGCATGTACTGCCCCGACCCGCTCACCGCCACCACCGTTCGCTCGTTGCTTGTGCGTACTGTCGCGTACGGCACCCTCTAGGCATACAGGAGTGCCCTGCCCAGATCGGCTACACTGGAGCGCCGAACGTGGTACGTGTCAGGCAGCGACCTGCCGGGATCTCCGTTCAAGATTGACGTTGCCACCGCCGTGTACGCGTGCGACGGCACGACGGCATGCGCCGGCTTTTCGTACGTCGCCGGCGCTGCCAATAGCAGCACGTGGCTCAAGAGCGTCACCAACGGATCCCTGATCTACTCCTCAGGAACCTGCCTTTACACCAAGGGTGAGGATGCCGTACCGTACCCAGAGGATGTCGGACCCCGCGGCATCTTGGCTTTACGAATACGACACGAAGGCTCTATCATTGACCTGCTTGGAGTAGGCGTACGGCCTAAGAGCCAAGACGCTCCAAGTACTGTCATGCCCTCCAATTACGGGACCCTGCGAGTTTACCAACCCTCATACTGCTTCAGCACGCACATGGTTCTTGCCTCCTTTGACTAGGCTCCGGCGGCAGCGGCGGTCGGTTGCCTTTCCAGACGCTAAAAGCATTATCTGCGCGTGCCATAATGCTGTATTGTTGGCCCTGCTGCCATTCGCTGGCCCTTCTTACGGTTCGCGCCCTCCTGTCTGCTTGCACGTATGTAACGTATGTAACACAACACGTAGAGGACCATCAAAACAGCTGACATGTTCGGAAATTACCACTGATTACATATAAATCTGATTACATATAAATCTGATTGACACGATCTGCACCTTCACCTCGCGCCCTGCACGCAGATGACCCGTTGAGGACCACTCCTACCATCTGCCAGCAGGGATGGAATTTCCAGTACACAGATGTCTCGTTTACGCCGCTCAGCGGCACATTCGGCGCGAACAACCTGGCGGCGGCCAAGGTCGACTGCATCTCCTGGAATCTCGGCAAACCGAACGAGATTGTCTGGTGCGCTGGTGTCGTGTGCAACATCGTCAGCTGCTACGGCACTAGCACAATCGGAAACGCTGCGGTCATCGTGATGGACCCATCGGAATGGTACTACCGCAGCTGCTTCTACGCGCCGGTCGCCTATCCTACGGCAACCCGGTCGCCGCCGCCTCCCTCGCCGGTGCGGCCACCGCCGCCGTCCCTGCTGCCTCAGAACCAAACTGGTGAGCGTCCAGCTCGTACGGGGGTGCAGTTGAAGGACCTCGGTGTGGGAGCCTGCCGCGGCACAGGGCTGTGCAACGAAACTGCACGCGCATGCCGTCCTGGCGGGGCATACCATCATCAAGCTCCGCCGGCACCTGGAGCGGCCCGCCGGACAACGCCTGGCTACAGGCCCAGCACAAGGCAGCACAGGAGAAGGCCCCTCGTGGCACCAAGAGGCGGCGCGCGGGAGACGCCGCCGGCTAGGCGGCCCGACCTGTTCGCTGTTCCCAACCCCGGTGGCTGGGTAGAGATACCCTTTGGGTATCGTCGTAAGATGAGCACTACGTGCGAGTCCATCGTGCCCAACCCCCTTAACACACGCGGGTTTGTCCATGCGTAACATTGATATTGTTATTGTTCTTATTGTTGTTATTATTTTTAAAATCTTTCTTATTGTTTTTATTATCATTATCATCATTATTAAATTGTTGTTATTGTTATTGATAAGATCGGTGCGGTGCCCCTACCTCTCCCAACTCGCTCCCTTCGGTCCCCCCTCGGCCCGGGTGTATGCCCTGTATGTGATCCTCGCAGTTTGTGCGGCTGTGACTGGCTACACTGTGTTTCCAAGCACGGACGCCGTCGGCAACGACGTGGCAACCTTTCCGGGCAACGCCAACCTCGGCGCATACAGCGCCGATGCTAGCACCGCCTACCCCGGCTTCGTGACCAGCACGATCAGCGGTGTACCCTCTGTGGCAGTCAAGTCCGCGGTGTCCGTGCGGCAGAGCAATGTACCAGGCGCTTGCCTATATGTCAAAGGTATGGGTTCTGTAACCAACGGCAGCTGTGGGAAGCCGCCCCGGCAATCAAGCTGCCCAGAGGGAGAGGGTGTCAACCAACGTCGGCTTTGCATTTTCTTGCTATATTGGAAAAAGCCAAATGCCAAGTGGTATAGTGGATGTAATGGCTTGAGCCATTGCCACCCTCGGAGCTGCCTAGGGAGTAGCGCTGCTCTCTAGCCGTCCTGCGATGTATGCGATGCACGGACTAGAGTCCTCCTGGTTACAAGTCGGACGCTTCCGAGGTAACGGCCCCTACAAGACTAGTTCACGGGGGTTCGTCTTAATGTCATTGGTGACCAAGCCCCTGCTGCAATTAACAGCATCTGGCCCCGTCAACCACGCCGGTGCTGACCGATGCGTAAGATTTTCCCTACCTTTTCAGGTAGAAGCTGCCTGAATTGTGGTGGAGGGCCTCCAGGCGAACGCAGGATAATGCCCCACAGACCGGGATGTGTACGGACGCCTGGCGCCGTCCTACCTCGAAACCATTGGCTTCCCGATGAAATAACATCAGTATAAGTTAATCTATCAATGTACCATCGAATACCTCTTACAACACTACATGGTACGGGCACCAGACTCATATTTGAACATAAACGTACATTGATAGACTTACATTATACTCGATGTTATTACTCATCGGGAAGCCAATGGTTTCGAGGTAGGACCCACTCCTACACATCCCGGTCTGTGGGGCATATCCTGCCCCACCGGCAGCTTCTACCTGAAAAGGTAGGGAAAATTTACGCATCGATCAAACCGGCGTATCTTTAAGCTGCCGGGTCGCACGAGCATGTCCGTGAGATTACCGGTTCTTAACGTCTGCAGCAGGGGGGCTGCGCCTGACGACAGACAGCAACCACCAACAGACGTGCCAGAAATCTCTCGACCCCTATATGGGGTTCGAACCCGAGACCTCTCGCATGCCAGCCACCTCCACGAACAAAGGTCCGAGTTGGCCGGGAGTCATAGTGCTAACGTCATTGGTGACATCTCTATGGATCGGGAGGTTGCGAGTTCAAATCCTTGAACCTGCAACTTTCTACTTGCGGGGGGAAATGCCGTCCTGGGCGTAGTTGACCACCCTTAGAGGCGGGGGCTATGCTGCCAACCAGGCGGAGCGAGTGGGCGGAGCGGAGCATGCCCGTAGCCGGATCAAGCCGAACATGCCGGCGCCATAACCGAGAGCATGGAAAAGGATGGTGCCAGGCGGATTTGTAAAGCCGCAGAGCCTTGCTGATGACGGCTCATCACCTCTGGCCCCTTAACACACGCGGATATGACCCAAGCGTAACGTTTCCCTTATCACAATCATGTTCATAGCAATCATTATCATTCTTATCATCATGTCATTTTTGTTATCATTTTAATTATTGTTGCTATCTTTTGATCTTTATTGCTGATATTGTTTTCATTTTTGTTATTGTTGTTTTCATCATCATCTACCCAGCACCCGGACTGGGCTAGGTAGGTTTGCTGCGGTGCCCCACTTATCTGCTTTGCTAGTGGCGGTTTGAGACATCTAACTTGGCCAAGTGTAGCTCGTCCCACTCACCCGCCCTGCCTGTAGCCAACGTCTCGGCAACGACGGTTACGGTCTGCAACACCCAGGCCGGATACATCGCTTACCCAGACACCGAATTCAGTTCGACTGCTGGCAGCGATATAGCCTCCTACAACGACCCAACGGCCGCGATCGCGGCATGTTCGGCCTCTGCCAACTGTTCCGGCATTGTATCGTCGATCAGCACCACCGGCAACCGGTTGAAGAGGGTTGGTACCATGGTTCCCAGCGCGCCGTCTTGGCAACGCCTGTGCTGGTACGCTAAAGGTTGGTATGCTTCCGTTTAACGCACCCAGTGGGTGGCGCATGTAGTTACATGGTCTGAGTACCGAACGCTGGCAGCTGCTTTGTTTGTGCACAGTAACAGGGCGACTCAACACACACGCAGAAGACATCATGTGTACCTACTATGTGGCTGGTGAGCAGGAGCTTTTTCCACATCAGGCCCAAACATTTCTGCACGGCTGTTGGTAGTTGTCGAGTATCAGGCATCCCGCCTCCGGCTGCAGACAACAAGAACCGGAGATCTCATGCATATGTCCGCGCAATTGAGCAGCAACAACGCACGTACAACTGTCCGCTGCGTGGATTGTCATTCATCCTATTTTCACGATTCGCTTAGACACGAAAGGCAACAACGAGCGGCCGCCCTGCTGCGATCAAGTGCATTTGTCCACGAAGAAGTGCAACGCCTGTCAAGTCGCTAATCACTTACTGGGGTTTGCGATGGAACCCAAGTGCACGGCATAATGCCGTGTTCCCCTTCTGTGCACGCACGCAAACAGGTCTTCCACCGAGCCCCCCATCTCCGCCGCCAGCCCCTCCTCCGAGGCCACCCCCTGCGCTTGTGGCGGCAGGTGCGTGCGACGTCCGCGCGTTGCCGTTTGCGCATTTCCCAGGTACACCCCTACCGTTTAGCTCCGATCACGGTGAGGGCCCGCCGGCCCCGGCCGAATAAGAATGGGTGGTTGTAACCGCCAGCAGCCTCGCCCCACACGCAATAACCCGTCCTTGGGCGCCCATATACCCTCCTCCGTCTTCATCGAAACGTGGCAAGCAAAGGAGGTTGCCGCGAAGCATGAAACCTGAGGCCTCTTGGGAGGCACTTGAGGTCCTGCCGGATGACGGCTCAGGTCCGCCCAATGAACCCATTGTTGGGCACGGGGGCACCGAGGAGGGGCCGGGGCCGGGGGGAGCGCGAGGCGGCATCAAATGGGTCCGGCGGGCCGTGACACAATGCGCGTGTTGCTGGTGGTACATGCACAAGCAAGCGGTATGGCGGTCGCTGCGGTTTGAGACGCACGTTCCGTGTTGAAATTGGCGGTCATGTCGTTATCATGCAATGTGCCTTCCAGGTAGTAAGTATACCTGCCAGTATGCCAGGCAGCTCGTATACCTGCCAGTATGCCTGCCAGGCAGTACAGTGCTGATGATGATCCGTATGTTGGCTGCAGCTGATGACGCCAGACGTCAACGCGCCCAGAACAAAGCCCCTGTCCTTGCACACGCAATAACACACGGTGCCTGCCTCATGCCTGTGGCATGTAGAGGAGGGCTTCGGGCATGTTTCTCATACATGCCATTCCGTGTAGTGTGCCCATAGCCAGTATAATCATCAATGCATAACAGTGTTGGATACATTGGCTGGGCTGATGCCAATCTCCAACACCCTCTGCGCGCAGCATGCTATGAGGTTGATGGTTACACGGTCATGGTGTCATCAAACGTCAGCAGCCGCAGCTTGATCACCTTCACCGGGAGCCTCTCCGCCGCAGCCTACAGCAGCAGCGCGACCACAGCCGCAGCGGGGTTCTCTGCGTGCGGCACGGACGCATCCAGGTTGACGATCCGGGTCGTGTCTTCGGTTTCCAATCGCCAATCAGCCGCCAGCTGCTGCGTGTATACCAAGGGTGAGCCTATACGCGCAAGTGGTGCCGGAGGGTTCCAAGCATTAGTACACTTTGATTAATGCATGGAGTTCGTACATCCTCAATTTGCCCATCTGCATCTATGGCATATGAAGCAAAGCGTGGTTGACGCGTTACACCGGCCAATCCCTGGTTTGTACATGTACCACAATATGCACGGCAATGAAGTTAAGCAACACCATGTCTCGACATAATTGACTTTCACCAACCTCCACGCAGCATGGGCTAGCCACTCAGTCGCGCGCGCTGGCCCCGCGGTGTGGTGCTTAGTACATACGACCCGTCAGTCATCACGCAATACTGATGGCAGCCTTAGCGAGCCTAATGCGGCATGCACCTTGCGATGTACAAGATGAAAGGGCTGCAACCAATGCAATCGTCTGTTACAACAGGCTACTTGCATTACTTGCATATCTACGCGATGGGTCGTGCGTGGCGGTAACCACCCTGGTTACATCGCTATCGCCAATGTGAAACCGGTAAAACCGCTCCGTTTTTACCGTCCATTTCGTCCGCCCGCCCGGCGGTTGCGTCCGGCTGTTGCGTTTGCGCAGTCGACAACACATCTACGACTCCAACCGTATGCCCAGTGCCGGCTGGGTTCGACCCCGTCCCTGGAACCAACACGGCTTATCAGAGCTTTGCCGACCAGAACTACATCGGTTCCGACATCAGTTCGCAGCTTGCAAGCGGCAACGTGACAGCCGCGCTCGCGGCATGCGAGGCGACCACTGGCTGCGCCAACGTGGTGTGCAACCTGGGCGCGTGCTACCTCAAGGGCAGCAACGGTACTCTGGCAGCCGAACGGGTGGAGAACAGGCAATATCGAACCTGCCTGTACAGGCGAGGTAGGTAGGTGTACGGGTATCAAGCATGTGCACGATTACACTTGCAGGGAATCAAAAGAAACTGTTGTGATTAGTTTGGTAAACGCTACCAAGTTACTACGGAGTTCGCCGCCAACGGGAGCATGGGACGATTGCTATGTGGAGTTTCCGTTGCTGGTGCCACTTGTGCGACAGTCCTGTGTTGCATATGCCTATTTGTCTCCACGCCATACCTGTCCGGTTTGCGGCTTGTAGAACGTTGCACCTTCTCGCTGCTTAGCTGCCGCAGCTGCACGCAGGCTGCGTGGGGTGCGCTGCTTGTCTGGGGCACTTATTCATCCGTTCAATGATTGCAAAGCTCTAAATAGCTGACACTCCATACTCCATAAACAGCAAGCGTGCTGAAAGACTGGTGCGCCTTTTTGGCCTAGACAAAAATGTTTGGATGGTGAAAAGGCTGTTTTGGATAGCACGTATGGGGTAGAGAGCATTCGCTGCAATTTGCAGTTCATGCGGTCCGCGACAGGATTGTGAGCGCTGCATGCGGCGTCCCGTGTGCAGCCCCTCTCCCCCCTCGGTTCAGCCCTGCAGTCCGCCTCTCTTAACCCTTGCGGCTCGATTATTGCGCTTGCTTCTGACTACTATAAAGGCCGCCGCCGCACGCCCGAATCAATGACCTTCATGTGCATCAGCTGTGCATGCTCCATCCGGCCTCTGCGTATCAAAGCAAACACATTGCAGGCGCAGCTCCTGCTGCGAGTTTCGTAGTGCGAACTAAAGAAACAACGATCAATCACGGCACAGGATGGTGTGGTCACAATCAGTCACCGTGCTGAATGGGCGCTGTGCTTTGTGGCACGGCATCCCACAGGCATTAAGGCGTGCAGCCCCCAGGACAACTACATCGGTGTACCCAACATGGATACTACAGTCAGCAACCTCTCCGGATCGCCCTTCAGCCTTGATGTCCAGAGCGCTGCCTACGCCTGCGACGCTACAACGGTTTGCGCCGGGTTCTCCCAGAAATCGGGCTCTGCATGGCTCAAGAGTTCCGTGAGCGACACGACGTACTCTCCAGGATCGTGCATGTACACCAAAGGCAAGTACGGCACAGCACAGCACAGCCCTCTCTACAGGCAGAGTGACGCGTCCTCTGATGCAGAGTGACTATTGGTACTGCAATGCTACCTGCTCCGCACATATAGTAATAAAAATGATGATAGTAATAAAAAAAGGGAAACGTTACGCTTGGGTCATACCCGCGTGTGTTAAGGGGCCAGAGGTGATGAGCCGTCAGCAGGGCTCTGCGGCTTTACAAATCCGCCTGGCACCATCCTTTTCCATGCTCTCGGTCATGGCGCCGGCATGTTCGGCTTGATCCGGCTACGGGCATGCTCCGCTCCGCCCACTCGCTCCGCCTGGTTGGCAACATAGCCCCCGCCTCTAAGGGTGGTCAACTATGCCCAGGACGGCATTTCCCCCCGCAAGTAGAAAGTTGCAGGTTCAAGGATTTGAACTCGCAACCTCCCGATCCATAGTGTCACCAACGACATTAGCACTATGAGTCCCGGCCAACTCGGACCTTTGGGGGGATGATAGTAATAATAATAATAATAATTATAATAAAAATAATTATTATTGTTATTGTTATTATTATTATAATAACTATAATAGTAATCGGTACTGCACATCCATAGAGCAATGCCTTGCCCTGCTGCAAGCAAATGAGATAATGTACACGCCTGTCAACCTTTGCACTAGCACACACTCTCGAAACGATTCTGGAAACCAGACCTTTGCACTAGCACACACTCTCGAAACGATTCTGGAAACCAGACCATACCAGGCACTACGGTACAAATCTAGCCACTCAGCGCTGGCTTTGCCAGCTGAGTAAATACGAATGTGTTTGCCAGCTGAGTACTCCTCCGCGGCAGTTCGTACTACTACTAATAGCAAGCTTGTTGTTTGAGCCCGCTGCCGAGGGCAGTGACTACATTGACGCTCTGGTTGACCACTAGTATGCATACATGCACGGTATCTTATCCCTTTAAAAATTCATGCACGGTATTGATGTGGCAATAGGACTCCCCACCAGGCTCCTCCCACTGCTAGCACCTGTTTGACGCCGCTTGTCAACCGCCTCTTGCCGTGTGTGTGTTCGCTCTATGCACATACAACCCTGTACCTGCGGCTATGTTGATGATGATGTACCGCGCACCCGCAGAGGACCCTTCCAGGACCACTCCCACAGTCTGCCAGAACGCATGGAACTACAACTACGTCGACGTGTCTTGGAACAACCTCGGGACGACGTACGGGCGTGACGGACTGTATACTGCCTTGAGTTGGTGCAACATGTTTAACAGCAACTACCAGGACAGGATCGTCGGCAGTTGCGCTGGGGTTATCTGCGACATCAAGGACTGTTACAAAGCTTCGATCATTTTGGGGGCCGGCGAAGCTCTGGTCCTTGACTCGTCGAATCGCTACCTCCGCAGCTGCTTCTACACGGTGGTGGAGTTTCCCTACGTGATGCAGTCGCCCTCGCCGCCACCCTCCCCGCCACCCGCACCGCCGCCATCTATTCAGCTTGGTACGTCCTACTACGCGCACTTATGTTCGCGCATGCCCCGGAATCCCGTTGAGCAAACACGACCAAAACCTGGACACCCCTGCGCGCGCAACAGATGGGCATCATCTGCAGTGGATGTACCCAGGACAAAAAGGTGGCAGCATGACATCACCACGGCGTTGCTCACTTGGACGGAGACCCTTTCTCTGCAAATCATATGTTGGGCGGCAGCCCCAAAGCATACTATTTCAGCAATTGGCAGAGTCAGGGCAAGTACTGGGCACGCCCAAGTTTATCCGCTTCTTGATTTCATTTGCCGCTTGACCCCAACTTGACCCCGTCTTTCTATTTGGGTGCCTTGATTACTCTCTGCAATCCCCAACCCGTGCAGGGGGGCAGTTTGGCGTGCCAAATTGCCAACATTAGTTAAGGCTTGACTTTGACTGCCCTTTCGCGCTGCCGCTGCTGCTGCTGCGAATGCGTCGTTGGCAGGTGTCCTCGGTGACATCTCTACTGGGCGGAGGACGGTGTACTCATCCTCAACTTGGGACAACACCGGTAACTCTGCACCAGCACTGGTAGGTGGCCGGGGGAAGCGGGGCTCAAGTGCCAGCTGCACAGCACCAAACTTGCCTGCAAAGCCAACACACATGCACACACACACCAACGCACACACACAAACACACAAACACGCACACACACGCACGCACGCACGCACGCGCATGTGCACGCGCATGTGCACGCGCACGGACACGCGCACAGGCACAGGCACAGGCACGCACGCAGGCAGGCAGACACGCACACATTTTCTGCCTCGCTGCACTTACATGCATACAGGCGGTGGACACCAGCGTCAGCACTATCTTTGTCAGTGCCCGCCGCGACATTGACGACCAGCTCTGGCTTTCCATCGACCTGGGTGCGGTGCATGTGGTGACGCGCACGCGCATCACCAACCGCGCTGACTGCTGTTCCGAGAACTTCATGCAAGCTGAGCTACGCGTAGGGTACATGGCCGTCAGGACGCCACTGAGCGACTCTCCCGCAAGCAATCCTCTGTGTTGGAAGCAGCAGACCAATGAAGCTGTTGGACTCGGCGCCGCTATCGAAGTGGGCTGCTCACCACCCCTGAGCGGGAGCTGGGTCACCTTGCAGCTCCTACCTCCCGTGTCGAAACCGTGGGTCGTGCTGAGCATTGCCACAATCCAGGCAAGTGTTCGAAGGGTCATTCGGTGGCTGAGTAGCTCGTAAGGCGTGCACCCTGTGCAACCCCATCGTGCCCAGTCCCCTTTACACGCGGGTTTGACCACGCGTATTAATCTTATTAGTATTCGGGCTAGTAGTTGCGGTATGGTCCATACCGACTAGTGTTTGATCTTCCAGTAGCTGGATTAAAGTACGGCAGGTACGGTGCATTGATTCTATTCACAACTGCAGAAATGATTCATGATATTCATGAAGAAGTTCACGTACATGTATATGGGCCTCATCAATTACTCACTGACCGAACCAGGTGCCCAGGTGTCCCACTACCATGTACCGTTCCACGGCTATACACTTGATAGAATAAAAGATGGAAAACGTGGCGGTTGTTGCTGGCCGTCTATTCATCCGCAAGGTAGTTTGAGCAGTGTACGGACTGCTAGCAGACTCGCAAGCATCACGCAATACACACGCACGGCAATGCACCGCGGGCATTGCCAAGGAGTACGGCACACCTTGCCACGGTGACTGCAGACGACGTGTTGTGTTGCTGCTCGTAGGTGTTCGGCTACCGGATTCCCGACCCAGCATCACCACGTACGCAGTATGGGCTTGTGTGACGGGCCTACACTTCTGCCGGGGGCATATCCTGCACTCAGATCCGGAGGACCTTTTCGCTGTGTTACTGCAGCCGGTACATAATTTCATATGTTAACAAGCAACTAAGAGTTATGTCATTTATTATTGATTAATAGTCCACTACACCAACTCGAAGCTAACATGTTATGGCCGCCTAGCTTTGTTGCTGATAATGTTATTATATTGCACTATGTGTTATGTCATCGGCGGTACGGTACGGTACGATACGGTACGATGCGATGCAACGCAATGCAATGCAAAGCATAACATAGCATTATGTACAGTATATGATGCATTAGCATAGATACAGAACACATGCACATAGACGATATCCAGCCTGCACAATGCAATATCAGATCATCATATCATACGGTACCGTACATACGGTGCGATACAATGCTATGCAATGCAAAGCATAAAATAGCATCAGTGGAGCGAAGCGGAGTGTAGTGTAGCAGGCTGCAGCGCCCCATTGCTACAATTACCCAGGAGGAGGAGGCTGCAGCGCCCCATTGATATGTACGCACATATACGTGTGCCATTGATATATACATGTATTCAATCTGTATAAATCCTTCTAAATACACACAATCTGTATGTATTTGAAAGCAAAAAGACCCACGGCGGCTGTGCTGGGAGAGCGGAAAATCAGAATTGCTTGTCACAACTGAAAAGTACTGTACCCTGCCTGGCACCGTACCTGGCACCCTTCCTGGCGTGAGCTGTGGCTTGAGCTTGTGGCATTTACCGGATGCGATTCCTTTTGTACATCGGTGCTTGTTTACATGTTCAGCCTTTAAAGGCTAAATAGTTTGTCCCAGCATGCGTCGGTCAGCAGCACAATTTGCAAGGTCCATCCTATCCCCATTGCAACGGTCCTAGACTCCTGGTCTTCACGCGCATAATAAGCGCATCCATTGCACAAGCATCATGTACTAATGCTGACTGGAACCTCCGACACCTTTTCCCTCGCCTGGACGCAGCCCCATCACCACCGCCCACGCCAAGCCCTCCGCGTCCACCGCCCATTCCTCTACCCCCGCCACCACCTATCTTTACTGGTACCTGCTATGTTTCGCGGCGGCTGCCTGCATCCAGCAAGCAAACATGATTGCTGCAGGACGAGTGTCAATCCCAACGCTTTTCCATCCCCATACTATCAATCAATTATCACGGCTCCATACATGCACACGTCATGCTGGGAATGAAGGGCGGGTGGTGCAATGAGCGTACCGTGCTTGGCATAAATAAATGCAACGACGTCTTACACCAAGTATGTTGCAGCTGCTAACAGGCTCGACAATCGCACTGAGTCCAAAGCGCAGTCAATGAGCACTCCGTGGTCGGGCTTAGCCCAGCACGTAGCGCTTTATCAGCAAATGATGTGCTTATGTACATAAGCAAGGCAGCACGCACCGTTTGTGTCACTTGGCTGCCCTCCACCAATGCGGCACCTGTCCCCTGCTATCGACATGTATGCAGGACGGTTGCCGTCGTCTCTCATTCCTGAGTGTGCCTACTTCGACGCTGGATGCCAGTCGTGCGTGGTGCGGAACTCTGCTGGCGTGGTTACGTCCTGGCGGGACACGCAGGTACGTAGGATAAAAGAAGGTAGGATATGCAATGGCCGTAGGAGGCCAGTATTGTACACAGCACGGAAAATTCGGTGTCATAAAGGATAAACCGCTTACATCCTGGGCGGAAAGGCTAAAGAGTGAGGGGCGGTGGGTTGTGGTGGGTTAAACGTCTCGTCTGGGGCACGGACGGTACATGGAGCCCGCGCACCATGATGTTCCTGTGCATGGTTTCCTTCCTGGACATGGATCTTCCTCTTGCAACACTTCGGTGCAAAACACCTCCCAGGGTTTTCCGTTTTTCCTTTTCCGTCAGCGGGGGACTGGCCAAAGCGATTGCCTGTATGCCATCCACAAGGTATTCATATTCAACTGCAAGGATCCTTGCCTGCGTCAAGCCTGATGCATCTTGCAGCAGTCATTCGCATTTGACCCGGTTGCTGCTGCTGGCAGCAGCAAGCATTCATGGTGCCAAGTGGCCCGCCCTTCAAAATCCGCTGCTGCTGTCGCCTGATGTGCAGGCGGAGGCAGGCTTGTTGCGCCCAGGCCAAGCGATCAGCATGTCTGGGAACTGCACGCTGGATCTGACACGGAACGGTGCGTGAGGTTCGCGATCACGATCTTCGGAGCTCAGTCTCGGCTTGAGGGCCTTGCACCTGTGTACTACGTATTGGTTCTCTCTCAGCGAGGCTGACGTCGTCACTCAAATCGGAGCAAGCTGCACATCATTCGGTGGCCACAGCGCAATGCCTACCGTGCTTGCAACCGTGCAGTTGTTCTCCACAAGTTTGTTTCTCTTGGCACGCACTTTATGCCCTACCAACCGCCTAGGGCGCTTGATTGCCCGGTAAACGGCAATCAAGGCCTTGATTGTCCTGTGCGCCGCCTTTGAATCAAGGACGCTTGATGGCTCTTGATTTACATCAATGTGTCGAATAATAATAATAATAATAATAATAATAATAATAATAATAATAATAATAATAATAATAATAATAATAATAATAATAATAATAATAATAATAATAACAATAATAATAATAATAATAATAATAATAATAAAATAATAATAATAATAATAATAATAATAATATAATAATAATAATAATAATAATAATAATAATAATAATAATAATAATAATAATAATAATAATAATAATAATAATAATAATAATAATAATAATAATAATAATAATAATAATAATAATTATACGCTGGGTCAGACCCGCGTGTGTTAAGGGGGCTGGGCACGATGGGCTAGCACGGGGCAGCCTTACGAACTACCCAGCCACCAGGGGAATCAGGGTGGGTGGGGGCGCCAATGTGTCGAATTCTAGACTCAAGGAATATCAGGTTGATCAAATCAATCGTTGATCTAGTTGATCACATGCATCAAGGCCCTTCAAGCGCCAATCAAGCACCATCAGTGCCAGAACGAACTCAAGGATCCATCAGGATCATGGCTGATCAAGAGGCAATCAATGTAATTGCGTGCAGCACGGGTCCAAAACGGTCCTTCAAGCGTCAATCGAGTGCTGGCATGGCCGTGAGTGCTGGCATGGCCGTGACATGCCCCGTGATGGCCTGTCTAAGGGCACGACAGATGTGGTGGTTGCTCGCCCGGCCAGCCGGGGCAGCCCAGAGAAGCCAATACCACGGTGTGTCTCCCAGGCCTAATAGGTGCAAGGTGATCTGTCGGCACAAAGCCAAGTTTTGCGCCCGATCAGCGGTTATGACAACGCTGTGGCAGTGCGCGGTCCTGGTGGGATATGACTGGCAATGCGAGATGCGAGCGGCCTCGGCGCCGGATGATGACAAGGGAAGCAGGCGGCCTGCAGCATGTGCACACCGCATCGTTGACAGACGGCGTGGCGTGATACTGTAAGGCGTGCGCCGCATTGCCCTTCATGCGCATGCGCAAGTGCTGAGGCTGTATGTGCGTGGTGTACACACGTACAGGAGGCCACGGCAGCGTCGTGCTCGACGGTTCCAGCTGCTTTGGCGTCAACGCAAACGCACTGCCGGGTTGGAGGGGCAACGTCGCTGCTGTGTCTGGAGCATCAGGGCTGGGCCGCTCACGCTGGTCATCGTCTACTTGCAGCAGGTAGGGCTTTGACGGCGCGTAGGTAGGGGTTCGACGTGGTGTACGTGTGGCCGCGCACGCCGGTGTCTCGCTGCTGTGGACGCTTGCGGTGCCTTCCAAGGGTGTTCGCTTTGAGGCCAGCGAGGGCAGGCGCACTCTGGGGCGGGGGGGGGGGGGGCGCCGTGATGGATTCATGTACTTTCGATGATGCTACCCTGAGTACCTGAAGGCGGAGGGTGTCAGTATTTCCAGCCAGTCAAGATTTTGATGTATTGAGCTGATATCATACGTATAATCACATGAAAGCCCAAAGACGGCGCGCACGATTACTTCGCTGGTTTGGCCACTCACAGTTCTCTCGGCCTTAATGTATGCTGGTGTAAGGGTGCTGCAAGGATTTCGGCACCTGTATCACTCTTATCCGTAGTGGAATTCAGTAAGTGCGCCGACTGTGTGTGGCCCGTTCCTGAAGTGCAGCGCCCCTCCTGTTGCTGGAAAGGAATTTCGAGCTCGCGTGGCGCCATGCTCCCGCTGTTCGCAGACTGCTGTGACGAGTTCGCTGCTTACGCTGAGCCAGACGCCTTCAGACATCAAGAACCGATTCCTGTGGAGGTCGGGAGGTAGGCTCAGGGGGGCATAGGGGTGTAGGGGGCGTCATCCACTTTAGCTACTTATACAGCCTGGTCAATGTAGTATACAAGGAACAGCATTGTGTACTAAGGCTCAAAAACAGGAGCCATTGACACCCTATGTAAGAAGCTAGGATAGGGGTTTGCATTAATGCTAACTTAGTGTAATTAAGTGGGTTAAGGGCGTAGGGCGTAAGGGCGTAAGGGCGTAGCCTAGGGCAGGACAGGCCGGGCGGCCAGTTGCCACTACATGGGAGCACGTAGCGACTGTGTCTGTATCTTGTTTTGTTCGTTCAGCGCTGCTGAACGACCCGCCCGCCCCGCCACTGAGTTTGTTGCGGTTTGGTTGGCATTGCCCTACCGCCTACGTATCAGTTTTTTTATCTCCTCTACCGTTTGTGTCGAGGCCGCGCACTGCATGCGTGGCCCCAGCGGAAGTATGTAACCAAAACGGCAGTCAGCTAGCGGTGCCCAGGCAGGTTATGATAATGTGGTCTCAACGCTCGTGCGGCAATGCGATGATCTCTGGACCGCCCCGTACGCCCTTGAGTGGTGCGGGGGCAGCCGCCGCCCATAGCGGCTATGCTGCCAACCCGCGGAAAAAGTACCGTACACGGAACATTCAATACTTCCATGTTGTGATGGCAGCCACCATTAACACGTACGTCTTGCCGAGGGTGTCAATGGCTTCAGCCGTCACATGTTATACAATGGATTAACCTATCTTCCAACACGTACAGTCACCAGGACTGCTAAAGGCAATGGACACCCTATTCTCTTGCAGGTTACGTGGTCATCAACGCCAATGGGTCAAACAACGCCTTCGCCAGGGGTGGAGGCGACACAATCCCGGCGGGCGAATGGACCATGGAGGTGATTTGATGACGCCGCACAGAGCTGTAATCGTCATACCAACTCAGGACACCGTCCAATCACAGCCGAGGCACGGCCCGGCCACAGCGTATGCATGAAATGCTGGGCAGTACCGCGCAAAGCTTAGATAGATCTAACGTCGCGTTGCTTTTAGCTACCTGCTCCTATCTGTGTGCTGATGCTGACTCTATGTATACCTTGTATTGCGTCTGCCACCGTGCTGCTCCTAAATGCTGTTGGCGCCTAGATGGGTTGGATGGCATCACATCAGAATAGTTTGTCGCGTATGGTGACCAATCGCTTGCCGTTGCTCATCCTGCAACGGGCCATGCCAACGTGCCTGTATGCTCCTGCCAGGCCTTTGTTCGCGACCTGAGCGCCGGCAGCGGAAGCTACTACCGCAGCACAGCTACAGGAGCGCTGACGACCGTCGCTGCTTGGACCGGCCAGCCGCTGTACCCAGCGGACGGCGATAACCTCGTCATCGGAAAGGACAACGTAAACAACAACCTGTACTTGCAGGTACGTGCGCTCCAGTTGCCAGGCTCTGCGTTTGCGGCTGCCTTGGAACCGAACGCCGTGGGTGAGCGATGCGGGAGACATCACTCTTATTCGCTCTTCATCAGCGTGGGTGGATGAAATGAAGGGCGCTAGGCACACGTGCTCGGGGAGCTCCTAGGGTGGTCATCACCCATGGAGGATGTCCATGGGTGTACCCACTGTCGCAGAAACAGGCATGCCACCGATCATAATCAGCAGCTAAGCGTTTATGCACTGAATGCGGCTGATGCGGCCTAGTGCTGGTTGTAGAAATTGATGAAGCGCGTGGCTGGCGTGGCCTGACCACCATCAGGTACATCAGCTGTACATGTCTGCGGCATCTTCTTGCTGACGTGTCCAGTCATGTCAATGCCGGCGCTTACTGCCTTACGGGGCGCTAGCTCGCTCCGGGGCATAACCATACTTCAATAATTGATCGAGTAATAGTCACGGATGTCCATAGGTGTTATCCACCAGACACTGCATGACCGCTGCTTTACGCCGATGGTATGTGTAAATGAACAAAAAAAGCAAAGCCTTGTTCGCAGCAGAATGTCGACTATGGTGCACTTGATGGAGCACTTGTACCACGCGATGAATACGACGGTGGGTCAATGACTACAACACCTTATGCTGCACGGTGACCACAACTAGCGCTACCTCGACAATGCACCTGTCGCTGCTGTCGAAGGGCGAAATTGCGATCTTGATGGCCTACAACCGGGCGCTGACGCGGGACCAGCTGCAGTATCTCTTCGCCTTCCTTGCGCCGCGCTTTGGATGGAAAGGTGTGTACGGCTTGCCATCGGCACGACAGTCCCACGTACGGTGTAAGGGCAATCTTGTGCTCGTGTTTTGAGCTTCGGGTACAAGGCACCGACTCGCTCAGCTGCTGAGGTGCTCGTCATGCGTTGTTTCGTGCGTGGCTGACTGGTGCTCGTTTGCAGCCTCGCTTGGGGATCTACGCAGGTAATGATCACGCCCACAAAGCGCCAAGTACCGCACAGCACAGCGATCTCTTTGCTGTCCGCCCTTGGCACCTCTTCCTGCTGCAGGTTACACGACCTTTCCTGAGCCGCCACCAGATCCGCCGAGCCCTCCGTCATCTCCACCGCCGCCGCCACCCTCACCAGGTCCGGTCGGCGGGGGCAGCCTGTTTATGGGTGGATCTCCCTGTACATTCCCCTGCAGATCTCCAGAGCCTGGCGTGTGTGATGATTACGGCAAAATGCAGACATACATGTGTTGCAGCCTAGTCATCGTAGCCGTAATGGTCTTGCCAGTGCTCGTGTGGGACCGCTTGATTGAGACCTGATGCCAACAGCAGCTTGCAGTCGTATGCACCCTGATGCATTCAAAATCACCTATGGGGCTGCACGGCGTACTTTGAACCTATCAGCCGCAACGTGCTGTCGATGGCGGCTGCGGCGACTTTACGTTGAGAGGTACAGCAGGGGTGTACGGCTGCGCTTCCATTACAGTGCAGTACAGGGTGCTTCGGACAGAACATGAAGTGTTCCCTTTGCTACTGTTCAACAACCCTCTACAGCATGCCCGGCCGTTGCGGGTTATTCGGCTGTTCCAAACACTAACAGCGCCTCTAGCGACTTGATATCGTTCACGGGAGACCTTGCTCAAGGGTCGTACAGCTGCGATGGGACGTCGTCCTGCGCGGGCTTTGTTGCCACACCCAGCGGCAAAGGCCAGTGCGTATCCGGGCCAAGTCGTCAGTGACCACCCGGTCGACGGAGGCAGGCGTCTGCTTGTACATCCGAGGTAGGTGCAATAATGTCGCAACAGAGGATGCCAATCATTTGGCTTCACGTGCGACTGAACGTAGTAGTTTCTTAATACACATGTATTGACGGGCACCATCGACACCATCTGCCACAAAAGGTCAATGGAAATATGTGCTCACCGTAGTCCAGGCGGCGCGGGACTTGCATACCGGCACACGCAGCGTGCACGTCCCTGATAGTGTCAGTGGAGGTGTGGACCTCTGCAAGACCCGCTGGCATATGTGCTGGGAAATCGAATGCTATCTCCAGTGCTGGCAGCGAGTGACGCCACTGACCCCTACGCCTCCTATACCACGTGTATGCGTGTATGCGGCCATGGGCTGCGTGTGGCTGTGTGCATGCCGCCTGCAGCCGACACCTCTGCCGTAACCTCCACGGTTTGTGCTGTCCCGGCCAGCGTCAGCGATCACTTTGATGGCGTTCCAGATAAGAATTTACTGGATCTGACATCGGTTCGCCAACTCAGAGCGGAGACGTCGAGTCGGCGCTGGCGGCGTGCGACAACACGACCGGCTGCATCAACGTCGTGTGCAACATGGCGGCTTGCTATCTCAAGGGGGGAAGCGGCACACTCTCGGGGGCGCCCGGGACCAATACCGCACTTGTCTGTACCGAAGAAGTAAGTCGTGAGGATGCTTGTGCCGTTGATCCATGCATTGCACCCGACGTGCTCAGGGCAGCACGGCGCGCGCGCGTGTGGTGCTGCACGTGTAGCTGCAGCTGTTGCCACAACAGCGACATACAGTAGCGCTCCGTTACCTGGGCCTGCCTGCTGGACCACCTCGGTCGACGGCCCTTCCGGCCTCGTTTCCTCTTGTTCTGTCCTCGTCCTGTTCTGTCGCTTTGGCTTTCGCGGGTTGCCTCGGCTGTTCCCCAGCCTTGCTCCCCCCCGTGTAACGAAACTACTACCTCGGTATACTGACATTGATTGTTGCTGTCCCTCTACAGCATGCCCGGGCGTTGCGGGTTATTCGGCAGTCCACAATACCAACAGCGCCTCCAGCGACTTGATATCGTTCACCGGAGACCTTGCCCAAGGGTCATATAGCTGCAACGGGACTTCATCCTGCGCGGGCTTCGTCGCCACACCCAACGGCAAAGGCCAGTGGCGCATCTGGGCCAAGTCGTCAGTGACTACACGGTCGACCGAGGCAGGCGTCTGCTTGTACGTCCGAGGTAGGTGTGCTACTGCAGAGTGCAACGCGGAACGTGCATGTGGACTGGTTCGAACATTGTGCGCAGTAGTCGGCGAGGATGGTCATCAGCAACAGTTTATGGGCGGGACCCTGCAGGCTATGATGCCGGTTGGTGGGTTAGCGCTCCATGAACGGCCAAAAGGTCCAACATGACAGCCAGAGGGCGTCAGTTACATTTGCCTTTACAAACAGTCGCTGCGTTATGGTCCCCTTTCGCCTGGTTGTGCTTTTTCCGGCTCTTCCTTTTCTGTCCCTTTGGCGTTCGCGGGTTGCCTGGGCTGTTTCCCAGCGTTGCTCCCCCCTTGTAACTAACCGCACACAGTCAATGATGTACATGTAATCGGAATAGCGCAAGACACGGATCAAGCTGTAAGCTGGAGCCCATTGACACCGGCTGTGCGCGCACAGCCCCAAAGTGGGCCTCAGCGTCGTGCCGCAACTAATTCAACGCGGGATTATGGGGCTGGAGCTGTCGGCGGCGTGCGTATGTAACTGTCGGCGGCGTGCGTATGTAACAACGCTATGTATGCAGCGTGGAGTTGTCACTTTCAACGGGCTGCGTATGCACCCTGAGGGTTCTTGCTTGGTCGTGCGCTTTACATCAACTTCTGCCTTCCGCCCACACCCGCCACACAGCAGTAGGCACTTTCAGGATGAAGTATTGGCAAGTAAAGGTGCGGGGACCCCACGATTGGACGATTGGACGATAATCGAGACCACCGCTCATGTACGGCACAACACATCTTCTTGAGTTTGTTAGAGATTGGTGAACTGCCGCCTTTCGTTCATGCGTCACCCGTTGTTCCTTCATGACCGCAGCCAGTACCTCCGCAACAACGCCCACCGACTGCCGCGTCCCCAACGGCTTTGACCGAGGCTCGCCTGGGACCGGGAACGCCTACCAAGGCTTTGCCGAGAAGAACTACATCGGTTCTGACATCGGTTCGGCACTTCCAAGCGGCAACGTGGCCGCCGCGCTCGCCGCGTGCGAGGCGACCCCCGGCTGCGCCAACGTGGTGTGCAACGTGGGCGCGTGCTTCCTCAAGGGCAGCAGCGGCACCCTCTCAACGGCACCTGCGGACCAATACCATACATGCCTCTACAGGCAGGGTGAGTGAATCGCTGACGGCGCACCGGGCATGCCAGGATGATCGCCCTACCTGTGATTATATGTTTTGAAGCTTTCAAATTGTTGTGAAATAATAAGTTCTTTGTTTGTTCGGCTCGGCTTTCAGCCGGGCAGTTCTTGTTGTGGGTTTGCCTACCAGGAGCTTAAGGAGCCAAGTGGCTCCCGGCGCTCAGGGACGTGGTCTGGGGCGAGCCACCTGGCTCCCGGCGCACGTGGGCAAAGGGTCGGTGGCCACTTTGACTGGGCTGACTGGCACACATCGTTCTACAGGCCGCCGGACGGTGTGCGGTGTGAGTGTTGTGCAGCTTTGGTTGCTACGGTTGCAGGTCGTTGCAGCGTAGTAGGCGTTGTACACATGTACTGTGTGTGGCTCATCGGCTGATGTCTGCAAAGGTGGCTGGCTGCAGCTGTGTTGCACCATCAGTCACTGATGGTCAATGCGGCGTATAAGTAGGGGTGTATTGCGCGCCCAGATGTAATGTCCGAACCCTATTTCCGGGAACTGCCCTGAACCTGCTGACGCCGACCCAACGTACCGCCGCTACCCAGTCCGAAGCGTCCAAAGTGAAGTCATTAGGTGTGAAGAAGTTGTGGGAGGCGACGACTTGCATTTTTTTAGATAGGCTGTTGCGACGCGGATGCAAGAATCCCAGTTTTGCCTAGTACCCCAATTCCGGGGTTTGGTATAGCCGCGGGCTGGGCGCAAGCTTACATGCGCGTTGTGCAGGCCCAACGGCTGTCCTGGCAACGCTTCGAGTCCAAACAATTCGCCGGTGGTGGTGGTTGGGTCAGCGCCGGCCTTGTCACCTTGTGCGGGGGGCCTCAAGTCCCAGGTCCCAGACCTACCGACCCCCAGTCCGCAACAACACGCTCAACGGCCGCTAGCTAGCGGTGCACAGGTGCAAGAGGATCGGCAGCCCCCCTGGCCCCTGATAAGCATTGATATGGTCTTTACACAGCCGCTACCCTTGGTTCAGGCGGTACAGTTTAGGGTCAGTGAGGGCCGGGAACCCGCAAACCCCGGACTTTGGGCATTTTTTCCCGGAAATAGGGTTCGGGCCTTACATGTCGATCCCAGGGCACAAATGGGTCTTTTGCAGCAGTAACTTTGCCTGTGGCGCGGGAGGGAGGGTCGATCAATTGAATTTGGCTTTTCTATGGTGCATCTAATCACATGTCGCCAATCTACAGATGATTGACAACCACTGCCTGCGCGGTCTGCCCGGTGCACGTGCGGCGTTCATCACCGTTCGCTATGCAGGCTTGCCCAACTGGCGCTCGTGCGCCGCGATGTAGTCTGTGCCTTTTACCATGGGCGGACGTCCCGTTCCTGTGCCGCAGAGGTCAAGCAGTGCCCCATGATGCCTGGGTACACCAGCGTACCGAACACAGCTATCGACGGCAGCAACCTGCCCGACGCCACTGGCGCACTGAACGGGTTCAACAACCTCGACATTGACACCGCTGGCTACGCCTGCGACGGCAGCACAGCCTGTGCGGGCTTCGTGTTCATGCCCAGGGACCTCAAGGCCTGGCTGAAGCGGAGCGTCAGTGGTCAGCAGCAGGTGTACACGCCGGGATCATGCCTGTACACCAAAGGTCGGTCCCGAGGAGGCTGCGGCGCCGTAGCTACCAATGCTGCACCGCACGCACTAGGTGTACACGTGTACCTAGCTGTGGCCACATGTGGGCTCGTGCGCTTGTACATGCTGCATGTTATACACATATAGACACATGTGCATAAGGTACACGCATGCATACATACATGCCCAATCCCCCGCCAGTAGGACCCTGGGCAATGTAGTCCAATTGGAACATGGGACAATCGGCAACTGCCTTCTGGAGGTCGTGGGTTCGAACCCCACTTTGACACTCCAGTGCTGACGCGGGAGGCGAGGGCATGCCAGGGGCAGATGTGAAGTCGGGAAGGCAGGACTCCTACCTCCTGCGTAAGAGTCGCCCCGTCGAGAACGGGGATCCTTGTGAGGCTTGGCCTCCGCCGTCAAGTTGGTGGTTGTCCCTGTATCTTTCCTGGCGCTCATAGGCTGTTGTCCGGTGGTAGATCTAGGCTCTGCAGGGCAGCCCCCCTAGCCCAGACGTCAAGGCGTGTGTGGCGCTGCACGAACTGGTTGAGCTGCTGGTCGGCTTGTAGGACTGCACGTCGTCCCACTAGCGGGCTTGAAACCACGAGGACCTGGTCCCAGCGTAAAGTAATCATGACAATGATAACAGTACTAGATGATAAACATAACAATTATAATTTTATTGTTATTTTATAATGATGATGCAATAATGATTGTTGTAACTATAATAATCATACATGCCCACATGATCTCACACTTGCCATTACCATTACCAGAACAATGCACGTGGATGCACGTGGGCTTGTGTGCCTAAGCGCATCCGTTAATCTATCTGCAACGCGTTAGCATGCAGTGCTATGCGCCCGTGCCGCTGGCAGCACTGGCATCCGTCAGCAGCCGGCGGCAAACGCAATAAGGTAACCGACCCAAAAGCGTTGGTGGCCAGATACCCGGTGTACATGCAGTGCGGCATGTGCGAGCGAACGCGTTGATGGCACGTCTGCACGCGCTGGCCTGGCTGCGGTACACCTACACAGAGAGCCGTGCCAACGGTTCCAGCCAGGTTGCGGCATAATTGATATACATCCCGGAGTTTTACCAGTACATGTGACCAGATGTATAGCAAGAGATTACTGACACCCTCTGCACCTTCGCATCACGCCCTGTGCGGCAGATGACCCGTTGAGGACCACTCCTACGATCTGCCCAAGCGGGTACAGCTTCACGTACACCAACGTCGGCTGGTACTTGTACGACCACGACATGGGGAGCAAGAGCATACCAACCAACATCTACAACTGCAATTACGAGAACTCCTTCTTCGGCGTCATGTGCGCTGGCTTCGTTTGCAACATCGGCAGCTGCTACGAGGCGTACGTTTGGCGCGTGAGCAACCCGTATGCTGTCGTGCAGGACCCAAACGACTACTACCTCCGCAGCTGCTTTTACACCAGCATGCAATTCCCATACCTGGAGAAGCCACCGCCACCTATGCCACCCTCCCCTCCCGCGCCACCTCCAATATTTGGTAAGCATACTTGCACAATCTAAGGATTCTGCATTACGCTGAGGTCGAAAATGCACCATGCAAGCCGGCTAGACGGCGGTCCGGGAGGCCTCGGCGACTTGGGACAGGCCTGTTACACCAGGAGGGGGAGCCCGCTGCAACGCGGCCCGGCTCTCACCGGGCGGGGCGAAGAGGCACGCCCTAACCAACACCACGACAACGACGCGCGGCGGCCGCAGGGCGGTCGACCTGACAGCGAACCGCTACGAACGGAGCCACACTACCGACCGAAAAGTAACTCTGATGGCGCGGCAGCGCGCGGCTTACGCCTACGACGTGCTTGCACGCGGCCGCAACGGGAATGCGCGACACGTTTGATCGCCACGGGTTGCTGCTGCGCCGGTGCCGCCTCGGCGCCGCGCCAGGCTCAGGGGCCGGGCTGGGCGAGTACCACGATACTACGTGGTCATAGCAGCAAGCTCAAGGTGAAAGGCAGATTGCCTTGAACTGAGCTTGCGCTCCTACTTAAGCAAGGAGCCGGTCAGCGACCGCGGTGTTCAAACTGAAAAACCCTCAACTCCATGCAGAAAAGGGCATATATGCTACGGTCGCTTCGCTCCTCGCACATAAGCCCCACTGATTGCATGCTACCCCCTGGGGCCGAAAACAGTGCATTCCCGTGTGTGCTGACACAGCTGCGGCCGACCGAGTACTTCAGCTGAGGTGCTGACTGCGGCCCCACCGCTACCAGCAGTGTACCCCCCAAAGGTCCGAGTTGGCCGGGAGTCATAGTGCTAATGTCATTGGTGACATCGCTATGGATCCGGGAGGTTGCGAGTTCAAATCCTTGAAACCTGCAACTTTCTACTTGCGGGGGGAAATGCCGTCCTGGGCATAGTTGACCACCCTTAGAGGCGGGGGCTATGCTACCAACCAGGCGGAGCGAGTGGGCGGAGCGGAGCATGCCCGTAGCCGGATCAAGCCGAACATGCCGGCACCATGATGACCGAGAGCATGGAAAAGGATGGTGCCAGGCGGGATTTGTAAAGCCGCAGAGCCCTGCTGACGGCTCATCACCTCTGGCCCCTTAACACCACGCGGGTATGACCCAAGCGTAACGTTTCCCTTTTTTACCAGCAGTGTGCACACGATGCATCATGATCGAGATTTGACATCCTACCCGGTTCTGCTTACCTGATAGGGTCGTACCCAGAATCCATGGCATGCACTCTCAACGCCCCAGCCACCCAGGGCAAGCATGCGCCATGCTATAAGCTGCTTGATACCCGATGCAAACAAAACAGGCCAGGGCGGTTCCTCTATGGCCACATTGCCCGTGTGGATCAAGCGACCGGTGCACATACGTTGCGGCGTCAAATGTACGTGAGCCAGACGAATGCATGAACGTCTCCATATCGTGCGTGAATCAACCCATGGTGCGCGCATACCGACGAGCTATGCGCCTGTACTGGCCCCATACATACAGGCGTCACCGCTGATGTGTCTTCCGGGAAGCCAAGCTACTCGTCCTCGGTTCTTGACGGCGCGACAGATACATGGGGCCCATCAAAAGTGGGTGTAGTGGGTGGACTGGTTTAGAGGGGTGGTGGTACTCCACGGCACATGCCTGCAGTTCGTCGCCGGAATAGGTCACATGGCTGACCTGTCGCAGGACGGTAGTGGCAGCCTGTATGTTGCGCACATAGGCACATGTGTTGAGCTTTTGTTTACTTCCGTACGTGGATGCAGCGCCGCCAACGGCGACACCCGCCGTTGACAGAACGAATGGCGTGCTGGACGTCAGTGCTGAGGCCCACGGCATGTACTCCTGGCGTCCGCAGGCAACAGACGGCAGCACGTCCACTTCGTTTGCCTCGGATTACGGTGACAGGACGCCATGGCTCTCCGTTGACCTCGGGGCCGACCACACGGTGGTGCGCTTCAGCCTCACCAAATCGAGTCGACTGCTGCGGCGAACGCCTCGCCAACGCGGAGCTGCGCGTCGGCATCGTGCCCGTCGTCAGCGCCACGGACGACCCAGCCGCCAACGCGCTGTGCTGGAAGCAGAGCGCGCCGTTGGCCGCGGGGGCGGTGCTCACCGCGCTGTGCGCCGCGCCGCTCACCGGCCGCTGGGCCACACTCCAAAACCTGCACGGCAGCCTCGGCGCTCCAAACATACTGAACGTGGGGGAGCTGCAGGTCGGGCCGCAGGGCCGGGGGAAAACGAGCTAAAGGCAGTGACCCGAACTGATAGCTAGCCCCAATTGTATCCGATTTAGGGATTGGAGCCAGGCACGCTGTACGCTGCCACTGCTCTTGCGTGGCTAGCGTGGCGGGTCGTGGTGCGTGTTGTCCTCGCATTGCCGTAATTGCAGAGCTTCAGGTGCTCGGGTTTGACCATTGTTATGTGGCGCTGTGTCTTCAATGTACATCCTGTCCCCATGCTATCATTGCCTCTTACGTACCTTGGATTGGGATCCGTTGTGGAGGGGTGGGTGCCTACGTCGATGAGCAGGCAGAGGGCATCAACCAGGTTTGGCTTGCACATCGGGTGCACCAGTCTATCCCAGCCACGGCTCAATGGCTGGCTGTATTGACAAATGTTTGAGACCCTCTGGTGCAGGTATTTGGATACGCCGTTGCATCGCCACCGCCCCCCAGCCCACCGGCAGTACAAGGCTTCCCGGGTAAGATGCCAAGCTGCTGTTACAGCACGCCCTGATGAAGGATTCGCCTCTCCTCACACCTGTCTAGAGTTCAAGATACGTACAATTGTAACCCTGAACCTCCGTAGGCGATCGAGGATGGTTTTCGTTGAACTTGCCAAGACATTCAATTTGTATTCGAAACGTGACAGCGGGCTTGCTTTTCGTGTCTTGCCTCACTCCTCAACTGCACGGCTGGCTGCAGTTGACATCTCATCGGGCAAGCAGTACTACGCGTCCTCCACCCTCATCACCGCCACCTCAGAGCAATCCTTCTGGGGCGTTGCACTGGTCAGTGCCCGCTAACAGCACTCACCAGCAATTCACCTATTCAGATCCACGTGGCTGGCATACATACTACCCGCGGGCAGTACTGTAGGCCCTGTCCGTTGGAAGGACCTGGGTAAAGGACCTGGATGGATGATATGATTTTGGAGTCCGCCACTTTGGCCATGTGTTCCTCAGTAGCACGGATTAAAGTGTATCCTATGCGGGCTGGGCCTGGAGCCGTGCTTGCAGGTGGTTCCAAGGTATCGACTATCTTTGGTTTTTTGTTATCAAGTATACGTACGCTGGGTGTGTACCGATTGAGCCTTTGTCGTTAATGGCTGTACCGGCAATGAAGAAATGTTTGAAGCAAGCACGAATGTTGCTTGAAACAGGAGAGCGTGACACGTCTTACATGAGGCCCTGTCATCAACTGTTTGGCACACGTACGGCTCATCCCATCATCGAAATGCGTACACATGTTCAATTACCGCGCGCATGCGCCGGAATCTGGGGCATCGTGCCGTGCCCACCGGAGCCTTTGGTATGGGCGCCCTGGTTGGTTGTTTGCTTGGGCGCACTGGGACAACCTTGCAGGCCTTCGACGGCGTTCTCAGCACGGCCTTCTCCTCCGCCCCGGGTGACATCAAACCGTTGCTGTCCATCGACCTGGGCGCCGACTACATCGTCACCTTGGTGCGCGTGGTCAACGCCCAACGCAGCTGCT
The DNA here is from genome assembly GCA_037367405.1 of Ottelia alismoides. Lineage (NCBI taxonomy): Eukaryota > Viridiplantae > Streptophyta > Magnoliopsida > Alismatales > Hydrocharitaceae > Ottelia > Ottelia alismoides. Next base: position 55,464 of record JAZKJV010010826.1, read on the forward strand.
GCGCGAACCGGCTGGTCAACGCAGAGGTGCGCGTCGGCAGCGCCGCCGTCGCCGCCTTTGGGGACGACGTCGCCGCCAACGAGCTCTGCTGGAAGCAGGACGGCGGGCTTGCCGCGGGTGGCATCGCTGAGGCGCTGTGCAACAGACGCGGCCGCTGGGTGACTTTGCAAAACTACGACATCAGCAACCCCCTGGAACATGCTGACCGTGGCCGAAGTGCAGGCAAGTTGGATACCGTATCAGCAGGCTGCTTTCGGTGTGGTTGGGGGCATTCGGTCTTCAACTAGTAGCAGCCGCCCGCCAGTAGGACCCTGGCCAAGGCAGTCCCATTGTACTAGGTAGTAGGTTCGTTACATGGGGGCAGGGGGCCGCTTGTGAGACGGCCAGCCAACCACAAACGCCGAAAAGGAGGCAAGAGCCAAAAAGCCAACAGGTGACGGACTAAGACAGCGTGAAGTCGGGGAGGAAGGGAGTCCGCGTGCGAGGCATCGGAGGCACAGGGGTAGCGCCGCCATTCACAGAAACAGACACCATCGCAGCCGAACGACTAGGTTCGTTACATGGGGGCAGGGAGCCGCTTGTGAGAAGCCAGCCAGCCACGAACGCCGAAAATGCGACAAGAGCCAAAAGGCCAACATTGTAACATTGTAACATTGTAACTCGGCAACTGCTTTCTGGAGGTCGTGGGTTCGAACCCACTGTGTAACTTTCCAGTGCTGACGGGGGAGGGCCCAGGGGCACATATGAGAAGCCGGGAAGGCAGGAACGCTACCTCCTTCGTAAGAATGGCCGTCGCCCCATCGAGAACAGGGACCCTTGTGACGCTTGGCCCCGCCGTCAAGTTGGTGGCTGTTACTGCATCTTTCCTGGAGTCCACTGGCTGTTGGTGGTGGTAGGGCTAGGCTCTGCAGGGCACCCCCTAGCCCAGACGTTAAAGCGTGTGGCGCTGCACGAACTGGTTGAGCTGTTGGTGGGTTGTAGGAATGCATGTCGTCCCACTAGCGGGCGTGAAACCACGCGGGCCTGTCCCAGCGCAATGTAGTAGTATCAATAAAAACATTATAACAACAATAATGATAATACATAATTCATAACAATAGCAATGATAACAATGGTAGTAATAGTAGTAGTATAGCAGCCGCGGCAACAAGCCGGTTGCTGGGGCGGCAGGCAAGTGCCTGCCGCATCAAGCAAACATCCTTTGTACGTGTTAATACATGTTCAGTGCAGTGTACGGATGCATTGTCGAGCGGCCGCAGCGCTAGGTAGGTATGAGGGCTCGCTCTTTGCGGCGCGCATGCACGCTCCGTGCTTTGTGATGTGGCATCAACAGGTGCACAGATGCGGCAGGTACTGGATATTGCAGCATGTAAGGGCAAAGAAGTGTTAGCTATCTTGCATGCAAGATGCACGCGCACAACCGACCTCTGAGCGGGCGTTGCTTGCGCAAGCATGCCCGCTCAGAGATTGGTTGTGCGTGTGTCGCAGTCTTCTTCCGGATACATGATGCTCTCTCATCAGCTCTCCTTTTTGTTGATGCTGGACAAACACAGCGGTGCAAACGCGATACTGCCAATGAAGCCGCGCGCCGTGAGGCAGCCTGCCCCAACCCTAACCAGAAGGGGCTGGTGTAGAACTGTGCCCGGCTGATGCGGCTACCGTGCATCCGTTGCCTGATGTATGATGCTGCTCGCAGGTGGTTTGGCTATCCAGCCGATCTGTAGCCGTTTCCAAGAACACCATCGGCTACAGCCCATTAAGCAGGTGGACGAAGTGCCGTAGTGCCTGGCATCACGGCTCCAGGCTCACTGAGGGCCTCGGACCGGATGCAGCAAGGCACGGCAGGATCGGGGGAAAGAGCCGATGTGCTACTTCAGCTTGTGCAAAAGCAGATACCTAAGCAGTCAAGGCGGCCCGGCCACTCACTTTGTTCTGTGGATACGCCCCCGCGCCATGTTTGGCGTCCGACCGTCCAATCCGGCCGTAAGACTAGTAAGGCCGTCATTGCCGACAGCAGTCCATCTTCAGGTGGCCACTCTTGGCCAACAGCTTTTCGTGCACCCTCGGTTCGTGTATCGACTGATGGCCGTTGTGGTGCGGCAGCTCCGTCAGCTTTCGGAAAGGTTACGGCGCGGTATTAAAGCGTGTCGCATAATGCTGGGTGGGTTACTTGATGGTCTAACTTGATGGATTCACTATGTAGGATTCATCATGGTCGTATGCGCCCTTGCACCACCGAATCTCTGCACACTGTACTGTTTGTTTGGAGCCACCGCGGTTGCTTCACCGGCTTTTGAGCATCCGTACACACAAGTTTTACACCATGCGCATCGAACTGTACCGTCTTTTTAGTAGCCGTACGCGCTTTTCGCCATCTTTGCCAAAGCCGTACGTGCACAAGCTTATCTCACGATCACGATTTGAGTAGACATACGTACACGCTTTGTTTCGACTGGCTTATGGCCACAGCATGTAGCCCTTCACATCTGCATCCGGCATCCGTGTAAGGTTGTAATGCGTTCACCATGGATGGATGAAGCGTTTGTGCCACGCTAGCCCCAACGTACCTTAGAGAGGCCGGACATCAGGGACGTTGTAGAAGCGGGGCTTGATGAGGTTGTAGCAGAAGCCGCCGGCGAAGAAGGGCGCGCAGGGGGCGCGCGCGTTGGGAGCGTGCGTGGAGGTATGGAAATAGATAGAGCGCTATAGCGCGAATGAGCCGCTGCCAAGGGAATTGCGTTCCCGACTGGTTGTCTCCCCGACCAGAGATCCTTGCAACGGATTTGTACTCCGCGTGAATGGCGAGCTCATCCGCCATGCACCGCAGCCAGCTAAACGAGAAATCAGCTCCAGGGTTGCCTGATCGTTGCCGTACTATTATCATTGTTGCATTACGCTGGGGCCAAGCCCGCGTGGTTTCAAGCCCGCTAGTGCGACGGCATGCACTGCTACCAGCGACCACCAGCTCAACCCTGGCTCAACCAGTTCGTGCAGCGCCACACGCTTGAACGTCTGGGCTAGGGGGGCTGCCCTGCAGAGCCTCAATCGACACCGGCCAACTATAAGTGCCAGCGGACTCCAGGAAAGCTGCAGTGAACAACCACCAACTAGCATTACCAGGCACACCACGGCGTAGGTTCTTGGTGTTCAGCAGTGCTTTGTCGCCAACTTTGAGCTCTACCTCACGGCGACCTTTGTTTTCATAGGCGGTTTGCCGGTCCTGCGCATGAGCCTGGAGGCAACGCCGCGCCAACACGCAGACGCTCTAGACGCTCCTGGAGTACCTGGAGCGCCTCTGCCGTCGGACTTCAACATGCATGCGTGGCGGGTCCAGCTGGGTTCAACAAAAGCGGTGTGGTAGGTACCATTGCTGCTTGACACTGAATTGCCCACGCCGACACCCTTTCTGACGCTGCCCTTCTTACCTGGTGCCCTGGTGGCTGGGTAGATACCCTTTGGGTATCGTCGTAAGATGAGCACTACGTGCGAGTCCATCGTGCCCAGCCCCCTTAACACACGCGGGTTTGACCATGCGTAACATTATTATTATAATTACCTGGTGGCCTCACTGCAAGGCTGCGTATAGGGCATACGCACGCGGGTTGGCGGCCAGCACTGCCGCGGCGCAGGCCGCCGCAGCTGCCCCTGTTGCTGCCGCCCAAGTCGCCGTCGGCCACGCCCTCACTACGGTGGCAGCCGCTACCTCCTCCACCCTCGACGCTGCCCTCGACGCTGCGGCGGCGGCCCGCACAGCACTACGGGAGGCTGCAGCGGCGGCGGCAGCCCCTGCAGTCCACACTGCCCAACACCGGTGGCTTGACACCAACGAACGCCCTTCCCCATCCAGCCATTACCCGCCTCCTCCGCCCCTACAGCCCACCCACCCCCATCGCTGCCCTTGCTCCTGCACCTGCCGCACCGCCCGAAACCAGGCTGGTTTCGGACCCGCATGCCGTGGCCGAGCGACTGCCTCGCCCGCCACTACGCTGGTATCAGCTCCGCCTACCGCCATCGGACCCTGCTGCCCAGGCCCTTGTCCTCGACGCGCTACAGGCCGACATTGCACACGGTTTACGCCCGATCCATTGAGCCCGCGGCTGCTGCTACTGCTGGCAGCCCTACCATTACTACTGCCGAGGTTGTTGCCGCCATGGCCGCGTCCCCTCCAGGCTCCTCCCCGGGCCCGGATGGCATTCCCTACGAGCTGTGGTGCGTCGCCCACCCTGCCACCCCCGATGATGCTTCCCCACCAGACCCCGTCTGGGCACCTCTCCTAGCCCGCCTCTTCTCCGCTATTGGCAACACCTCCACCATCCCACCTGTCTTTTCCCTCAGCGTTATCACCCCTGTGCCCAAGCCAGACGCTCCTAGGGCCTGACCCTACTGACCCTACTGCCCCCTCGGGCCTAGGGCCTAGAGCCTGGCCCTGCCCCGCCGCCGCCGACCGTTGCCGGCATTCCTGTCGTGCCAGCCGCACGCCACCTCGGTGTCCCCCTTCGCCCCCTCCGCGCCTGCCTCTCCTCCCGTCCCCGCCGCCCATCATCAGTACAGCACCCGCTCTGCAACACGCCCGCCTATCCGACCGCCCCCACCTCCCAACCCCTTCGCCGCCAACGCTTGGCAACCCGCCTGGCCACTGCAACGGCTGTCCTCTGCCGTGTTGCCCGCCTCCCTCTCTCTGCTATGGGCCGGGGCCTCGCCGCCAGCACCTACGCCATCAGCACTGCGCTTTACGCCCTCGAGCTTGGAGACACGCCCCCACAGCCCTGCAGGACCTCAACGCTGCCATTACCGCCAACGCCCCGGTGTCGGTCCCACCCCGCCTCCTCACCGGCTCCCCCCGCCGGCTGGGCGCCTTTGGCCTCCTCCCCCTCCGCTCTCACGTCCTCGCCCCCCAGGCCCTGCTGGTCTTCACCGAGGCCACCCTGCAGCCGCCGCGGCCGGAGTTCTTTCCCTGCCCGGTGCCCCACAAACGTTCTTCTCCCACCCGGCTTCCTGCGCCGTGCAGCCTCTGCGCTCTGCGCCCCTCGGCCCCCTTGCTGCTGTCGTGGCCGATGGCGGTCCGCCTGCCCTCGCAGCCCCTGCGGCTACTGCGGCCCGGCCGCTAGCTCCCTCCTCCTCGCCACTTATGGGTCCTCTGACGAGCTACGTGCTGTCCACACCCCCCCCACCGCCCCCCTGAGCCCGTCGCCCTCTGTCCGCTCCATCACGTCCGTCCATCCTTGAGGCCTCCACGGCTGCCTACCGTGTGTCCCGCCACCTGGACTAGCTACGTACGCACCGCGCTGGAACCGCCCACACCTCTCCCTACCCGCGCCCCAGCTTGCGGCGTTCCAGGCAACCCTTGCTGCTATCTGGCGCGCTCCTCTGGACAACCGTATCAAGGAGCCGCTGTGGCGCCTGGCTAGCAACACTTTCCCTGGGGCATGCTTTCGCTCGTGGACTTGCCCCTGCGGCGCCGCGTCTACTGCATCCCGTGGCTAAGTCACATGTTCTGGGACTGCACCGTCGCCCAGGCCGTGCTTGTCCAGCTCCCTGACCCCCGCCTGCCTGGGGGCCCCGCCCCCCAGGTCACCCGGGCCAACGTGTGGCTCCTGCAGCCACCTCCAGGTTTTCCGGCCTCCCGCGACAGCTGGAACCGTATCGCCCTGGCCGTGGTGGCCGCCATGGAACACGGCCGCCGTGTTCTGTGGGCGCAGCACCCCGCGACCCCAGCTGCCGATGCCACCAGTAGCACCCCTGCTGTGACAGCAGCCAACCTAGCAATTGAGCGCTTTTGGGCCCTGCTGGATGAGACCCTGTGATGCCCTGTCCACCCTGATTGCGGGTACCCTGCTGCTGCGCCCTGTTGCCTCCGGTGTTGCCCTGCGGTCTGCAGCCCTGTCGCGCCTGTGCTGCCTGTTGGTGTTGCGCCGTGTATGCCACCCCGCTTCGTGGGCTGTGTAGGCTTTTGGCCCTTTTTCCCTTTGTGGTTGTTCCCTTTTGCGCCCTTGTTCTGTTTGCTATGTCGTTTCGGGCTGCGACTGTGTTTGTTTCTGTGAATGGCGGCGCTACCTACCCCTGTGCTTCCGATGCCTTGCACGCACACTCCCTTCCTCCCGACTTCACGCTGTCTTAGTCCGTCACCTGTTGGCCTTTTGGCTCTTGTCTCCTTCTCGGCGTTCGTGGTTGGCTGGGCCGTCTCGCAAGCGGCCCCCTGCCCCCATGTAACGAACCTACTATTACTGAATTGTTGATTGCAAACGAACTCCACCATGGCTATAGGTGCTCGTCCCAGTCGTCCTGCTGGGATGTGCTGACCACTTAACGCAGCGCCTCCTCAAGTACCTACCCGGTTCATGCGCTCCGTCTGCCCGTTTGTCTGCGGGTGGCACGCGGTATTGAGCGTACGCTGCGTCTTCAGCTTCTCTATTAGCGCCTTCCAAACGTGGCCTGTCCAACGGGTGTCGCGATCAGCCTAATCAGCCACCGTGGCTGAATGTGGTCACCACCAGTGGTTACCACCCTCCCCCCATCGTGAGGCCGATTGACCGTCATGTGGTGACCACATTCCCGTGCAACCGCACAACATTGTCTACGAACAGCTTCATGGTGTCCACTGCGGTTGCGCGCGTAGTAGTTGCCGCCAGGTGAACCATTTTGCTGAACCTGCCCACCATTACAAGAAATGCGTCGTGCCCTTTGCCGTGGGCGGCAGACCCGTTACGAAATCCATCGGAACGCCGCCCCACACGCGAGTGGGAATGGGAAGGACTGCAACTGATATGCCGCCAGGCTTGGCGGTGGAGGGCTTTACTGCGCTGGCACTGAGGGCACCTCAGCACGTGATTGATTGGCCACATCTGCGTCCAGGTAGTCCAGGCGCGGGGCTTCGAGGGGAGTGAGCCTTGGCAGCTGACAGGTAGCAGCGACCCACCAAATCGTGCGCTTGATTGCTGCCTTCGCGGTGCGCGTACGTGCACCGTTGGTGCCCGCTAAGCCCACCGTCGCAAGGCCTGGGGAAGACCCGCTGCGGCAAGCGGCGGCGCCCAGGGACGCCTGCTAGGCGCCGCGCGCCCCACTCTGGTTTCCCTGGTGGCTGGGTAGTTCTAGTAGTTCGTAAGGCTGCTCCATGCTAGCCCATCGTGCCCAGCCCCCTTAACACACGCGGGTTTGACCCAGAGTATTATCATTATTATGGTGATTATTATTACTATTATTACTGTTATTATTGTTATCATTATCACTATTGTTATCATTATTATTGTTATCTAGGCTTTCTCATGCTGTGGCAAAGGCCGTAGCGATGGGGCAACCCGTCGCAGCTGCTGCCGATTCAGGGGCACCTTCACCTCGTGTATCCTGGGTACAACTAGGCGCCCCTCACTGCGTCTCGTCGGTAAAAAAGGGAAAAAAAGGGAAACGCTACGCTTGGGTCATACTAGGTCATACCCGCCGTCAGCAGGGCTCTGCGGCTTTACAAATCCGCCTGGCACCATCCTTTTCCCATGCTCTCGGTCATGGCGCCGGCATGTTCGGCTTGATCCGGCGGCTACGGGCATGCTCCGCTCCGCCCACTCGCTCCGCCTGGTTGGCAGCATAGCCCCCGCCTCTAAGGGTGGTCAACTATGCCCAGGACGGCATTTCCCCCGCAAGTAGAAAGTTGCAGGTTCAAGGATTTGAACTCGCAACCTCCCGATCCATAGCGATGTCAACAATGACAATAGCACTATGAGTCCCGGCCAACTCGGACCTTTGGGGGGGTCTCGTCGGTACAGTTGTAGTAGTTGTAGCAGTTACTACTCCTTTCATTACGTAAACTGTGTTGCACCATACTACTGTGACAGTATTGTTCACCGCTCTTTGCCGAACAACTACCACAGCGTCGCTACAGTGCCCTTTAACCACAGCGTCACACGTCATGTCCTGTGATGCAAAGAGGCGCAAGTGCCTTTCGGAAGCCACAGCTTGCATCCTGCCCACCCACCACATGCAAGAAATCGCCCATTGGTGTACGGCCGCTTTGGAGCCGCCGCTGCCCGTGAACAGCGCGAGGCGCAGGATGGCGCCGCCGCGGCCAGACCCTGCGGCTGGACGACCGTCCAAGCCACCGGGAGCGGGTACGGCCTGCGAAGGGACGGCCTTGGTGTGAGGCGCGGCGCAGCGTGGTCCAGGAGGCCACCTGCAGCAAAACATGACAAGAGGTGGAGGTGGGGCGGGGCGCAGGCGGAGGGGCACACGTGTGAGCAGCAGCACAAAGAGTAATAAAAAGGGCGATGGGGACGCACTAGGCGGGAGGGGTGCACAGGCGAGAAGCCGAATAGGCTCATCACTGTGCCGCAAGAGCTCGGCTCACACCATATTGTAAGCAAGACGTAGCATTTGGCTGAGGGCACAGCGATGGCCATCAGTGTTGGCCACAAGAGCGCTGAAACTGCCGCCCTCCAATGAGGCGGGCAGCGTGTCGGACCAACATCAAACAGCCCGCTGGGCGTGCCGTCACCGCCTTGTCGGTGCATTGCTAGGCAATCATTTCCACGGCAAAACTGCCACACGCTGCGTGCCAGGTGGTGGATAACAAATACTTGTGTGTGTACCGTGATACTCCCCGGCCGCGGCAGCTCCAACCGGGTAACCTACCGTGGCCCAAGGATGTGCCGCCCGTAGCTTCGTTCGCCAGCTTGATCTTGGGCGACGTTGCCCCTTTGTCCCGCTGCAGCTGCAGCGTGGCGCGCACACGAGCCTCGCCGCGTGGCTGCGTGATGAGACTGACGGTGGCGATACGAACATTGACGTGTTCTACGTGTCCGGTGGCGACACAGCCCCGCCATGGCGGCGCGAGCCGCGGCGGCTCACGCACGGCTGGTCTGTGCGTAAACGGGGGGGGGGGGGGCCAGACGCACCACGCCAGTGACGCAACAATGATAGTACGTCGGCGGCGCAGAGCAGCTGGGGTAGATACGCACCCCACCACGCCACACTGACAGCACGACGGCGGCACAGAGCAGTTGGATCAAGATGGGTCAATGGGCTTGGGCTGCAACAGCAGCATACAGGCAGTTCGTGAGTGGCAGGGCGGGGCGAACACTCACAGCACGAAACGGTGCATCCAGTGTGCATGCACCGCCTCACGCGTGCAGACTGAGCTGCTACGACCGTACATGCAACAGTCGGCGAGCAACACCAACGCCATACCTGTGTAGATGTTTATCGTCTTGCCCGGTGTCTGCCACCCACTCGGGACTCGATGCCTCCCTGGAAGACCGCTGAGCACGACCCCCTGTGAGTTGGAGGTACACCTCACACACACGTGCAAAAGAGAACGCGCGGCATGGTGCGCGTAATCAGCCAGCCGGCGCCGGCGCATGTATGTTGTCCCCGCGCGTGCAGTATACAGCACAGCGTATCTTCTTCTTCTTAATGTTGTCCCCGGCGCTGCACAGACGGCGCACCGAACCGTCATGGCGTTGCGCAACTAGTGCAGCAGGCCGATCATACTACTGCAGCACGTGCTGCATGTGCGACAGCCGCGTGAGCAGCGATACGCCGTTTGCACCGCTGGCAGCGCCGGCGACCGCACAGCGCGCAACTTCCCGCCCTACCCACCCCACCCCCACCGCCACCCCGTGCCCATGCGTTGCCAGTCCAACCACCAGTGCTGTGCCGCCGACAGCAAGCACGCGCCCGAGCGCGTCGTCTGCTTGACATGCCACCGTTAAGGCCTGCCCCCGCCTGCCCGTGCCAGCGTCCTGCGTGTCGACGACGCCATAGGCAGGTGTCTCCCGGAACTTCGTGCGCTACTCAGCCTCGCTGGCAGACATGGCGGACACCTGTCAGGCTACGATCAGCACGCAAGCACGTGAGGGGCCGGCGTCGGCAGCGGGATCGTTTTGGTGGCTCCTCGGCAGCACGGCGAAAAAAAGTGCCCGGACCCGTGTACGGAAGAGTGTACAGCACGCACCAGCGCGATGCTGCGGGGTCTGGTCCACGGTTTGGGAAGCGGGCACCAAAGACGCCAACCCGCCGGGCCCTCACCCCGCGTAGTAGTATCGCCACCTCACCTGGCCTGGGCGATGCGCTGCCCCAGCTGACGGCACACGGCAAGCGCTGGTAGGGCTGGGCAAAGCAGGAGAGCGTTGTGTGCTGCCGCGATACGTACACTGAAAACGCATTTGCGCTTGCCCTTTGTAACGAAGAGCGGTGGCGCCACCGCGCGGTGGCTGGTTTCCACCGTATACAAGCGGTCAGGATCGCTGTCCAAGGACACGTCGATGACATACAGCAGCAGGAACGCCCAAGACAGCAAGTAAAGCTCGAGAGAACATTTTCGCGAGCTGTCCAACCCTGAAGCTAACCTGCCGCCCGCGCCTTGCCGCGCCACAGGTATGGGGCAACCGCTATATAGGGCCCGTATAAATAATGGCTGACCCCTGAATTCAGGCTTGCATGCAATTGCACGTAAAGCTGAAGATGGCTGGCACGGGTTGCGGGCTCATCCCCAGCAGGTTGTTTCGGGCCCGTCTCGCCCAACCCCGACGCCCCAACCTCGACAATTGGATTATCACTGGAGTGCGTCCGCAGTGACACGCGGCCCAATTCTACCACTTGGTGCGTCAAGCCCTGTAACAACCCGGCACAGCCTACCCTCCGCGGAAGCAACCCAGCAGCACGGGCCGCTTAAAGTCCACGCCTGGAAAAGCATCGCGTTCTTACGCCGTGTACGGTGGCAATTCGCCATAATGCTCACCCGGCAGCAAGTCCAGCCCTGCTACCCCAGCAGCGGAGCGCGATTCCGGCAGCCGTCACGGCGTTCAGCCGGCCCATGGCGCACCCAGCTGCGCTGCTGCCTGCCCGCAGCGCGCAGCTACAGCAGGTGAGTGCTCTCGTGGGCCGCGTTTTGGAATGCGCACGTCGGCGGAGCGCGGCGATCCAGCAAACAGGCTCCATCGGTTGGGGTCGGGGTAACGGCCAACCAACGTGCCAAGCGCCTCGGCGCCTGCGCAGTCCGTGTATTCACTGCTGCATGCTGCGGATTGCTGCAGAGCGGTGATACCGCGCTCCCATTCTCAGGGTTGCATGCATTGCGTCACATCAGCCTGCCGCAGGCGCCGCTGCCGCCGCCGGCAGCACGCGCGCACGCGCCTGCCAAGGCGAGCACGCGCACTGGGCTGCCTAATCAGGTACCAATTTACATGCAGCAAGCATGGCAAAGCCGACGCCTTGCCGCAATAGAGGGCCCTCCCGTGGATACGCGGACATGCAGCAAGCGAAACTGAAATCGCTTCTGCAACAGTCCTGCTTGATGCACGTGAGCCGTTGAGGGGTTATGTGCGTCTGCCTATCTACCTGCCACACAGGCGCCGTCGCCGCTGCAGCCGCCGGCGCGCAGTGCTGCGGTCCTGCCGTACGGCCCGCAGCGCGGTGCGGCATTGACCTGCCACGCCGCCGCCGGCGACAAGGAGTACAAGGTAGGCGTGTGCGCGCACGCGCTGCAGGCTCGTCGCTGTGCTTGCCGCGCGCAAGCTGCGTGTGTGGGTGTGCCGCCGGCGGCACTGGCCAGTGCCTGTCGCTGCTGCTCCGACGGGGGGGGGCGGGCGGCGGGGCCGGGGCGCTCACCTGCCTACCTGCCTTCGTACTCGCCCGCAGCGAGCGATGGAGCATTGCGGCGTGCACGCGCATGCAGCCTGCGCGCGCGCGCGTTGCGGGACCGTGTGGCAGGCCGTGGCGACCATGCGTAGGTACATGCGGCGGCGTTCCGGCGAGCCCGCTCCAGCTCCCCAGCCTGCTGCTGGCACCAAGGGTGTGGGGGACACACGTGTGCAGCCGGTGCTGTGTTCGTGCGTAGCATAGCAGCCCGTCACGTGACCAAGGATTGTACATATCAACGGTGATGGTACGTACGAAAAGCAACTCACGACTTGCTGGCCAACCCGCTGCTGGCGTGGCGCCTGCTTTGGCTGCCCCCCCCCCGCCCCTCCGCGCCGCGCCGCGACAGGTGTCTGTGGAGCGCGTGTCCGCCGCCAAGCGTCGCGCGCGTGTGACTGTGCCGGCAAAGCTGGTCAAGGACCTCTTCAAAAAGGCGGTCGACAATCTGCAGGTCCGTGCACGGCCGGCCTGCTGGCGGTGTACGGACGCTGCACGGCATCACCAGCGTACGGCGTGCGTGTGCGTATGCGCGCGGTGGTCAGGGCACATTACTGCGACGCGCTGCCACCGGTGCCTGGTTGCTTGGCCCCCGTGCCGCTTGCACAATGTGCGTGTGTGCGAGCAGCCACATCTCCTGGAGTTAGACACGCAGCTGGTCGGGGTATGGATGACGCAGTCGAGTGCAAGAAACCCAAGCAGGATCGGCCTGCTGTGGTCAGCCTGGTCTCCGGGCGTTGGTAGACCGCGGGCCGGCCACACGCCCACTTTGCATCTCCTCCACAGCCCTCTCTGCTTCCGTTTCTGACCTCCGTCCGTCGCTGCCTCGACTCCCACGCACCCACCCACCCGGCTGCCGCGCCGCCGCCGCGCGCAGAAAAACGTGGTCGGCAACCTGCGCGGCTTCCGCGACAACGCGCCGCTGCCGCTGGGCGTGCTGGTGGCCAATGTGGGCGGCCAGGGCAAGTTCAAGACCTTCTGCATCGAGGAGATACTGCTGCGCGCCGAGGACTCGGTACGAGGGAGGGAGGAAACGTGTGAACCGCTGGGGGGAGGGATTCGGTGGGAGGCACCGCATGAGGAGGAGGACTCGGGGCACGAGGGAGGAAACGCGGAGAATGGCCAGTCGCTGACGGAGGCGTTCGCCGTGTGCCACCAGTCCCTGGAGTGTCAAAGTGTGAGGCATGGCCCTGAGCTCACGAGTGTCGGCAAAGGCGCCCTCCGAGCCCTCCCTTCTGCGCGCCTGCCTGCCGCCCTGCCCCCGAAACCACCACCACCACCACCACACATGATGTATGCACGCCAGATCAACCGCGCCCTTGGCAACGAGCCCATGATCCCAGGCAGCCTCGACATTGTCACCAAGGTGCAAGGTACGGCAGGGGTACGGTGCAGTCGTCGGTTGCGCTAGTAGAGCAGACGGCGCCACACGCGCGGCATATGGTTGTACAGCGCGGATGCAAGCACGCACCAGCTGCTTGGCGTCGCGCCGTTCCCCCCCCCCCCCGCACGCCCCGCGCTGCTTTACAGACCCGCACACCATCATCACTCACCTGAGCATTGTACACACACTCACACACATTGCCATCCGCCGTCTCATCTCATTGGAGATGGTGGCTCCGCCTGCACGTTGCACCCCCCTTGGCCCGCTGCCTAGACCGGACGGTTTGCTGCTACCGCACCGTTGCGCCTTGCCCCCGCCCCCTGGCGCCTCCCCTCCCCACCCCTCCTCCCCCCGCCTACACCCCTTAGACCTGCTTGCCGCGTACGACCCCGCCAAGGAGTTCAGCTTCGAGGTGTCGTACGAGGCGGCGCCGCCGCTCAGTGGCGCGTGCCCCTGGACCAGCTAACGGTCACCATCAGGCAAGGGAAGGGGAAACAGTTATGCGTCAGGGAGGGAGGGACGCAGGGAGAAATTGTACGTCTGCCGGCGCGTACGGACGCACGTGCACGATTATGGCAAGACGACTGGTTATGTCTGAGAGCGGCGGGAGACACGCGGCCCGGCGACTAGGACGGGCGGGATCGCTGGTTCATAAGGGCCTCCAAATGCGATGCCTAAAACGCGTACGGCAGTGAAGCCCGGCTCACGCAGCGCCGTGCGCGTGTTGACGCTGCCCAAACGTTGAAGGCGTGTTATGCATGCCGGTACAGGGCGAAGGCCGTACTTACGGGGGCTGGCTCCTTTGTCCGTCAGCCAACAGCCGCGCATGCCCTGCATACAGGACCCGTACGGCACCTAATCGTCCGGCAGCATCGTTCGCTCAAGCATTCGCCTTGGCGGCGCGGCGCGCCATGCCAGCGCCTGGCCCCGCGCGCGGCCGTACACACACACACACACACACACACACGGTCTCTTTTCTTTTAAACACAACACACACACACACACACACACACACACACGGTCTCTTTTCTTTTAAACACACACACACACTCTTAATAAGAAGAAGATACGCTGAGCTGAATGCTGCAATGCATGCGGGGAAGCGCGCATACCTGTGCGAGTGGAGTGTGCGGTAATGGCCGTGGTGGGAGGCGAACTGGCGGGCGGTACAACGTCGCAAGGCCCATTTAGGAGAAGTGGGAAACACAGAGCGCTGGCGGCTGAGTATAGCGCACACACACACACTCGCTGGCGCCTTTCGGTACAGTCGGATTCGTTTGTTCTTCCCACGGTCTCTTTTTCTTATAAACACACACACACTAACGCGCGCGCACCATGCCTCCTTTTTCCACAGCAGAAGCTTTACTCGTGTGGGGGAAACGCGCCCGGGTCGGACAAGCGCGCTGGCCTTTGCCGTGAGCTGCCGTACGTACGTTTTGCCTGCCGTACAGGGACACCGGCGACTACAGCACCGACGCCGCCGCCGCTGACGACCTGATCCGGCAGTACCGCAAGTCGCAACGGCTTCAGCCGCGTGGTGACGGGCCGCGGCCTGCAGCACGAGGACACAGCAATCATCGACATGCAGGTGGGGAGGGAAGGGGGGAGGGGAGGGGAGGGAGGGGAGGGGGGGGCCGGCGGTGTGCACCAGCGGGCGGTTGACGGTAGCGTTTGTGCTTCTAGGGGGCGGGGGCGGGCTCACACCGCTTCTACCTGCCAGGAGCACATGCATGGGCTGGGTGTTTTGACAGGGCGCGGCTTGCAGCAAGGAGACACAGCCAAGCATCGATCGACATGCAGCTGCAGGGAGGGGATGGCGGTGTGCGCCAGGGTGGGGGGGGGAACCATGCTCCGGGGGGGGAGGGGGAGGGGCTGTGTGAACCTGGGCAGCTGACGCCGTTGCGGTTACCGGGCGAGCACGCGTAGGCGGGGCCACGGGGTGCCGGTCACCTTTGGCTTTACGTGCAAGTGCATGTATTTAAAACAGCACGGTACTTCAATAGCCATGCACTGACCGCAACCGCTGGCACCCGCTGGTGGGCGGGGGAGGGGGGGGGCGCACTGTGGCTGGCGCGGCAGCCGCGCCCGTCGCAGTGCCCGCGGCCTGCAGCAAGAGGAGGGAGAGGGGGGTTGTATGTGCGAGGGTCGGCCATCGTTGTCGTTGCGTTGAACTGCATGCACTGGAAATAGCCTAATGCGTCCATGACGATGTAATGGCTGTAACCATTAGCACCCCCTGGGGGGTAGGTACATGGGCGCCGGCCGTCGCTGCTTGCCAAACGCGTTGGTGCGTTTGGCGGTCGGGCGGCTGGCGCCGCTAGCAGGGCGAGGGCGAGACTGCAGGTGGGTGGGTGGGTGTGTTGACGGGGCGGCCGTGCGGGGCAGGGGGGCAGGCAGGGGCGCGGGCTGGGGCGCGTCCGAGGAGACCCTGCAAGTGCAAGAGGGGCCTTGGTGTAACGGCGCTGCCTGACGTGGCAACAGTACGAGTCACGACGCCCCATGTGATGCTCCAACGAGGAATGTGTGTTCTCGCCGTTACCTCGAATCCCGCCGCCAGATCCGGTCCAAGGCGACCGGCCTGGAGCTGCCGGGTCTGACCCAGAAGATGTTCTCCTTCGACACGGAGACCGACCCGCTGGGCCTGTCCAAGGGTGGGCGTACGGCAGGGGATGGGGTGGGGCGGGTGCCGTTAATAATAATGGGCTTTACACCTATTCTTGTGTAGTCAAAATGGTTCAGTGTATCAGTACATGAAGCAATACGTAATGGCTTGAATGGTTGGCACCCTCTGGGTGGGGCAGGTGGGGGAGATAGGTTAACAGGGGGGATTCGGTGAGTAGGCGGGTATGGGCTGCACACGCGTGTGTCGTACGAACGCGGCTCTTTTGTTCCGCTGCGCCGCGAATGACGCGTCACGTGCCACGTCACACGCCACGGCAGCCGCAGCCGCAGCCGCAGCGACCCTGCGCAGGCCAAGCCGCGTGGCTGCGCCGTGCGGCCACGGCACAACGCCCCCGAACGGCCCAACGCAGCGCGCAGCGCAGCGCGGGCGGGCGGTCCCTCTTAGTGCGCGCCCGCCCCCTGGGTGGCCGCCCGCGCGCACACCACAGCCTGGGCTGGTTGCGTGTACTCGTGCGCTGCCACGCCACGTCCGCGTCGCCTCACCGACCCGCGGGTCGGCCCCTTTGACCTGAGCCACTCATCATATCATCATCATCATCATCATTATCACCATCCGCTGTCTCCTTGCTGCCCTGCTGGCGGCCCCCTCCCCCGCCCCCGCGCCCCCCCTCCCTTGAGTGCGCAGGCCTGCTGGGCGCCAAGCAGGGCGAGACGCGCAAGGTGTCCTTCACCTTCCCCGACGACTACAGCGTGGAGCTGTGGCAGGTACGGCGATGTACGGCAATGGTATACACGCCGGTGAACACCAGCATGCAGCATTCATGGGCTGGCATGATGATGCCGGGCGCGCGCGCAATCATGGGGTTTCGGTTGACGCCTAGCGCGGGGTGGAGCCATGGCAGCTAGCAGAACGGCGCGTACGGCACTGATGTGCTGTGCAGGCAGGCGCCGCAGTGCCCGAGACGGGGAACAGACATGGCCATACGCGGTACGCTGTTGCAGCACCACGCCGCTGCTGTGGCCGTTGCAGCACCACGCCGCTGCTGTGGCCGTTGCAGCACCATGCCGCTGCTGCTGCAGGGCATATATGTGTCGCCGTTGCACTGCTCAAGAGGGAAGGTGCCAGACAATCAAATGATCCCGGCCACCACAGCGTACGGCAGTACGCGACGTACTGCCGTACTTTAGTGGCGCTATCCGTCTGCCGTGTTTCTAGCACATGTGCATGCAACACCACGTGTGACTGGGCGCCCCTCCTGCTCGCACCTCCACGCGGCTGACACTGCAATAGGGCATGGAGGCCGAGGCGACGATCACTGTGAGGGAGCTCTTTTACTGGACGCTGCCGGACGTAAGGGGGGGAAGGGGGGGCGAGGCGGGCATGCATCCGCATTCCTGCATCCCGCTGTCCTCAGTGTATGCATACGATACAAAAGATTGGGAAGATCATACGATACATGTAACTTGGTGCGAAGCCCGAGAAACGCCTCTTGTCCTGGATGCGGCCACTTGCCCAAAAGGCGCTCGTCTACTGGACGCTCTGCCAGACGTCAAGGCAGAGGAAAAGGACGCCCACCGCCTTGAGCCACTCCCATGGATCCAGATCATGCGCTCGGCTGTTACTGTAGGACCTACCTGTGTGGTGTGCGGCCCGCGCTGCCATCATCATGATCATCATCATGATCATCATCATCATCGTATGGACTGGGAGGGAGGCGCGCCTTGGCCGCGTCATTGCCGTGCGCAGATGCCGTACTGGTACTGGCGTACTCGCTGCACGGGTTTGTTGCAAAGCGCTGCCTCCTTCGACCACAGGCCAGTCCTGTAGCTGTGTTCCCACCATCACCCGCCGCCCCCGCCTCCTGGCTGGGGCTGGCTACTGCCTGTCACCTCCTTCCACTGCAGCCGGCGCTCGCCCTGCCTGCTGAAGCCGTTCATGCTACCCGACGATCTGTGCTACTCCCCCCCTCCCAAACGCCGCTGCTCCTCTCCCCTCTCTCCCTGCTGCTGCTCCTCTCCCTTGCCTGCTGCTGCCGCCATTCCCTCCCTGTAGTTCGACACGCGTACGTGGCGCAGCACCACCCGCAGTTTAAGACGGCCAAGGACATGCGCGAGGGCCTTATCGCCGCCACGGCCGTCAAGCGCATCGAGCTGCTGGATTCGGAGCTGGACGGGGCGGTCATCTCGGTGAGGGCCCGCGTGAACTGTTTCCACTTCACGTCATTGCAGTAGTACTGATGTCAAGCAGCAACCTGCATGTAAATGCATGTAACGCCGGAGGTCGCCAGCGCTCTCTCCGCGGGCCAACGGCCGGTACGGTACGTGCCGGTGTGCTGCCCAGTGGTGGTGGTGGTGGTGGTGGTGGTGGTGGTGGTGGTGGGCGGCGGGCGGCGAAGGAAGCGCTCACCACCGCGCAGGGCGAACGGGGCCCGGGCAGGTGTGGATGGGGGCCGCCGCGTTTGGTGAAGCGGTGTCCGGGCGCCTTTTGCTTCCCTTTTGTACGACGCAACGACGGGGGGCGTTTGCGACGGCCTCTGACGCTGGCAGTACCTGCTCCGACCGTGTTGGCTGGCGTTGGCTGGTGCCGGGCGAGGGAGGGCCGGCCTGCAGAGCTGCATCCGCAACTGCCCGTGCGTGCGTGCGCGCGTGCGTGCGTGCGTGCGTGCGTGCGTGCGTGCGTGCGCGCGTGCGTGCGTGCGTGCGTGCGTGCGTGCGTGCGCGCGTGCGTGCGTGCGCGCGCGCGTGCGTGCGTGCGTGCGTGCGTGCGTGCGTGCGTGCGCGCGTGCGTGCGCGCGTGCGCGCGTGCGTGCGTGCGTGCGCGCGTGCGTGCGTGCGTGCGCGCGGGCGTGCGTGCGTGCGTGCGCAACCATCGCCGTGCGGGTCGTGCGCCTGGGCGGCTCTCTCCAAGGTCGATGGGCCACCCTCCCTTGCCGACATTTCCGCACCGCACCGCGCGCCCACGCCGCGTGGCGGCGCACGCCGGGCACGTCACGTCACGAGCACCAGCCGGGCGCCGCACCTCTGTCGCCCACCTGCCCGCTTCCTCCCTCGCACACACACACACGCCCCTTCCTGGCCGACCCCCTACCTGCCTGCTTGCATCCTCCTACGCGTCCGTGCGCTCGCATACGCCCCGTGTGCACGCGCGCCGCAGGTCCGCTGCCTCGACCGCTCGCTCACCTCACCTCGCGCCAAAAGGCGCGGATCCGCTCGCTCGCGATATCCTCCTCTGTCAGTTGGTCCTCACTGGTGTGGTGTCGGTGCTGCTGCGACACTCGTTTGCAGGCCGTTGCCTCGGCGGTGGAGGTCGAGGAGCTTCCCTCCCGGCTGGTGGAGGCGCTGGCGGAGCGGCAGTACCAGGCCATGCTGCTGTCGATGGTGTCGGAAGTGAGCAGTGAACGGTGGGGGGGGGGGGGGAGGAGCGGGGGCCACACGTACAGCGGCGCGCGCAGCAGCTGGTCTTTTGTGGAGTTATGCCGTTTCGTCTTCCAAGCCACGTCGCCGGGGGCAGTCAAGCTGCAGACGCGCTTCGCGACGCTTCGTCGTGCCCCGCACGCGGCGCCACCTGCAGCCCCTGGACCGTCCAGCACACATGACATGTGTCATACGCACATGTCGTACGCACGGACGCCGCGTCGCTGTATGCCTCTGGGGGCTTGCTCGTGTTGCCCGCCACTCGCGTCGGTGCGCAAGGGCTGGAACGGCCGCCCCTTCCGCATTGTTGTCGCCGTCGTTGTCGGCACCAGGGCACCGTAACTCGACACGCGGAGCATGGCGGATGCCAGCCGCGCGTGCTGCTTGTCCTGCAAGGACGGATGCCGCTTGCTGTTGTTGCTGCTGCTGCTGCTGCTGCTGCTGCTGCTCGTCCGGCTGCTGCAGCGCGTTGCGAGCCGTGAGGAGGTGGAGCAGCTGGCGACGGAGGAGATGGCGACGGAATGGATGGAGAAGCGGCGCAAGGACCTGGAGGAGCAGGTCGGTGCATGTTTGTGGGTGGGTGTATGTGTGTGCGTGTATGGGGGGACGGAAGGACGATTTGACATGCCGAACGGAGCTTTGGGGCATAAGAAACATCAGGCCAGCGAGGCGGAAGGGGGGGGGGCCGGGAGGGGGGGGGGAGTCGGCGGGACGGGGGGATGGAGACCGTGTTGGGTGGGGGAAAGGGGGAAGGGAGGGCAATTGGGGAAACTGGGGGGCGCCCCATCGCCGCTGGCGTAGGGAGGTGCGGGCGGGAGCGGAGAAAAGGGCACGGGCGAAATGGCCTGATGGAGCGGGTCGTTTTTGGTGGTACGTGTGTGTGTGTGCGTGGGGGGGGGGGGGTACCCGCCCGCCCGTTCTGCGCGCGGCGAATATGCCTCAATGGGTTTGCAACGCCAGGCTAGACCTTGCGCAATGGCGCAGTCGAGCCAGCCAGCA